>CM055277.1:5703026-6043823 GCA_029237695.1 Conchocele bisecta | reverse complement strand
AAATGATATCTTTGAAGTTTCAATGTAATACAAGGTAGTTGTTTTATACATATTGTATACATATTTGGTTTATACATGCATGCATGTCATAAACATGTACATGTATATGTCTCATCGTGTAAATAATCAGCAATTTCCTAAGATAAATTGAGGCCATGTCGTAAATACTATATAATGGCAGTCTAGGAATTAGTGAAGATCATCATGCGAGCCTCTAGGCACTGCTGGTACAGTCCACGACACAAAGCAATATGTCCATCAAACCCGAAAGAGCAATGCATATTCTTTCCTGTAGACGTCTTCAACAAGTATCATTGTTCTCGTTACTTGCCTTTGTAATTTAACATCACATGACTGTGTGCATATAGTGTTTTTGTTATGAAAACGATGTTCATGAATGCACGTGTACGTTTTATTGTTTTCATTAATGTACCCTATGGTGGCGCTGGTGAATTCCCCTGTATGGTGTACTTACTCGTTAACATATAGAATCAAAGGACTGAAAGTCCTGAAATCCTCCGCAGTACGTGCTTGTGGAGGACACATATACTAATA
Source organism: Conchocele bisecta (assembly GCA_029237695.1). NCBI lineage: Eukaryota > Metazoa > Mollusca > Bivalvia > Lucinida > Thyasiridae > Conchocele > Conchocele bisecta. The sequence goes on along the minus strand of CM055277.1, from coordinate 6,043,268 downwards.
ATTCATTTGTTGGAAAGTACATTCTAGTCTTAAGAATTGGCACCAGGAGGGATGCGGAACTTTGCGGAATAGATGTATTGCGGCTTGTCAGTAGTTGAGACAGCAACTATTCAAATGGTCAGCTACATACAAGTTTCACTTGCTCAATAATTTCCCGACTATATATACTCACATGATATATTGCTTTGTCATATGTTATTATACACTAGTTCTGAAATATATACGCATTACTATAGTAACCATGGTAACCAATATTGGAAAACACAACAATAGTATTTGTTGAAAAGGTGTTTACTTTTTGAAAATCAATGCAATACACCCGAGTACTGTTACCATCTTGCAATACACTTAACATGTGAACGTTTAATAATATTGGTTGTCATGGCAACCATTTTCATATTTCACACACAAAATCATATATACTCCATTTAAAATCGATATATTAGTCGAATCAGTATACATTATCAATGCTGCAAAAACAATATTTATCTTGACAAACATGATTTTTCAAAGTAATTTCACCTTGACCTTGGACATGAAGGCCACATGGGTGTGGTACATGTATGGAATGAAAATATCGATGATGATAAGGAAGTATATGAAGTTTGAAGTCAATCTGACTTACTGTTGCAGATGCAAATGTCTAAGTAATTTGACCTTGACCTTGGAAATGAAGGCCGCATGAGTGTGGTATGGAATGTAAATATGGTTGATGATAAGGAAGTATATAAAGTTTGAGGTCCATCCGACTTTCCGTCACAGAGATAATGGGTACCCAAACTCTTTAAAGTGGACGGATGGAATTACGAAAATTATATACCCCTCGACATACTTTGTATGCCGGGGGGGTATATCTATAGTTTTGTATACACAGTTTAAAATTTATATATTTTACAACAATTACAAACAAGAGCGAGCAGTCATGCATGGGACACGACAGGTGACATATGTCATCAGTCCTTTTTTTCCTGTCACACTCATAGCTCAGGAACTAGACTGGTGACATATGTCATCAGTCCATTTTCTCCTGACACAGTCTCCTAAATTTAAAATTCATATCATTTTCCAAATAGGAATCCTCAGCGATTTGTAACCCGGATGATATAACAAAAACGTTTTACTTTCACTTTCATTTCAGCTACACATTCAATTTTAATTTATTGAGTAAATGATGCCGAAATATTGATTTAAATTAATATCTAATTATTTAAATATACTTTTTTTAATTCATAATACAAATAATCGAGAGATAATTATTATCCTTATTCAAACTCAAGACAACGTTTCCTTTGTGAAGTGTATCGTACTGTATATACTGTGTAACGTCAAGTCGCAAGACTGTCGGCAGCGTATGCGCTAACACACACGACGTGTAATTATCAAAAAATTGCTAGCACCTCTTTGGAAAGTTTGGATTTCCGCGCGAACTGTTTTACTCAATTCATTATACATGTAGATTAGTTGATTTTTTAAGTAAAATGGACACTGATTAATAATATCGATGGCTCAGGATGATTAAAACAGTATGTAAATGTCAAAAAAACAATGTTTCTGCGTTAAATCATCATCATTTCGCTGTCCAATGTCGGATTTTATCGAGCCATTGACCTATGCAAAGTTCAGAATGTAAGCTTTAATCTGATTGGTCATTCAAGAAAAACGTCACAGGGAAATCTCGCCCCCACTATATCATTGCGCAAAATATCAACATACATAACAAAGAACTCATATTAATACATAACAGTTAATAGTTTATAAAGTATACAAAACTTTTGCAATAACACACATATAGCACAAAAAAGCAAACAACACATGTATTACCTGATTACGCTGAAACGTTAAGATAGCTCGCTGTTTTACTGTTGTTGAACTACGTTTTTATGGCGTAGTACCGCGTGTTTTTCTAAAGTTAAACCCGCAAACAATGACACTGCGACCGCCACTTAACTCATTAGCATATCTGCAATGACTGAGAATTTTCATATAGTTACTAAATCCGAGTTAATAGCTCGGATAATAAACATTGTCACTGTTCCCCAACGTTTAAGTTTAGAGCCAATATGTCAATTTGACAAGGTATGTGGGACCCAACGATATGATCTTACAATTTATTTAGCCGTGCACGTATATTACAAGGTGCATGTTCACGTGGTTACAACAACAACAACGTCGCCCACTCCAAAGTAAGTATTATTTGATAGTTTCCTTAATTTGCAACGGATTTTGATGAAAAATGCGTCTTCATGAGCTGCATTTGGTGGTCTATGGAGTTTGGGACAGACTTATGTCGTTTTTGCGAAGAATCGATTTCCGTGTCTGAGACACTGAAATGTATTATTCGCAAAAACGACAGAAGTTTGGGCCAAAATACAGAGACCACCAAATGCAGCTTAACAAGACGCGTTTGATGCGCCATATTTCATCAAAATCCGTTACGTAAAAAGGACACTATAAAAGATTACGTACTTTCAATCGGTACTTGCTGTTGTTGTCAGTACCACGTGATCATACACCTTGTATTACATACATGTTGGAATAGATATAGCAGCTTGTCGGTGAAGTGGTTCCACGAGCATGTTTTCGTGGCAACATCTGCCAATTGTAGCCGCTATACAGAAGTATCAAAATAATTGTAAACTTCAAATGTCAATTTTCGATGATCGGATTACACCATTAACATTAACCATTTAGGATTGTCGAACAACAGCGTCTCATTTCGTTACATGAGCAAGAAAGGGACGTTTATACATAGTATTACGTTTTACTTCATTTAGCATCCATTAAACATGACGTGTTGGTTTGAATATCATTTATCGGGTTCCGACAAACATCAAGTGCTTGCCAAATAAATATGCATGCAAAACTAATCGTATATCATTCCTTACGTTCACGAGGAAAACCGAAATAACATCACCCATGATACAAGCCACACTGATTTTGTTTTACTTTCCCATTTGCCTAAGTACATGTTAATGCACGGTAAAATGATTTTATTACACTTATATATGCGTAGGAAAACAAAATAAAATAATTCTGAATTACTAAAATAATGTATGTAACAAAATGAAAACAATAGTATTATTTGGCGACATATTTGAAAATACGACGATAATCAATTCGGCTAGTGAAATTTACGTATTTTCAACAGTCATTATTTGGTAAAAAATGGAACAGGCAAGACTGGCAGTTTAATTTACTCAAATACATTATTGATGGCTGAAACTATGGAGCAGCATGATACTGGGCGGCCATTTTGAATTTATTTAAGCAAACTTACTTTGTACACTTGATGAATCTGAAAACATTTCGTGGTACATCTATGAAACATATGTAATGTTCTGTAAATGAAAGGCTGACACTTAAGTAGGAAAACAAAACAAAAGCTGGTTTACCTTATGAGATGTCACTACCGAAGATTGCACTGTGGTATTTTAGATATATGGTTATATATTATCTACAGACATTATTTCGTCAAAATACACACAATAGTGTCAATCTAATGCACTTAAATATGTTATTGGAGAATAATAAATATTGAATACCACTATATGTGGCGGTCTTTTTGAAATTATGTATGTAAATTAATTACGTATTAACACAACACTTTTATGAAGCTCGAAATAATATGTCGTAATACATTGAGGATAATGTTAACTACAATGATCTTCATTAAACATTGTCCATCCAGTGGGCCGTTTCACTAAACTTCTTACGACTAAAATGTTCGTAAGTGCAAATTTAAGATCGTCTGTAAATTTCAATTTATGGATTTACATTTATGGAGCATAGGCTGCATATGCAGCCTATGCTCAATAAATGTAAATCCAATAATAATTTATCATAATTTTGAACTTACGAATATTTTAGTCGTACGAAGTTTAGTGAAACAGCCCCCAGGTTCCCATCCAAACTCGAATTTTTTATGAGCTTTTCTAACCACAGCCGATGGACTGTTATAGTGACAACAAAGTGAAAGAGTTCTTGTTGTGGCGACCAATATATGTACATATCAGTCTACGCATTAGCACAGACTGAACAGGGTATTCACTGTTTCCGTTCAGTCCCTGTAACTGATTTAAACTATGTTGTAACTGTAAACACGACAAAGTGGTTTCATTATGTGTGTTTGATATAGGAGGAAACCGGAGTACCCTCGATAATAGTATGTTTCGTACATAGAAACATTCAGTCATCATATCTGTGTGATACATGAATGATAAACACACAATTTGATGGCAGGCAAATAGTATCCAAATATTCGTTTAATAATGGCGGTCATTGAGGGAATAATTGAGAGGGTTATACCTGCTGAATTTGCTGTGTACGTATCATAGAAATTAACCACAGTGTCAAACCAAAAATAGCACGCCGATCACAAATCACCTCCATATAGCACTTTGGGGCCCTTGGTATTGGCGTTGATTGTCCACCTGCCATCGACGGAGCCCCGCAGGGGACATGGATTTTTTTTATTAATTCGTTTCCACGAAATAACAATTCGTTCCCTCAATTTAACAATTCGTTCCCTCGAATGAACAATTCGTTCCCACTATGTAATAATTCGTTCTTTCGAATTAACAATTCGTGGGAACGAATTAATAAAATAAAATCAATGATTAGTTCCTTCGAATTAACAATTGTTAAGGGAACGAATTGTTATTTCGTGGGAACGAATTAATAAAAGAAAGAAGTCTACGTCCGCTACGGGCCTCAAATGTATTGTCAATGTATCAATCGTCATTCATAGCCGGGGTGCGTTCTATTCCGCGGTGCATGTTGCGTGTAAATGGGTCATGGGCGAGAAAAGGTACATCACGGCATTGTAAACAAATGCAGCCATTAGTACTCTCGTGCATTCACGATTGGTTATAATCAGTTGGCTATTAAATGTGATACATCTTACTTCAATGTTATGATGGCGAACAGCGTAGGCACTGACCAGACTACGCGGATGCGTAGGCTGATCTGGGGCTACGTTGGTCGCACGCGTCGTATGACACCTTTTGCCAACCGGTGCACTTACTATATAGTGTATTGTATGATGGCTCGTTAGGGACATTTCGTCTCTTCCTGACGATTAGCGTGGCGAAGACGAAGAAACGAAATTTAATAATTAAACTTCGCCACGCTAAGTATCACCTCTTCGCTCTATCAGGTCGATAACTTTCGCCACGAAGAAACGATAATTATCGTCTCTTCGTCCCTTCAAGTGAATTATATACAAATACAATATGTTTAAACCAAGACAAGAAGAAACGAAGGGACGAAGAAACGAACAAAACAGCGTGGCGACGCAACGAAGAGACGATACTTAACGTTTCTCCGTGGCGAAGAAACGAAGACACGAATATTTAAGAGGTGATAAGTATCGTTTCTTCGTGGCAAAGACACGAAGACACGGAGGAATGAAAGAACGAAAAACATCGTCACTTCGTTCCTTCGTGGCGAAGGAACGTTACTTAGCGTCCTGTATGCGTAAAACTGCGTGGCGACGAAACGAAGATTAAGATAAAGGGGCGCTAATATACGTGGCGTACATTTACGCGGCGTAAATTATTGATCTTATAGGGCGAAAATTATCTCCCTTCGTGGCGAAGAGACGATCATTAGCGTGGGGAAGAGACAAAGTTTACTTATTAAACTTCGTTTCTTCGTCGAGCTAATCTTCGTTCCTTCGCCAAGAAGAAACCAAGAGACGAGATGTTTCTAACGAGCCACCATAGTATTGTCTTTCAAGCAATTATAGCAATTCGATTATTGTCACGAAGACATGATGTATCGCGTGATTCAACATTCAACATCCGATCTTAATTCTAATGTGATCGTATTGTGCTATTCGTGCAAAGCTATTGCAATATGCAACCACTGATAACCCATACAATCTATATCTGCTTAATTGTATGTGTTTATTGTCTTCTCTCATCGTTGATAACATCTGTTCATGATCGCACAATCCACACATACCTGTTTTGCGGTTCCCATACGCCTGGGCCCGGTTGTTCAAAACATCCGTTAGCTTAACGGACTGTTAAATCCTTAACTGAATGGTTAAAATCTCTGTTTTAACAGAGATTTTAACCATTCAGTTAAGGATTTAACAGTCCGTTAAGGATTTAATAGTCCGTTAAGCTAACTGGTGTTTTGAACAACCTGGCCCTGATTTACAATGGAGCCTCTCTAAACCGGGCACCCTGGGGACATCCCAGGGTGTCCGGTTTAGAGAGGTTCCACTATGCAAGTATTTTTGTTGTGACATGATCATGCAGTACAACATGTGGAAAGACGTTTCCATTTGAGAAACTGACTCAACAACCATTTTGTCACGAGGTAACGTTATTAAAGTGTTTAACACGTTATGATATGCATGCACTTAATAACAGCAATATCGACAAACCAAACATACAACAAACTATACATTGTGGAAACCAGGGGCCCGTTTCACTAAACTTCGTACGACTAACATGTTCGTAAGTGCAAACTAGAAATACACAACAACATTTGTTCTGGAAAATCTTTCGTGGATGTGTTTATTGACATGAACCCGTACAAAATGGTAACATTAGAGAAACACATGTGAGAAGTAAATTCATAAACATCTCCGTATGAACATTTTTATGTATATTGAAACGGGCCCCAGAAAATAATGGAGATTCATAGAATGGAAACATCACAGTTTTAATTTTTCACCAAACTGGTCCCTTTTCCCTTATTATTATTGTCTTTTGATATCAAGTTTATCAGGCAAGGCTAGGAAACGCGTAGGAATTCCGAGGCTACCGTTTCTGAGCCGAGCCTGATAAACGCGATATCAAAATACACTAGCCTGGTTATCTATTTATCAGGTAACGTGATAAGCTCTAAAATGACCACAGATGACGTCGTTATCTATGGACAAAACGCGGACTTGTTTACATTGCGTGATACAATCATGTCATTCGGTAATGTCACGTGACGTCATACGACCTATGGAACTTAATTTTTCACACGGTTTGGGACATTGTTCTGGCATCGTTTTATAATTAGAAAACGATGTGTTCGTTGGTTTAAATGTGTCTACCGATTTAATTACAAACAACGGAAACGATGTAATAAACGATGCATGGAAAAAAAACTGGCGTTTAAATAGTTGAAAACCGAATATTTAAAATGTTAAACAAAGCTACCGTTTTCACGTTCAAAACAAACAAATGATAGTCATTTCTATGCATATCGGTGTACACAACGATCGTTTTCGTTTGTTTCATTTGGGAACCTTCAACAGATCGTCGTTGTACGGTGGTTCCCATACGGTGGCAGTGACAATGTAAAATATACACGAGTGCATGACTGTGACGTCTTATCTTGAATTCGAATCAGGAAGTTTTAAACATTCACAAGCATTGGACAAACAATATATAATGAAAAAGGTATGTTTTGGCAATCGTGCAGTTTTTGACTTATCCAACAATTAAAGTATCTGTTATCTAATATCTGTACGTCTCTCGGTGTTGGCCTGAATGAGTTTAATACAGTATTATAGTCTGTTTCACGAAAGCTGCCCAAATTTTACGGCTATATAGACGATTCAAAAACAATATTATTTTCGATAATATTAAATTAAAGGAAAATTTAAGAATGAGCCATCTTTTTATTTCATGAAATTCGGTCATATATTGATTTTATTACGAAAAATTGATTTGTCTATGGGAATTTAACATGGGGAAAAAAGTGGTAAGGAAGTGTGGGAGGAGTCAAAAAACGAAAAAAATTGGAAATTGACTCCGAAACCTGGCTAGATAGCTTGGATATGATCTAACTAAGAAAACAAAAGTTAAATTTTAAAAATCGGTCCAGTATTTCTAAAATTCAAAATTTCCCCATGTTAAATCCCCATAGACATCTTCACTCCGTGAAGATGTCTATGGGGATTTAACATGGGGAAATTATTTTTTCGCAATAAAATCAATATTTGACCAAATTTAACGAAATAAAAAGAAGGCTCATTCTTAATTTTTCCTTTAATTTAATATTATCAAAAGAAATCTTGTTTTTGAATTGTTTATATAGCCGTAAAATTTGGGCAGCTTTCGTGAAACAGACAGTAGTATAAACCGGTCACGAAGAAAACACGTGTGATCTTATTTATAATGAGTTTTTGTGGTCATTTATCTCAGGTGATAATGTCTGTTCGTGATCGCATAGCACACAGCCAATGCTCAGAATGATCAAATGCCTGATTTACAGTAAAACCTCTCTAAGCCGGACACCCTGGGGTCCTCCCAGGGTGTCCGGCTTAGGGAGGTGCCACTGTACATGAATTATTTGTTGTATGATTTGCATAAATATGTTTTCGAAGTGTAATAACACAGTCCATTAACATTCTTAATACACTAGACTAAGTGTAATACATATCTCAACTAGAGCACAGTCGATGGCGCGCCATCACAATATACCAATGCACCATAAGGAAGACACACACCAAGTTTCAAATCCCTAGCCGTTATGGTTACTTCTTACAAGGCGAAATTGAGAGATAATCCATGACCGGGGGTCTAATAAAAAATCATTTTTTTTATTTACGCCAAAAACCTAAACACACAAGGAAGGCACACACCATGTTTCAAGTCACTGCCTATTACGGTTAAAATGTTGTACTTCTTACAAGGCAAAATTGGGAGATTCTAAGTCGAAAAGGGGGAGATAATCCGTGACCGGGAATCGAATAAAAAATCAAAATTTACTTTGCGCATCTGCACATCATAAGGAAGGCACACACCAAGTTTCACGTCCCTGCAAGTCACTGCCTATTACGGTTAAAAGGTTCTTACAAGAAACGTGATGGACGTTCCAACATTTTGGGTTTATGGGGTATTTCCATTGTTTGAAGATCAAAGAATAAGCCCCTAAACATCTATAGAATTTATGAGCTTACGGAATAAATCAAAGGAATCTTTTGTGTTAGGCCACGCCCCTAACCTCTTAAACCCCGGACGTTGGCCCGGACAGACTGACGGACACCCGTAACGAAAACAGTGTACTAATTTGTTTCATCATCATGATCATGGATATCATAAAACTGCTACAGTCAACACGAATGGTAAAGCTTCAAAATGCATCGTATGAGTGTGTACTTATGCAATAAAATAATAAACCATTTGAGTTCAATACTTATTATATTAAATCAACATGCATTATGTTCGTGGCTGTAACTGGAGAAATGGGGCGTATGCCACTATGGGATTTGTGACCAGTGTAGCTCCTGACCAAATGGCACACTGCTGTTTCATTAATGGACTGGTGGACAGTGTAGATCCTGATCAGACTGTGCAGATGCACAGGCTGATCTGGATCTACACTGCATGTAAAAACCATAAACCCCATTCCTCATGTCACAGACACAGTTTATGCAATACAAAAAATAATCTTTAGCGGGAAATAATAATGCATCCGATTTTGAACGACATTTTGAACCACCGATTTTTACTACTTCATCTATATTTTGTATTTAAGTAACCTGGGGGCCGTTTCACTAAACTTAGTACGACTGAAATGTTCGTAAGTGCAACATTATGATAGTCTGTAATTATAACATTAACATTTTGTTCTTGTAAACAATTATTGGATTTACATTTATTGTAAATCCATCAATTGAAATTTCCAAACGATTCTAAATTTACGCTTACGAACATTTTAGTCGTACGAAGTTTAGTGAAACGGACCCGAGATTCCTAATACGGATATATTTTACTGCTCCATATGAGACACGTCATGTGATTTTGTACATTCGGACTTATGCGCAATTTCATGAAATAGGTTTACAAAATTTACCGTAAATGGCGTAAAAAGTTACTCTGAATGTTTTGTCAACTTTTCACTTTATTTCTGAAAAATATTGAAATGAAATTATTCAGATGTCTGAAGGTACAAAATCACATGGCGTGTCTCATATGTCCTTTATGTTTATATATCCTAATTCCTAAGTAGGATACAAAAATTATAAAAGAACGATGAAGTAGTACAATACATGGGCATTCTCCGGGATAATCTCGGCTTGTTTATATAGCATCGTGGCACCCTTTCTGAAATAATTATATTTTTTGGAAAATGTGACTGATATTCGATCCGCACAGTCTTATCATGATCTGCACTGTTCGCCATTCCATCAATGAAACGCCCGCGATGCTGCTAACGAGCAATATGGATTCAAGGTGCATGATCACGTGGTTACAACAACAACAACAATTACTGAAACTTCCAGAAGCGCCTCCGATTCAAAGTACGTATTCTGTTATATTGTCCTTATTATGCAACTGATTTTAATGAAATATGGCGCATAAAACGCGTCTTGGTAAGCTGCAATTTGGTGATCTCGGGTACATCGGCCCAAACTTCTGTCGTTTTTGCGAAGAATCGATTTCCGTGTTTATTGTCAATACTGACACGGAAATCGATTCTTAGCAAAAACGACATAAGTATGTTCCGAAGTCCCGAAAATGCAGGTCATGAAGACGCGTTTGCTGCGCCATATTTCATCAAACTCCGTTGTATTGCATATTAAATGTACATACCCACTCAGTAGGCACAACATTTTCTTTATATCAAATACATCATCTCAGACATGTTTTGGCAAATAAACATTCATTCACCATTTACCCAACGTATTGATTGGCATTATTATACATTTTATATCGGATGTAAATTAGCACATTGATATCAGGGTCGATAACCGTGTTTCTTTAAAATGTTAACGGACATTACTATTTATTATCTGTATTTATTTTGTAATGTGCAATGATCATACTTCATAAGCTGTCGAAAATAATTTTTTTTCAGGTGACGCATTTAATTAGTATAAATAATTAAAAAATATAATTTTCATTTGCATATGAAAATAGTCTGATGCCACCGCAAGTCACTATCAGTAAAATAAATATTATTAAATGATTATATCTGTATAGTGGGCACTCGTAATTTTTAGAACTGGTGGAATAGTGACACAATTATACACTTATTTAATTCCTATGAAGAACAGACTGTGCCTACTGAGTGGGCATGTACCTTTAACCATTTCAACACTACATACATGTACCTGTAAAGTGGTATTGGCAAAACGTGTAGATCCAGATGAGCCGGCTCGTGACGAGCCGTCTCATCAGGATCTGCACTTTTTGCAAGTAATTTTCATATTTTTGAGAACAAGAACACCCCCTTTTCATAAATGGACTAGTCTGAAAATCATTTTGTGACATTTGGATTTGTTGCAAAATTAACATATCAACATCCATTTCAGTTACTTAGGGATGAAAAGGATAACTAGCAGTTTAGAGCCAAAACCAGACAGCGCAGCCTCCGTGTGGTCGACACGGTTCGGTATCGATTTCGCAACATATTTCCGACTTGCAACCAGTGTAGTTCCTGATCAAATAACACACCCCTGTAGCCTGATGACGATCTATATTGCTGAAGAGAAGAGTGTTTCATTGATGGAACGCAAACAGTGTAGATCCTGATCAGACTGTTCAGATGAACAGACTGATCAGGATTTACCCAGTAGCCTATTTCATCAACATTGCCAAGTATACTTTACTAGCAAAGTATACTTTGAGGGAGTAATCATTTATTTTTCCTGAAATGCATTATTTCATATAGAACTAACAAATGCATATATTTCATGATTAAAAGTATGCAGAATTATTATACGGAATTTATTACATTATCACAGCCAATTATCATAAAATTGAAAATTTCTCCCTCAAAGTATACTTTGCTACTAAACTATACTTTGCAATGCTGATGAAATAGGCTACTGGTAAAGAACACGTTCATCCAGGCACAGCCGCGCATACATGTACATGTATGTATCAGTCCCGTTATGTAGTGAAATACCCCATACATGTCAGGCGCGGATCCAGGATTTCGGGTTAGGGGGGGCGTAACTATTTTGCAATACTTGACTATATTATCGAACGTGCTAGGAGGGTCCGGGGGCATTCCCCCCCCCCCCCCCTGAATTTTTCTGAAATCTACATCGCATTTCCTGCGTTCTGGCGCATTTTGGAGCAAAAAAAAACCCAATAAACAATAAATTCACAACGCGAACGTAGAAACGTGCCTTGTAACTTGTAAAAAATGTTTACTCGGCGAATTTTAGGGGGGGGGGGGGGGGGGGTGCGCGCGCCGGGTCCGCCCCCCCCCTGAATCCGCCCTTGCATGTCCATTAAAGGGGCATATCAAGATCAAGAGCTGCCTTTAAATGTATTTGATTTGCAATTGCAATGTACCACAACTTCATTGTTTTGTTTCACAACATACTCCAACATTTAGTTTGCTACATTGAAGTTTAAAGGTACATGCCCACTGAGTAGGCACAAACTGTTCATTATAGGAATTAAATAAGTGTATAATTGTGTCACTATTCCATCAGTTCTAAAAATTACGAGTGGTCGCTATACAGATATAATCATTTAGTAATATTTATTTTACTGTTAGTGACGCGCGTTGGTATCAGGCTATTTTCATATGCAAATGAGGCATTACATTTTTTAGTTATTTATACTAATTATATGCGTCACCTGAAAAAATATTATTTTCGACAGATTATAAAGTATGATAATTGCAGATCAAAATATAAATACAAAGTACAAATATTAATGTCAGTTAACATTTTAAGGAAACACGCTTATCGCCCCTGATATCAGTGTGGAAAGTTACGCTTGCTATACAAATTATAATAATGCCAATCAATACATGGTAATGGTAAATTAATGTTTTTTTGCAAGAAAATCTCTCGGATGATCTCTCGGATGATCATATGATATAAAGAACACGTTGTGTCTACTGAGTGGGCATGTACCTTTAAGGAAATATAATTAAACGCATATTTTCATGCAACGTCAGCCTTTGCTGGGTCCCAGTTATTATCAAGATGTCATACAGGAAACAATGAAGTAACACAATGGTTAATCCTGAGGAACGATATATGTCGCACATGTAAGTCTGTTTTGGGAGACATTGTCGTACGAATAAAATGTTCGTAAGTGCAAACTTATGATAGCCAGTAAATTTTCACAATGACAATGTTTTCTTGTAAACGATTATTGGATTTACATTTATTGAGCACATGTATCCTATGCTCTAAATGTATATTCATCAATTGTAATTTTCAGACGATCATAAATGTGCACGTACGAACATTTTAATCGTACGAAATTTAGTGAAACGGGCCCGGGGCGATAGAAAATATATATGCAGGGCGAACAAGTTAAACACGCGAATGAAGAAATATGTGGTTGTGATTGGAGAAATTGGGCTGATCGGTTATGTGACCAGTGTATGTCCAGATCAGCCTGTGCATCCGCACAGTCCGATCAGGATCTGCACCGTTCGCCATTCCATCAATGAAGAGATGGGGTGCGGCCTAGGGGTTAGAACACCTGACTTCCAGAAATGTCGGGTTAGTACGATGCTTGTAATAATGTTGTGGCATCAAAAATGCCTTAGGCATCAAAAATACTTTCATAGTATTTGTATCCCACTGGTCTGTCGGATGAGACTTGAAATAGTGGTCACGTCTCTATATGACCTTACAGTTACACTGTTTTACCATCAATGAAACACCCGCCGTGCTTCTAACAATCAATTTAGATCGTAGCCGGCTACACGAGTGTGTTATTTGACCAGGAGCTACATTGGTTGCACATCATATAAGCACCAGAGGCCCGTTTCACTAAACTTCGTACGACTAAAATGGTGTAAGTCCAAAAATATGATAGTCTGTACATTTTACATTAACAGTGTTTTCTTGTAAACAATTATTGGATTTACATTCATTGAGCATATGCTGCTCAATATATGTATATCAATCAATTGAAATTGACAGACGATCCTAAATTTGCACTTACGAATATTTTAGTCGTACGAAGTTTAGTGAAACGGTCCCCAGTTCAAGCAGTCACATATGAAGACGTGTCAAAGGATCTACACAAAACGTATATCTATTGGACGGCCGTACGAAGACCTTTTAATAGAACTTTTATTTTAAAGCTACTTACAGTAAGACCATCATACGATCGCCACGTGGGTACACATGAAACAATAGGTCAATGTCACCGGAGTGACACACGGTGTTTAGCCATTACTTTTAGGAAGATACTAGTATATGAGGTAGTGGAATCCATATGCATTTTCACCTACATTTTTCACAACTTTCAGGATATGTTCTCCAGTTATATGTGAATACAAAACCGATGTTGAGGATTTTTCCGATGATTTTAACAGCCGCCATCTTGATTTTCAAAATGGCCGCCATGCCGTTTTGAGCTGATTACATAATGACTGTTATCTAGCACTTAGGCAAGTACGAACCATGCACATTTCTAAATTTTATTGTCAAATTGATTACTGAATGGTATATAATGGACGTTCACCACTATTATCTCATAAAATTCCAATAATTTCCAAAATGGCCGCCAAAATTGGCATTTTCAACATTATTTTACAATGTAACTATTAATGAGACCTATTACAAAACTGCAATGGTGTTAAAATGTGATTATTTTCACGTGCATTACTTATATATATCTGTCAATGGAACATGTAATCCCTTTCAAACTCATAACTCTCAGACTATTTCAAAATGGCCGCCATATTCGCCATATGTATACCTATTTGGCATTTAGAAAATGCTTTAAAACGTCATACAATGGAAATATATGATAAAAATGGACCCAACTATTGTTGGCTTAGCATTCCCAGACATGTTCTAGGATACAATCCAAAAAAATTATGAATTCAAAATGGCCGCAAAATATTCTCATTTTCATTATTTATAATAAGAAATATTAAAAATCCCGTACTTGGGTGGTATGAGGGAGCAGCGATGGGTAATTTAACGATCGGCGTTCATCCTTCTGGTGTGGCATCGAACTGGCACCAGGTCAGGATATTCTAATGTCAGGGCTGAATATATAGTCTATGTAGCTCTGATAGTCCAATCCGTCGGCATGGCCTTACATGACCCTGGCTGTTGATAGGCCGTTAAACACTAACAATCACTCATCAATCAAAACCCGTACTCTCAGCTATTCAAATTGTATAAAAATGCACACAAAAAACATGTTTAAATCATTTGCTGACTGGTTGAAATGATAAAAAAAAACATTTATATTGGTTGATTGATTGATACAATCAATGACAACCACATAATCGCCATTAGGAACTAAGGAAGTATTCCCGCCATTTAAATATAAAGCAGTATACATAAAAAATAATGTATGTGACCACCAGACATCTGTAGTACAATGTGCAACTAAAGCAAGACACATAGTAGTAGGTACATTCACTGTGCCAGTTTTTCTAATTGATACTTCCAGGACCTGTTTTAGTATTATTACTACCCTCAAATATGAGTATGGTCATATTATGACCATGTACTAAGTGAAAATATTGATGATTCATGGTTTCAAATCAAATCAATGTATTATTTAATCCAGATTATTTATCCAGGAACATGTGTCCATTTACAGTTAATCATGTTGTTCATCAGCATGTGCATATGTCATCATTCAACATTGATTTGTTACTATCATAGCCACACACATGTGTATAAATAGTAACATCATTGCTATATTAAATAGCATGTGTAGTAAACATTTCAATGTTATACTCGTGATATTTCATTTGGATTTATTCAATAAAGTATAAAGTATGCAGATACTACTAGTTGTCCAGTATTTAATTAATACTCCCTAATGGTACAGCCATAGCTAACTATGGCACAAGTACATTATTGAGTCTTGAATGAAAAAAAAACATTCTGGTGGTACAATAGAGTTAGAACCTACGTATGGTTTGTGAAACAGAGGTGGAGGGCCATATTTATATCATGAGGGTTAAGTACCGACAGATTGACTGTTTATCTCAATGGAATTTCGACGTGCAGCAGTACAAACGGGTAATAAAATGTAAGGGTATATTGACTGTTTAATGTTTAATTGAACTAAATTCTACCACAATATAACAACATTTCACCATAGTTTAAGATAGTTTTTATCACAATATAAGGCAGGTCCTCCATATTGTCAGGCCGTTCCACCTCAATGTGACACTATGAGGATGTTTCCACAACATTGTAATAATGTTACGTGACAATATAAGATAGTTACATCACGTTATACGACAGTTTGTCGTGATAGAAAGCAGTGCCGCCACGTTATAAGGCTGGTTTCACTAAATAATGACGTTCCAGTGCAGTTCAATTATGTTCCATCACAAACATACGGCAGTTCCACCACGTTATAAGGCGGTTTCACAACACTATAACGATGTTCCTGCACATGATAAGGTAGTTCCACTACAATATGATAAAGTTCCAATACATTTTAATGATGTTCCATTACAATAGAAGGCAGTTCCACCACTATGAAACAAATTAATTACACTAGTCAGTTTCACCACAATATAATGATGTTCCGTCACACTATATGGCAGTTCCATCATATAAGGATGTCCCACCAGTATAGGGATGTTCCACCACGTATATAATGGTCCACCAGATTTATAAGGTGTTTCCTTACATACAAGGATGCTATACTGCATTGTAAAGATGTTTCGTCAACAAGGCAGATCCACTACATTATTATGATGTTCCACCACAATGTAAGGCGGTTTCACCAATATTTAAGGCAATTGTATTACACTATAAGACAGTTTCACCCCATTATAATGCAGTTTTACAACATTTTAAGGATGGTCTGCCATCGCATTATAAGGTAGTCTCACCACAATATAATGACGTTTGGTCGCAAAATAATGCAGTTACATCACACTATATGGACATTCGTTCCATCACAATAGACATACGGATTACAATATAAGACACTTCCACCACAGTATCAGGCGGTTCCACCACACTCACTATAGGGACATTCCCGACACGTTTTTATGACATTTCACCACAATATAAGGATGTTCCGCCACATTATAAGGCATATTACTTACAATATAAAACGGTTCCACCACATTATAAGGCAGTTTCAAACTTTCACCACAATATAAGGACGATCTGTCACACTAAAAGGCAGCTCCCACACATTATAACGCAGTTAGATTACAATATAATGGTGTTCATATAAGGATGTTCTACCACATGTATAAAGATGTTTCGTCACACTAGAAGGCAGTTGCACCACAATATAATGATGTTGAACCATAGCATACGACGTTCATAAGACAAACATAATTATGATATTCCATACAATATAAGGTAGTTGCAACATAATAGTATAAGGGTGTATCACCACGATGTATGGATGTTCCACCACAGTATAAGGCTGTTCCGTCAGCAAAATGATGTTCCATCTCAATATACATGCATAGTGCCAATGTTGTGAAACTGCAATGTGTAATCTCCACATCATATTAAGACACTATATTGATGTATACATATACATGTATATACATAATCAATGTGGCGGCCATTTTGAAAGTGTATAGGTAACACATTGATCCAAGTGTATCCGGTATATTTATGGTTTCATCTTCTGTCGGATAGCAAAGTATAATAACAAAATATGGCTTTTATTATTTATGAGAAAAATCAAAACTTTCTGTTCAGATTTCCGATTTGTTTCCTTCGTCAGACATATTTCATGTATGATGTGAGGTATTAACACTGTTACTGAATGAAATCTACATACAAATGGATAACAGGTATCGTAGATTATCTCATATTACCGATAATGATCTCATGCCTCGAAATGTATAAATATGTGTACATTATTCACAACCAATTACTATATATATATAATAGGTCAAATAATATTTAAGAAGCATGCGTGCAGACAGACTAACATACGACACTTAGTTTCTACATTCAGTTTAGACAATACTAGTACACATGCAAGTAGTGGTCTATCCATAGCAACCGGTTATAAGCATATAATGTTGTATACTAGTGAATACCAGTGACATTGCCACAGTATACATAATTATGTACTATCAATTGTATCGTACCTGTGTGCGTATATAATGAATTTCAGTACATCTCTTGAGCATTATTGCATACTCCAAACACCATTGTTTCATTTAAATTATAGCTATGCCCAATTTTATTACTTTTCGCCATTTGCTTTCGATGTATCGCCCATTGCTTAGCCAGTTAAGAAGTTGTCTGCACGATATTTCTCTATAAAATTCCATTGACAGGAAAACGTAAACTGGCTAAGCAAAGGGCGATACTTCAAAGCAAATGGCGAAAAGTCATAATAGTTGAATTTTGTGGGTCAACAAATGTTATGCAATAGGAATGGCCACTGAAAACATGTCGTGGCAATTGTTATATGGGTAAGCAATCAGAATTGACCATATGTTAGTCTGGAAGATTCAGTCGCTTTATACTTATGACCATTGCTTGTATAGCAAATGGCGGCTAATGTGGCGTTCAAATGGCATTTACTGCCATAGTAATAATCTTAAAAGACCAATACTGAATTGTGTAGGTACTGGAAACATGTAATTAATGTTATTTGAGTCAAACATCTTATAATGTGTGGAAAGCCAACCAAAACCTAATAAAAATGTGAGAACAAAACAGATTTTCCGAAGCAAATGGCGTATAGTCTGCAAAAGCAAATGGCGTGAAATTTCCAAATGATATTCATAGAGTTTCACAATCAGTCCTGTTGCGATTGTCAGTCATTTGTACCAATTAAATATATAAAGAACCATGTGGTATACTTATGCTTAAATACACATATTTTTCAATTGGCGGCCATTTTGAAATCCAAGATGGCGGCTGTTAAAGTCATCGGAAAAATTCTCAACATCGGTTTTGTATTCACAAATAACAGAGGAACATATTCTGAAAGTTTCAAAGATTGTAGGTGAAAACGCATAAGAGCCCCCTTTTTGTGACATTACCCTACGGACTATACTGGTGAAGTTTGGTAAACATCCGACCAGTATATCTCGAGATATACGAAATGTGGGCAATAATCAACGTTTTACTTGATGTTACTTGTTCGTTTAGAAAAGTATGTCAATGTCACAAAAATGACACATCAATTTGCGGAAATCTACTTGTGAGGTTTGGTAAATATCCGATTAAAGGTAAATTCCCACTCAGTAGGCACAAAATGTTCCTCATATGAATTAAATAAGTGTATAACTGTGTCACTATTCCACCAGTTCTAAAAATCAAAAGTGCCCGTTATACAGATATAATCATTTAGTAATATGTATTTTACTGATAGTGACTCGCGGTGGTATTTTCATATGCGAATGAGGCATGATAGTTTTTAATTATTTATACTACATAAATGCGTCACCTGAAAAAATAATATTTTCGACAGATTATAAAGTATGATCATTGCACATCACAACGTAAATACAGAGAATAAATATTAATGTCCGTTAACATTTTAAGATGTATCTGATATAAAGAACATTGTGTGCCTACTGAGCGGGCATGTACCTTTAAAGGTACATGCCCACTCAGTAGGCACAAAATGTCTCAGATGATGTCTCTGATATAAAGAATAGTTTGTGCCTATTGAGTGGGCATGTGCCTTTAAGAGTTTATACAGGTCGCATTTAAGACGTTCTGGTTGTTAAAACAAATATTTGGAGAGGACCTTTAACGCGAAATGTTTGTCAACGCCAACACCGCCTACGGAAAAACAAGGCGAGACAAAAATTGGTTTTAAAATGTATTCTATATTTTCCATAAATGACGTCGAAAGCTGGCGAAAATTGCAGAAAATGTTCGGCAACTTTAGACATCATTTATGGAAAATATAAAATATTTAAACAAAAAGTCAGTTAATAGTATATAGTTCTCACTGAAGTACGCTCATATTCATTTATAATGTCAAGTGTTTCAGCCCGGTTTGAGAAATTAAAAAAGAAACACAACAAAACATTAGAACTTGAAAAAAACAACACATACGGCGGGATTTGGAATAGACCTACATCCTGTACATAGCTAGATTTACGTCCAAATGAATCAGTGCAGCCAATACATAACTACTGTGTGTTCCACGTGTTGCTGCCGACGAACTTTTGGCTATTAAAAACATTAAATCTAAAAATATATTTAAAAGAAAGTACTTTTTCATCAATAACAAAAAAGTGACCCTCCCCAAAAAAAATTATTTGATGAAATTCCATCAAATAGTGATTTTATTAGGAAAATCGTTTTCTCGCAATAAAATCAATATTTGATGGAATTTCATCAAACAATTTTTTTTGGGGAGGGTTACTTTTTTGTTATTGATGAAAAAGTACTTACTTTTAAATATGTTTTAGGTTTAATGTGTTTAATAGCCAAAAGTTCGTCGGCAGCAAAACGTGGAACAGACAGTAGTCCTCCTAAGTGGTGGACCTAATAGCACTAATTAATTGGTCCACATATTTCCAACAAAAAATGTCTTGATGCCCTTTACTGAGCATTAATTTTAAAAGTGTGAAACCATGGCCTATGTGTCTGGAAACCGCGTCTACGGCGATCTGCCAATTAACATTTTCAGGGGGGGGGTGGAGGACCCCCATACCTCCGAGCTTACAATGAGCATCGCGGATATCGGCTTTGTCTACATGAAATTCGAGACTCCCCTGCAAATAGTTCTGCTACAAACTGTAATTTTATATACTCGCGGTATTCCATTATTATGTGGTATAATGGATACGTAACTATTATCGTTTTAACCGCGTATACAAATCACGTTGCACCACATCAACACACTGTAAAGACTGGGCGATTAGACGAGTCAACATGTTTTCGGGGGGAAATTATAGTTTGGTTTTTAGTAGTTGCTTTTGTTGGTAAGTTTTGTGTTTTCATTGTGCGCTTATTTATATTTTATTATTATAATTATTAGTATTATTATTATACGTGTATTCTTAGTGGTATACCCCTGGCATACGAAGTATGTCGAGGGGTATATAATGTTCGTAATTCCGTCCGTCCTTCCGAGCACACGAGAGGGCACTTGTTGGGTACAAAAGTACCCAACATATGCCCTCTCGTGTGCTGGGCAAGCTTTTTAGGGGTCTTATTGGGTAGGGTTAGGGTTTGTGTTGGGTATTTTGCGGTATTTCTTATACAGTAAAAAACCAACAAGTATCCATTCGTAGGTGCGTGCGTCCGTTTGTCCGTCCGTCAGTCCACGTTAAAGTTTTTGGGTTATCTCTGTAACGGACAGTCGGATTGACCTCAAGCTTCATATACGAAGTACTTCCTTATCATCAGCCATATTCATACCACACTCGTACGGCCTTCATGTCCAAGGTCAAGGTCAAATTGCTTAGAAATTTGCATCCGTAAGATTTGCTTTAAGTTTTCGGGTAACCATTATCTCTGCAACTGTAAGTAGGATTGACTTCATAATCCGTATCATAATCCATATTTTCATTACATACCACACCCATGCAGCCTTGATGTCCAAGGTCAAAGTCAAATTACTTAGCAATTTGAGTTAAAGTTTTTTACATATTTGAGTTAAAGTTTGTATGTGTCAGTCTAGGCGGCGGCCGGGTGTACGTGTATACGTGAGCTTTCTCTAATGTCTGTTTCGCGAAACCTGCCCAATTTTTACGGCCATATAAACAATGCAAAACCATTTTTTTCTCGATAATATTACATTTTATCAAAACTTAAGGATGCGCCTTCTATTTATTTCGCGAAATTTTGTCAAATATTGAATTTTATTCGAAAAATGAGTTCTCTATGCGAATTTAACATGGGGAAAAAAAAGGTGGAGAACCTAGAGGAGTAGAAAAACGAAATATTTTGGAAATTGATTCTGAAATCCAGCTAGATAGCTTTGTAAATTAACTAACTAAGAAAACAAAAGTTAAATTTTGAAAATCGGTCCACTTTTTCTGAAACTAGAAAAATGTCCCCATGTTAAATCCTCATATTAGACATCTTCACTCTGTAACGATGTATATGGGGATTTAACATGGGGAATTTGTTTTTTTCGCAAATTTCACGAAATATAAAGAAGTATCTTACTTAAATTTTGCTAAAATTTAATATTATCGAATAAAATATTGTTGTTGCATTGTTTATACATGTATATAAATTTGGGCAGGTTTCATGAAACAAGCAGTAGTTAGTATTATTATTAGTATTATTCGCAGTGTATTAACACAACTGTGTTAAACTCATAATATTTACACCTTCTACAAATTCATCATAGGAATGAATGGCCTTTTTGTGGAATTTATCGGGGTATAAACTTGGAAAAGTCGCGGGAATACTGGACGAACGCCGGAAGGCCTCGTCCAGTATTCCCGCGACTTTTCCAAGTTTATATCCCCGATAAATTCAACAAAAAGGCCATTCATTCCTTATAATTCCAACATTTGAAATAAATTCATCAAGAAAATGTGTTTATTTTCCGTTTTCTTAAGAATTATTTTAACTGCGCCTCACGATTACGGAAAGTAGTTCGGCGTGGGAGTTTACTGGGATATAAATGTTGGACAGAGACTTTCTACGAGCCAATCAAATGTTAGGGAATTGTGTAAATATTTGTGTGCTGGAATTATAATGGATACGCCCATTCGACGTATTGCGTGTACATCCCAATACAATACATTAGACACACGTGACGTCGCACGATGTTGTTGATTGGTTAAAGGTACATGTCTACTCAGTAGGCATAAACTATTCTTTATATCAGACATAATCTGGAACATTTTCTAGCAAACTAAACATTCATTCACCATTACCACAAGTATTGATTGGCATTAGTATACATTTTATACCAGACGTCAATTTACACACTGATATCAGGGGCGATAACCGTGTTTTCTTAAAATGTTAACGGACATTACTATTTATTTTCTGTATTTATTTTCTGATGTGCAATGATCATACTTTATAATATGTCGAAAATATTATTATTTTTTCAAGTGACACATTTAATTAGTATAAATAATTAAAAAATATCCTGCCTCATTTGCATATGAAAATAGCCTGATACCACCGCGAGTCACAAACAGTAAAATAAATATTGCTAAATGATTATATCTGTATAGCGGGCACTCGTAATTTTTAGAACTGGTGGAATAATGACACAATTATACACTTATTTAATTCCTATAAATAACAGTTCGTGCCTATTGAGTGGGCATGTACCTTTAAAGTTCGCAACGTCGCTGTTCCATGAATTGCGACAAAATGACGTAAAACAAGATTATTGTTAATTTTAACGAATATTTAGTTATTTACAGTTTTGAAACTATCAGAAAATGCAGTGTAAATATAAGTAATAAAACCAGAAAACACGTGTTCCAGATCAGTACAGCTTCAATGTATGGTATATGTGCTTATGCATTTCATCGCATATGTGCATTTAAAGCTGGAGGCCCATCGACTAGGCACAACATATAATTTATATGAATTAATTTTACTGATAGAGACGCACGTCTGTATCAGGCTAGGTTCATATGCAAATGAGGCAGGACGTTTTTAACTTATTTTTATCAATTAAATGCTTCATCTGAATAAATATTTTTATTGACATATTATAAAGTATAATCATTGCACATCAAACAAAAATAGTTATAGATAGCCCCTTTTTAACATTTAAAGAAACAAGGATATCGTCCATAATATCAAGAGTGGCAATTCATGTTTGATATAAAAAGCATAGTACTACAAGACGCTACCAAACATCTCCAAACATCTTCATATCGTCTCGATCGCTCGCTCAGTGGTACGAAGCCCCGCAGGGGACATGGATATATTTTTTTATTAATTCGTTCCCACGAAATAACAATTCGTTCCCTCGAATTAACAATTCGTTCCCACGATATAACAATTCGTTCCCACGAAATGACAATTCGTTCCCTCAATTTAACAATTGGTTCCCACGAATTAACAATTGGTTCCCACGATATAGCAATTCGTTCCCACGAATTAACCACGGGAACGAATTGTTAAATTGAGGGAACGCATTGTTAATTCGTGGGAACGAATTGTTGAATTGAGGGAACGAATTGTTATTTCGTGGGAACGAATTAATAAAAAAAAAGAATGCTACGTCCACTGCGGGGCTCCGTAATGTAGATATGATGCACGTTTCTTTTGGATGAAATAAAACTGTCTGTACTTTCAGGTACGGTTTTTTCCGTTGAACAGTGCACCCAGCACAAGTCTTGTCCAGATGGCTATGAGTGTTGTGGCAGTAACAATATAGAGTGCTGGTATGTATACTGACGTATAGACTGGAAAAAATGGGCCTATGGATTTTGCAACCGATGTAGATCCAGATCAGTCTGTGCATCCGCACAGTCTGGTCAGAATATGCACTGTCCGTGTGTTACTATAGGAATGAATGGCCTTTTTGTTGAATTTATCGGCCGGAAGGCCTTCGTCCAGTATTCCCGCGACTTTTCCAAGCCGGAAGGCCTTCGTCCAGTATTCCCGCAACTTTTCCAAGTTTATATCCCCGATAAATTCAACAAAAAGGCCATTCATTCCTTATAATTCCAGCATTTGAAATAAATTCATCAAGAAAATGTGTTTATTTTGACAGACGGCAGCCATTTGTTTACATTGACAGCACTGACAGCGCACCTGTAGAAAGTAGTTCGGCGTGGGAGTTTACTGGGATATCAATTTTGGACAGCGACTTGCTATGGGCCAATCAAATGTTAGGGAATTGTGTCAATATTTTTGTGCTGGAATTATACTGACGTATAGCTATATGTGCATGTGACTGGAAAAAATGGGCCCATGGATGTTGCAACCGATGTAGATCCAGATCAGTCTGTGTATCCGCACAGTCTGATCAGAATATGCACTGTCCGTGTGTTATTGTGATTTATCACTGAGACGATGGCTATCCTGGTAATGGCGTATATGTGACTGTCACTGGAGAAATGGGGCCTATGGGATTTGTGACCAGTGTAGCCCATGATCAAGTAGCACACTCCTGTAGCCTGATACATATATATATCTTGTTTGAAGCATAATAGGTGTTTTAGTGATGTAATCGCGATCAGTGCAGATCCTGATCAGACTGTGCGGATCTACACTCGTTGCCAAACCCATAAGCCCAATTTACCCAGTCACAGCCACATATACTGTATTTTATGTTTTGCTGCCGACGAACTTTTGGCCATTCAAAATATTTATTTGATCATATGGCGAAAAAATAAATTTTCCTACGGGAATTTAATATGGGCAGGATTCGAAAAAAAAGAAAAAAAACAGAGAATTGACTCCGAAACCCACCAGATATTAGTAGCTTGGAATTTATGTAAATAAGAAAACAGAGGTTAGATTTTGTAAATCGGTCTACAAATTCCAAAATTATTTAAAAAAAATCTAATTTGACTCTCATGTTAACTTCCAATATGAAAACTGTTTCAACGCAATACAATCAATAGTAAATGAAATTTCATAAACTACTTTATTTTTGGAGATTAACTTTTTTGTTATCTGTTATACTTAATGTGTTTAATGGCCAAAAGTTCGTCGGAGAAAAACGTGGAACATACAGTAGGTTATTGTAGGGCCATACAAAAGTAGGGCCATACAACAGTACGTTGGTTCTCAGTTATCGCCGCGTCTACATAATCCCCACGCGTTGAGTATTGTATCGTCATGGATAAAACAAATTGTACTATAAATTCGCCACATGATCAATTAAAAACACTACTACCATGCACAAATATGTTAAATCCAATCATGTCTGACGAAAAGCTTGTGATTTTTCATGTCTAAATAGGTTATAGTTACTGTATATAACATTTCGTTTGAGGTGTTCGTCTCTGTTTTGTTTCAAGTTGTCAGATGCATATATGTACGGAGCCCCGCAGGTGACGTAGAATTCTTTTTTTTATTAATTCGTTCCCACGAAATAAAAATTCGTTCCCAGTTCCCACGAATTAACAATTCATTCCCACGAATTAACAATTCGTTCCCACGAATTAACAATTCGTTCCATCAATTTAACAATTCGTTCCCACGTTAAATTGAGGTAACGAATTGTCATTTCGTGGGAACGAATTGTTATATCGTGGGAACGAATTGTTAATTCGAGGGAACGAATTGTAAAATTTGGGGAACGAATTGTCATTTCGTGGGAACGAATTGTTAATTTGAGTTAATAACGAATTAATAAAAAAGAAGTGTACGTCTCATGCAGGGCTCCGTATATATGCAAATGGCAACTTGAAAACAATCAGAGACGAACACCTCAAACAAACAAAAAATATATTTAAAAAATCCTCCCTCCCGCTTCACATTCCAGAACAGTCTGAGAACCAAAGTACTTATTTGTTATTATAAGAATGAATGGCCTTTTTGTGGAATTTATCGGGGTATAAACTTGGAAAAGTCGCGGAAATACTGGACGAAGGCCGGAAGGCCTCGTCCAGTATTCCCGCGACTTTTCCAAGTTTCTATCCCCGATAAATTCCACAAAAAGGCCATTCATTCCTTATAATTCCAGCATTTGAAATAAATTCATCATGAAAATGTGTTTCCGTTTTCTTAAGAATTATTTTAACTGCGCCTCACGGGTACGGAAAGTAGTTCGGCGTGGGAGTTTACTGGGATATAAATTTTAGACAGAGACTTGCTACGGGCCAATCAAATGTTAGAGAATTGTGTAAATATTTGTGTGCTGGAATTATGGCCTAATATTCATTGTGATGATGGCGATGCTGGTATTTATAATGACGCATATGGATATATGTTATTATACCCACTTTGTTTTTAAAAATGGTATATTGTTTTCGAAACGGGTCTCCGTCCGTCTGTTCGTCCGTACGGACGTACGTCCGTCCGTGACGTTTCTTGTAAGAGGTAAAACTTCTTAACCGTAATACCGTAGGTAATGACTTGAAACTTATATTCCTTATAGTGTGTAGATGCGTAAAGTGAATTCCAATGTTTGATTCGAACCCGGGTAGTCATGGATTACCTCCCTCTTTCGAATTTCCCAATTGTATCATGTAAGAAGACATTTTTTTAACCGTAATAAGCATGGTCTTGAAACTTGGTATGTGCCTTCCTTATGGTCTGTTTCGATTTTTGATTCGATCCTTGGTCATGGATTATCTCCCCCTTTTCGACTTCCAATTTCCCAAGTTTGCCTTGTAGGAAGGAATTTATTTTTAATCATAATAGGTAGGGACTTGAATCTTGGTGTGTGCATTCCTTATGGTGTGTTTCGATTTTTAATTCGATCCTTGGTCATGGAGTATCTCCCCCTTTTCGACTTAGCATTTGGGTATATTGCGATGGCGCGATATCGGCTGTTCTCTAATTGTGAGTTCTATGTTCCTACTAATAATCAACGCACTGCCAATTTGCATGACGGTAGCATACGTAGGACGGTGATGTTTATTTGGAGAAATAGAATATACAAATATCTAATATAACATTGTTGCTCCAAAATGTATATGCTTGAATTGTCTGTATGTGCTCATCATCAATATTACATGACGCCTACTGTCTGTTTCACGAAACCTGCCCACATTTTACGGCCATATAAAAAATGCAAAAGCAATTTTTTTTTTTCGATAATATTAAATTTAATTAAAATTTAATAATGAGCCTTCTTTTTATTTCGTGAAATTGGGTCAAATATTGATTTTATTACGAAAACCTGCTTTGTCTATGGGAATTTAACATTTGGGAAAAGGAGGTGGTGGAGCTGTGGGAGGATTCAAAAAAACGAAAAACTTTGAAAATTGACTCCGAAACCTGGCTTGATAGCTTACAAATGATATAACTAAGAAAACAAATTAACAAGTTAAATATCGAAATTCGGTCCACTATTTTTTAAATTAGAAAAAAATCCCCATGCTAAATTCCCATATCCCCAGACATCTTCACTCTGTGAAGATGTCTATGGGGATTTGGATTTAACATGGGGAAATTGTTTTTTCGTAATAAAACCAATATTGGACCAAATTTCACAAAATGAAAACAAAGCTCTTTTTTTAATTTTTATAAAATTTAACATTAACAAAAAAAAAGATTGTTTTTGCAATGTTTATATAGCCGTAAAATGTGGGCAGCTTTCGTGAAACAGACAGAAGGAAAAGCGGCTTTATCGGAAACCTTAAACATAACCGAAAACCCCGAGTGTTACGGTTGAAACCCTAAATATTGGTATATATCGTGCCAATCT
Organism: Conchocele bisecta; assembly: GCA_029237695.1. Taxonomy (NCBI): domain Eukaryota; kingdom Metazoa; phylum Mollusca; class Bivalvia; order Lucinida; family Thyasiridae; genus Conchocele; species Conchocele bisecta. The sequence continues at coordinate 6,015,132 of CM055277.1, read as the reverse complement.
GATCTGACTTAACCCTTCCTACGCTGGAGACGGAAACTGTCGTCTGCTGTTTTTCATTTTTGCCTTAATTCTTAACAAACAACTGGTTTTGACAGCACATGAGAATTGTCTCCAGTGGAGACGATTCTCATGCGCAGTCAAAACAGGTTTTTGTCGAGAAGTATTGAAAATAAAACATTTCCAGCAGACGACACAATTTAATTCAGCGTAGTAAGGGTTAAATCCTATACTTTACGTATATTTACGTTTATCTGCATGTTCATATCTACTGAACTAATGTACACTCATAATATAAAATTAATACCCTTTTATGAAATCATTTGCATTACAGAAAACGTGGGTGTCTCCCTTCTGAGTGACCACTAGAAACCTAATTTATTTTCTGCTGACCAGTAACACGTCATAAACATGATAAAACGTAGCGTCGCCTCAGTGGTGCATACATAATGTACGTATTTTCGTTTCCCATTGAAACACAAAGAAACGCAAGGCGTCAATAGTCTCGTGAGTTCATATTGGTCAGTGCCGGAACTACATTTCACCTAGTAAAATAGTTCCTTCTAAACCACCACTAATTGTATGTGTGTGTTGTATCGTTCCGCCGCGCAACGATAGCACACACTCCGGAACTCGTGCATATATCCACTTGCAAATCAAATAGCTGTATACGGTGTTGTTTCAGCGTCATTACTGCCTCCATCGATTGGGATACTATTGGAATCGTATTCGGATGCATCGTTGTGTTTTCTGTGGGCGGCGCTGTAACCGTCGGCTTTTGCAAGTCCCAAGGCCACAATGGGAGAGTGGTACAACCACAGGCGCAAGGAATACAGATACTACCAGGCAATTGTCTTTTGATATCAAGTGTATCAGGCAAGACAATGAAACGCGTAGGCATTCCGAGACTCGCCGAGGAATTCCTACCGTTTCCCAGTCGAGCCTGACTAACTTGATATCAAAATACACGGAGAACACGGACTTGCTTCCGTAACGTCATTCCACTTACGTCATTCGGTAACTTCATGTGACACCGTTCGACCAATGAAACGTCAGTTTTAATTTGTTGTAACCCGGTCAATGCCCGATACATTTTGTGCCTACTCCTACAACATATTCGCTTTATCAGACATCATCTGAGACATTCCCTGGCAAACTAAACATTCATTCACCATTACCCCACGTATTGATTGGCATTATTATACATTTTATATCAGACGTAAATTTCCACATTGATATCAGGGATGATAACCGTGTTTCCTTAAAATGTTAACGTACATTACTATTTGTTCTCTGTATTTATTGTTTGATGTGCAATGATAATACTTTATAATATGTCGAACATATTATTTTTTCAGGTGACGCGCATTTAATTAGTATACATAATTAAAAAAATATCATGCCTCATTTGCATATTAAAATAGCCCGATACCACCGCGAGTCACTATCAGTAAACTAAATAGTACTAAATGATTATATTTGTATAGCGGGCACTCGTAATTTTTATAACTGATGGAATAGTGACACAATTATCTACTTATTTAATTCCTATAAAGAACAGTTTGTGCCTACTGAGTGAGCATAAACCATTAAACGACCATCACCCAACTGGTCCCTTGTTCCTCGGCGGGTCACATATTTGTAGTTACGTAGTTCATTTATGGAAAATTAATCTGCCATATCCAGGCACGTCGCCAGGCGGAGAACTGGGGCCCGTTTCACTAAACTTCTTACGACCAAAATGTTCAAATTTGGGATCGTCTGGAAATTTAAATTGATGGATTTACATTTATTGAGCATAGGCTGCATATATATAGCAGCCTATGCTCAATAAATGTAAATCCAATAATTGTTTACAAGAAAACGTTGTTAATGTGAAATTTACAGACTATCATACTTTTGCACTTACGAACATTTTAGTCGTACGAAGTCGTACGAAGCCCGTGTTTCCAGCTAATTTTGTCTCCTTTGTTTTAATAATATATGGATCTATTGGATATCATAATTATTTTTTTTAGCAATTATTGTTGTTTTTGTTATAAAATCACACATTTAAATTTTAGTTGCGAACGGTAACTTTTGCAATATACTTCTACGGGAGTAGATTGCAAGAGTTACCGTTCGCAACTAATTAAATAGAGGATATTCCATCGTACATTTTGAATAGCCGGAAATAATACACGAGTGTGCGTCGGCTTCCGCGTAAGCAACGAGTGAGCGTAGCGAACGAGTTGCTTGCACGGACGCCGATGGCAACGAATGTATTGTTTCCGCTATTAAAACATGTACGATGGAATATCCTATTTATTACACTTCCACGGCGGATATATATGCACATTTAGTCTATTTTTTTGAGATTGTAATCAATGAATTGTGATGTGCGCATGAATAGTTATACAATGACGTGTTTTCCCACGTTTTGACGTTACGTTGTGTGTGTGACGTCAAATGTGACTTCATGTAAACTTTTTGAAATCCAAATTGCGCAGCTGTTCCTATGAGCCAGATATATTTGAGTGTATGTTTGGAATGTGTTCAATCACATTAACATACTAGATTAGTCGAGACCCTTTCCAAATTTTCAAATAACTTTATTTTGACTGTAATAGAAATTAAACATTTGCATGGTAGCTCGTGGTTTCTAAGAAAACAGGCGCGCATTTACGGGTGTTCTCATCACGGTGTATTATTTGTAAGGAGTTGATTACGGGTTTCCTCTCACAGCGAAACCCGTGCAAATAATTTGCAAGAGTGTAATAAATGTTTATAATTTAAAATGAGCAGGCTGGTTTGGGGATACATTGGTCGCATAACCCATAAGCCCCATTTATCCCATCACAGACACGTTTATGTACATTTTTTCTGTGTTTCAGTTAACACGGTTCAAAGCGCACAAGGATATGGCTACCCGGGACTTGTGACAACCAACCAGGCACCTGTGGCAAATACCGTGCCACTTGCGTCAGCGCAGTCGCTGCTCCAGAAAGTTTAGCAGGGGTCAGTGTGTCCAAATTGTGGGAGCGCTTAGAAAATACATGTATTGAAAACAACAAAACATTACACGCGATTTCCCGAAACCTGAGAAACTGTCACACCCATTAAATGTAACTCCCAGACAGTGCATTGAGGGATTCACATATTTTTCCTGAAATATAAACATATTATTGAGCTAAATTCAGTTGAGAAACTATTTGTGGCATATTTTTTCAATTTTACGAAAACATATTTTGTTTTCATCAATTGTCAAAAGCGTGATTTTTAACATATATCTTGGCGGCAATTTTGGATTCTAGGTTGCCTAGAACGCCCAAAAGTGTTACACTTTGTTCGTTGGATTTATGTTATTCATCCACATATAAGTATACACTAACTGCACCTGATTTCGTGATTAGTTCCGATTTTATGACTTTTTATATTTTGCTTCATTTCAACGGCGGCCATCTTGGATTTGACATAGTTTCATGTATTTCCTCAAGGTTGATTTTGGTAAACATTTTTTTTCTTCAATTACTAATATTAAAAACTTGAAAACATTTGAGAAACTAAATATTGCAATTTTGTCCAACCTCAGTGGATGTTGAGGCTTTGTTTATCGGACTACCGTACTGTATGAACTAATGGTGTCTAGATGCGCAAAGACAATTTCAATTTTTTTACTTTATAAGGTCATGGTTTATCTTCCATTTTTGGACTTGGAATATCTCAATCTGGCCTTGTAAGAAGAACACATTTGAAACCGTAATACTTCATACATGTATTTGGTATGTGGCTTCCTTATGGTATTATTCGTTTACCTGTGTATTACGGCAACTTTTAGGATTTAATGACACAAATGCCGTCTGTTGCCGGATACTCTAAGTACAAATATCTACAAAGGGACACAAGATTCATGATAGACACATACATACCTATGGAAGCGTCCTAGTGCCAATGCTAAAATATAGCTATCTCCTAATTAGGATTTAGTATCTCCTAATACTAAGTCATAATTAGGACATAAAATCTCCTAATTGGGACTTACAGTCTCCTAATTAGGACTTAGTTTCTCCTAATTAGTATTTACTATCTCCTAATTAGGACTTACTATCTCATAATTAGGAGATACAACACTGTTAGCATTGACACAGATAGTAAGTCCTAATTATGAGATACTAAGTCATAATTAGGACTTTGTATCTCCTAATTTGGAAATAAAAATAGTTTAGCATTGACACCAGGAATACCGGAAAATGCGGGAAAAGGGGTGGGTCAGGACCCCCGGTGGATCCACCCCCAGGATCAGTGCCTACAGTGCCTATCCGACAAAGCAACCAGCCGTACACCAGTCGTTCCGTACAACAGCCAAACTCATAATTAGGCTGATACATAGAGATACCATGACAGTGGGGGCTCGTAACTAGGTATTTCCCTTTGAATTTATTTATAGAAATCCGGTCCAACTTGTATAATTTATGGTGGAATTGCTTGTCATAAAACTGAATATCGCATGATTTGTTGGGTAAAGAAGCCAGTATACTGTTTTAGACCAGTGTTGATCCAGATCGTCCTACATATCTGCGCAATCTGATCCGGAGCCGCATTATTTGCCAGATTCATATTTTCACACTAATCTTATTAATTGCATTGCAATCAGCTTAGACCCATACCAGACTGCACATATGTGAAATAATTATGCCAATATTTCGTATCCATAATAAATAATAATAAAAAACACCACATATAATGTTGACATTAAATATAAATTAATTTCAATGGCCATTAATTCAAAATGGCGGCCATGTGGCTCTTAAAAAATGGAACCAACTTCAGTGTTGTTATATGTCGTCAAGCAGATACACACGTTCCAATCATAAAATAATTTGAAAGAACATAACTTCAGCCACAGAAATACTACAATGTCTAACAAATCTTTGATGTGGTGATGTACATAACACACTTAGTTTCGGTGGCCATTTTGAAGATAAAGATTACTTGTAGCGCAATACCAGTTAGCAATAATCTCAGCAGACTGGGTTTAAAGAAATACGAGTATAACCAGAAGGAAATACAAAATCTTACAACGACATTCAAAAATGTAAAATAAATACTGGATTTCCGATTTTGAAATGGCAGCCATGTTGAAAACCAAAATCACTGGTATCACACATAATGACTTTGACATCGAAATATAAATTTCAATGGCGGCCATTTTGAATTTCATGATGGCGGCCATACGAGTTATAGAAAAAGATGGCACCAACCCCAGTTCTGTTGTATGTGATCTATAGATGAAAAACAAAACCTTGGTTCAAACAATGTCACAAAATTGTTCACAAAGCCTAAAATAACGACATAACAGTATACACTATAGCTTCGATCCCCCATTTGGCTTGGCATAATTTCGTATTTTCGATATATATGTACCAGTAAAGAATTTGTTTTGTCTTGTGTATTTCTTATGTTTAACAAATGTATGTTGTGTATGTTTTATGGGAGCAAGGTGATACAACGCATATAATCTCTTATAATTCTAATTTAGAATGGCAATGTTGTACTTGACTGTTTTACTTAAGAGTTTGTGTTTGTACATTTATTTGACTTTAATAAAGATTTATACTGCTTTGTTGTTGTAGTGAAATGATAATACTATGCCATTTAGAAATTCTCATTATAGACGCTTATTGTGTAATTAATTTAAATAAAATGCCTTTGTAACCATTGATTGAAAGACATGTTTTATCAGGGGCGCCGGAAGCGTCATAAGATTGGTCCGGCGAATTTAGTACAACATACGCTTTTGATGAGAAATGAGAAAAATGCAGAAACAAATATTTACATTCTGTTTGTTTCTATATAATTTATGTGAATTCCAAATATGTCAGTGTTATTGACCCGGCAGTCGCCAGGCCGGCCGGACTTGTTTTTTGTTGTTGTTTTGTTTTAGCTTATATTTAACGGCGGCACTGGCTCTAGGACCTTGCATGCCGTCTCCCAAGAATGGGAGAAAGAACGGAGGTAGAGATTTTTGAGAGAAGCCGGTAATTCGTATTTACAGAGCAACTACGAATTATCGGTACCCATTTACAGCTGGGTGAACTGGAGCGGTGTGGATAAAGTGTCTTACTCAAGGACACAACGCACGCCGCTAGTCAGGCTCGAACACACGACCATTGGATCAGTAGTCTGACACACTAACCATTACGCCACGGACTTGTCAATTCAATTCAATTTTCAATTCGGCTCATATTTAAGGGTGGGAATTGGCTCGAACACCTTCCATACCCGGTTCCGATGCCCCTGTTTATATACTACTTGTATCATAGCCTAAAGACCTTCAGCATTATACACGCACCTGTTATAATTTCCAATACCAAGTTGTTGTTCTGTGTATCTAAAGGGGTGGAGCTTAGAATGTGGTGTAACTAAAGGGGTGGAGCCTAATTTAATGAGATGGAGCCCAATTTAATGAGATGCCGTGCAATAATTACCATGCGTCTATCTGAAACGTATGGGCACGGCAATTATTGCACGGCTGTTCAGAATGATGTCAACAGGAAATGTGCCAGACAACGCGTATATGACGATAGCAACGGCCTTCACGACGTAAACATGGCAGGTGAAGGGATTTCCCCCACCTGGCACTAGAATTCTAATTGGACCGTGTCAAAACTATTACATGTACTTCTTAGTGTCAACAGATATATATGCTGTACATGTATTATATACATATACTAATGTCTGTTTCACGAAACCTGCACAACCTGAGCAAATTTCACGAAATAAAATGAAGGCTCATTCTTAAACTTTGATAAAATTAAATATTATCAATTTTTTTTTATTGTTTTTGCATTGTTTACATAACCGTAAATTTTGGGCAGGTTTCGTGAAACAGAGAGTAATCCAATTGTTTAACCGGTCACCTACGTCATATCGCATTATATATTTTGCTGACTGTTGCTTTTTCCAGATTTTGTTGAATTTATGAAAACTAGTGTATAGCACATTGAAATACATAATTTGCTGTTGACAAAGATTTACAGAAACCATTTGTCTAATTTAATTTTGTGCATAGGGGTCAAAATAAAATTGAACGGTGATTTCTAGTCTGAGAGAGTCAGCCACAATAGCTCGGTGGTAGAGCATCGAAAGGTCCCGAGTTCCAATCCCGACACTGGCCGATTTGGCGTGTGCTTTGGCAAGACACCTTCGTGATAGCATAGTCCTATCGGATGGGGACTTAAATAGTCGGTCCCGACATGCAAGATCATCGAACCAGTGCCGTCGTTAAATCAAAGCATTTACATTTTGTCTTAGAAGGGACTTTAAAAGGCAGAGGGGACTATTCGAATAAGAGCTAGGCACCCTGTGGCCGATTTCCTCTGTATCCATCTCCTTCCTTTCTCCCCTTCTTGTGAGACGCTTCTTGGGAGACGACATGCGAGGTCATCGAGCCAGTGCCGTCGTTAAATCCAAGCATTTACATTTACTATTAACGGCTATGTCTGACTTCTGCACGGATTACAGCTTGGCAACGTTGTCCCATGGAATTACTTATCATACTTTATAATCTGTCGAAAACATTTTTTTTTCAGGTGACGCAATTAATTAGTATAACTAATTAACAAAATATCGTACCTCATTTGCATATGAAAATAGCCTGATACCACCGCGAGTCGCTATCAGTAAAATAAATATTACTAAATGATTATATCTGTATAGCAGGCACTTATAATTTTTAGAACTGGTGGAATAGTGACACAATCATACATCATGTAATATTAAAGTTATATGATGATGAAGAAACTTGTACAAACATTTTGCCGTAAAGAAATGGCTATGTGCTTTCATAACCATGTGAAGGTCAATGCCATGTTAATTGAGGCATTTGTGTGTTCCACTTGCTCGCATCTATCAAGTGTCCAAATATTGAAGCAAGCCATCAAGTAATATTTAAGTTATATGATGATGAAGAAACTTGTACAAACTTGTTTCCACAAAAATGTGAAGGTAAAAAAGGTCAAGGTCATGTTAATGGCGATATGAGTATGTTCCATATGCTAACATTTATCAAGTTTCAAAATATTGAAGCAATCCGTAAATAAATATTAAAGTTATATCTTGATGAAGAAACTTGTAAAAACAACGACGAGACTGAAAAAAGCGGCGACTATAGTCAGTGCAGTAACCAGGATGAGGCAGACGAGGCGGTCTGTCATTTTGCCAAACTAGTTCCCATGTAATACATTTGGGTACATGTACGTAGTTACAGCAGAGCTATATTAACTTGTATAATAATTGTGAATAATTTACAAAATGAGTTGGTGATATGCGATATCCTACTGAGTTAAATGAGTACGGTTTCTTATATGAGACACGCCATGTGATTTTGTACCTTCTGACGATTGCGTTATTTCATGAAATATATTTAAAGTTAACACTTTTCCATAAATGAAGTAAAATGTTGACAACAATTGTTGTCAACTTTGGACTTCATATTCCGCATGTACTACCTGTCTAGTATAATTATATACTATTATCATGATTATGTTCAGTTGCTATACAATGTACATGATATATTGAAAAGTGAAAATAAAACATTAATCATAAAAAAAAACAAAAACAAAAAACAAGAGGGCCATGATGGCCCTATATCGCTCACCTGTGCAATGTCACAAAAATCAAGCAAATACTGGTATGTAAAGTTATCACTACATATACATCAAAATAAGCCCATGACAGGCACACAATGTCAATGCGACAAACTTGTGAAGTCACCAGGGTAGGAGTTGTCTCGCGATATGTACAGATATATCTTACACAACTTTGAGAGGTGTGGAGACCACAACAGGATGCTTCCAACCTATTTTTTATTGCAATCCTTAGATTTTATGTATTATATAACCATATTCCGTAAATAAGTTTACCCCTATTTGACCCCCGGGCCATGTTCATTTTTGACCCAGAGGTCACCATTTCAACAGCTTTGAAAAAGCATTGTACATCGATCATTCCTCTCAAGTTTCGTCGAATTCGGTCTGGTGGTTCGTGAGAAGATCTTTTTAAAAATGTAGGCTATTTTTAGACGACGGCCATCTTGGATTAACGACGACTGGATTAACAAAACTGAAAAGGCTTTACCAATGAACCATAACTGCGAAGTTTGGCCACCAATGTCCAAGCGGTTTGTATGAAGAAGATATTTGAAATCTCTAATAAAAGAACGACCTCTTGACCTTTCGGCGGCCATCTTCGATGATGTAATCATCCGATTCGATGAAAACAGCACCAAAGCGATCGCCTCATCAATACCTTTGATTTGATATATTATAAGACCATATTCCGTAAAAAATGAAATTTGACCCCTATTTCACCACATTTTTGACCCAGGGGTCACCATGTGACCATTTTAACAAATGGTGGTTCGTGAGAAGAAGATTTTTTTTAATGTTGTGCTATTTTAGACGGCCGCCATCTTGGATTAACGATGACCGCCATTTTAACAAAACTGAAATGGCTTTACCAATGGACCATAACTGCGAAGTTTGCTACCAATGGCCAAGCGGTTTGTATGAAGAAGGCGTTTGAAATCTCTAATAAAAGAACGACCTATTGACCTTTCGGCGGCCATCTTGGATTATGTAATCATCTGATTTCGACAAAAAAATGCTCCTATGTGATCCATACATTCGAATTTATATATGACATGACCATATTCGGTCAAATGTGAAATTTGACCCCTACTTGACCCCTCCTGCCCAGACCATTTTTGACCCGGGGGCCACCATTTGAAGGAATCTGAAACATCGTTAACTTTCGATCATTCATATCAAGCTTCGTCGAAATCGACTGGCGGTTTGTGTGAAGAAGATTTTTTGAGAATTTTACCTACTTTTCAACGGTGGCCATCTTTGATTTCGCGATGACCATCATTTTAACAAAAATGAAAAGGCTTGACCCACTGACCATTACTGTGAAGTTCACGAGAAGAAGACGTTTGTAATCTATATTGAAAGAACGACTTTCTGACCTTTCGGCGGCCACCTCAGATGACGTAATTACCTGATTTCGACAAAAAAAAGCTCCAGAGTGACCGTCTCGTCTATACCTTCTATGTGATATATGACATGACCATATTCGGTCAAATGTGACATTTGACCCCTACGTGACCCCTCCTGCACCGCCCAGTTTTGACCCGGGGTCCACCATTTGAAGGAATCTGAACTAGCGTTCACTATCGATCATTCATACCAAGTTTCGTAAAAATCGGCCCGGCAGTTCGTGAGAAGAAGACCTACTTTTCAACAGCGGCCATCTTTGATTTCGCGATGATCACCAATTAAACAAAAATGAAAAGGCTTGACCCAATAACCATTACCATGAAGTTTGGCCAACATCGGCCAAGCGGTTCACGAGAACAAGAATTTGAACTATTTATTAAAAGAACGACCTTTTGACTTTTCGGCGGCCATCTTGGATGACATGACCATCCAATTTCGACAAAAAATGGACCAGAGCGATCGTCTCTTTGATACCTTCGATTTGATATAGACATGACCATATTCGGTCAAAAATAAAATTTGACCCCAATTTGACCCCACGGGCCACGCCCATTTTTGACAAACGGGGTCACCATTTTAACAACTTTGAAAGAGCATTGAACATTATTATAATAGTCCCCTCTGGTTCTTTAAAGCTGATACACGGGACCGCAAGTCCCCATCCGAAAGGAGAAGTAGAGCAGGAAATACAAAGTATCTCAGAAATACTGACGCCCTGGAACTGAACCCAGAATCGAACCCGGGTCGCCAGTGTGACAGTCCGACGGTGTTATCCCTCGGTCACGGTCTGCTTCTCCCAACACACCAGATACACTTATTTTAGTATACACTTACCTAAATATATCAACAAATGGTTTGTAGTTGTATATAGTCTTTGGGCCACCAATAACGCCCCCCTCCCCCTTCCCCTGTGGTACATAACGCCACTATGATTTTCAAATTCAGTAGTCAATTGTCTGTCATTCTAGAAGGTCTGCCATTAAAAAGCCGCTGGATGAACAAATGACGGTCATTTTCCAAGATGGCCGCCAAAAACAATTGTTTTGGTTTACAGGACTAGCTGTATCGCCTGTTAACCGGTATTAGGACCGATTTAAATTTTCTAAATCGTTCTTATCTACTCCCTAATTGAATATAAAACAGTGTGTGATACATTCAAAATCAATTTATTTTACCAAATGGCCGCCATTTTCAAAATGGCCGTCAATAAATGTGTTTTTGCGAAAATTTAGCACTGTAACTGCTGTTAAGTGTTATTGGAACCGTTATTAACATTGTGACTATACCTTGTAATGCATATCAATATGCATAACAATTATGTAATACATATTGACTTGACAGCATGATATAAATCGTAGAAATATTCAAGATGACCGTTTTTTCAACAATTTTCCATGTTAACAATTTTCCATGTTAGCTGATGATATGTCGCATTTGAACCACTTTTTACACCGCAAATTAATGCTATTTGATGGATATAAATATACATGACAATTGCGTAATATAATGTGTGTTTTACGCAGGGGTATGCTTTCCATATTTGGACCGAAATTGCTCACAGTGAGGCTGATGTCAAAAAGGTTGTGGATGCAATAGGCAATTTCATCGACCCATTTACTGTGTCCGACAAAGATTCGCTCTATTGCCTATCGTCAGGGGCTCCAGTTTCTAAAGCAGTCGAAAACGATCTGCTCACTGCTGTAGATACAGGAAAGCAAGCATTTGATCGGTTTGTACAAGAGAGGTTTGTAGAAAGATCTGCCAGCTTCCATGCGCCAATAAATTAACAAAAACTCCAAGACATTTGCAACGCTTGCAAAATCGGTGACACTTACGAGTCCACAGCGAAAGTCAAAGAAACTAGTAGCAGAACGGAATGTATTTGGACAGCTCGTGTCCATTGCACTGAGGAACAACATTGACATGTCTAAGGTCTTCAGTTAACCGTTAGGTCCAGTTCCATGGTCGCTTGCAACAGCTGATGGATCACCAGCAAGGACTGGCAAAGCGAAATTGATGCACCAACTGGAAGGGCAGACGCATATGGTTGACAGGCCTCCGCTAGAACAGTTGAGCTACATCATTGACAGAAATGCAATTCTACATATGCAAACTGCTTTGCCCAAAACATTTGCAGATCTGGCGGAGAGTATATATGACCAAATGCCGAAAGCAGAACGCGTGGGTTTTGTAACAGACACGTACTATCCTCTGGCATTTAAAACCAATGAACGACAACGAAGAGGTACTACAAATACCTACTTGATCAAGGGACCGCTGAAAAATGTTCCACGTGACTGGAAGCAGTTCCTCTCGAACGATGTGAACAATACACAATTGTGCAAACTCCTACTTAATTAATGGATGCAAGATAAATACGCACACAATGTGAAGGGAAGAACAATTGTGTGTGTGTGTGAAATCAAATGCGTCAAATTAACTAGTATGGATGGCATATCAACACACACTGACGAAATAGAAGAACTGAATTCGTCACAAGAGGAAGCAGACACATGGCTGGTATTACATTGTTTGCACCATGCATCGCATGTATCGTAGAACAATACAATTGTTGTCAGATCTCCAGATACCGACGTGTTTGTACTGCTACTCAGGTTTAAACAGCAGGTGAAACAGCGTGTGCTGTTTGACACCGGTGTCGGCAAGAAACGACGACTGCTTGGCATACACGGTATCATTGCCGAAGTTGGTACGCAGCTGTGTTTGGCATTGCCAGCACTTCATGCGTTCACCGGTTTTGACAGCACGAGTGCTTTCGTTCGTCGTGGAAAGGTGACACCGCTGAAACTACTTCAGAGGCACCCAGAATTCACTGACACATTCATGCAATTGGGTTGTCCCCTTCTGTAGAACCACAACTCTTCGAAGACCTTGAACACTTTGTGTGTCTGATGTACAGGAGTACTAGTACTAGTATTACAGACATAAACAAACTGCACATGGAGCTATTCCTGCAAAAGTTCAGTCACAAGTCAGGAGAGCTGCTGTCAAGTTATAATGGCGCTGATCTTAGCATTCTGCCACCATGCAGGTCATCGTTGAGAATGCATATAATGAGAGCTAATCACCAAACCCTCATTTGGTGAAGCGCTGACCAATCGAATGCATGCATACCGTCACCAAATGGCCGTGGTGGGAGGTCATAAACGGAACACTGGAGTGCAAATGGACATAGGGGGATTACCTGCCAACTGAAATGATAGATCTACTGGTAGAAGAAGGGGAAGAAGTGGATACGGTGGATGTTGATGAAACAGATGCCCCTGAGCCTGACAGCTTACTAGACAGCATGTTTGATGCGGGATGAAGCATATGACTAGGTTGCTTCTCTTAAGCCGGATTCACTAGATATGTATCTACGATTTGTACCGCATGTTAGGATAATACCTGAGCGCTGTTGATGTCAGAAAATATCGAACAGTTTCGTACCTGATACCGTGGGGATTGACTCCGCCACATGTGCGATGCTTCCGAACCTGATTGAAAATGAATTACTTTGTTGTAACCAACCATACGTGAATCAAGAACAACGAATGCACCGGACACATTATGTAACTGTATGTATGTCTATATATGCTCATATGAATATGTCAATGATATTGGGTACCATCTTTTATTTCATCTGTTATTGTAAATATCGAAATATTTCTTACCTGGTGTCGAAGCTTTCAATCCTGAGTGAAAATGAATTACCTTGTTGTATAATCATGCACAAATCAAGAACAATGAAAGGCCTGGACACATTATGTAACTGTGTGTGTGTGTGTGTGTGTGTGTGCGTGCGTGCGTGCGTGCGTGTGTGTGTGTGTGCGCGCGCGCGTTTTTCTTCACACTTGCTGCTATACATACTTCACTCCATGCACTTTCATCATGACAACTCAACTCACGATATTTGTGTGTATGCAATGACGCCAGTGTCATGCTGAAGTAGTTGACTATTCATATGTACCAGTTAAAAGTAAATGTAAGTAGAGACAGCTAATGCAACTCAATATGTGTAAAATGTACATTTATATTTAGTGGGTGGGGTAACGGTTTCAAATTCAGTTGTGGTTAACTTAGTATCATGTGCAGTAAGGATAATAAAAACAGGAACTATAGTTTGCACATGTTTATATTTTCCATAGTTAAAATTTATAAATACCGTATGGGAAGAGATGTGTGGCAATACATGTGTTACCATTGAAATGGAGTGGATGGGGTAATTAAATATGCAAAATATTTGCTTAAAAGGACCGGACGGTCCTTAATTGTGCCTAAATGCAAAGAATTGCTATAAACATCTCTCAAAACCTGCAAAACAACAGCAGTTTCCGTGTTTAAAGAAACATTTTGTCACATTTTTATAAAAAGTGTGATTGTTTAATATGGCAAAAAGTTGCTGGGTGGTATACTTCAAAATGGTGTCATACATTCATCCAGCGGGTTACAGAGCGCAGACAAGTTGCATTAAACTCGTAATTATCAGAAATATATGTCTACTTATGTACAACATGGGTGGAGGGTTTCCATATTTGGCCCATGGCCTAATAGTTTATATATAGCAAATTACGGAATAAGCAGAATTACTTCCCTTGATGAAAGGTTTCTCTTCTCAACATGCTCAATACCAAAAAGACGCTACCGTTTACGAGTCGGGACGATACACGTCCATCAGTCTGCGAGTCGTGTCGGCTTCATATGTGTTTGAACAGATGATCATTATGTTGGCGTCATATGGGTGCCTTGGTGGGCTGGGGTGGATTTCGTTGGTTTTGGGTAATTTATATTGTTGTGTGCAATTACTAATGCTGAAACATTACACACGACAGAAATCGCCTACTATCTACACATTTACCATTCCGAAATTTCGGCGCCCTTTCTTACTGTCAAAATACCCAACTATAACGTTGTACGTGTAGTTCGTGTGGGGTGACGTAAATAGTTTGTTTGTAACAATGCACCTAAACCACCAGAGATACCGAAATAACACATAAAACACCGAAACATGAGCCGTTCTGCAAGAAACTGTGATCGACTCTACATGAAAATATTGAGTCCACGAGTGTCACTTTGGCGTTTTATGTCCGTAGTCGGGGTTTGACGAATGGGCGGCGGAACGGGAACATTATTGGAGTGGGGGGGGGGGGGCGGGGTCAAGTGTGAGCGCCCAAAGGGCCCGATTTTGCTAGGGGGGTCCGGGGCCAAGCTCCCCCGAAAATTGTTGAAATCTAAGAGGCATGAAACGCCATTTCCTGCATCCTCAGGGCCCATTCTTGATGGCCCAAATAGCCCGATGTTGCTCGTGAGGTCGGGGGGCATGCTCCATCATACATTTTGAAAAGTTAAGAGGCGTGAAACGCCATTTCATGCATTATCATGTCCCAGTCTTGAGGACACAACGGGCCTGGATGTTGCTAGGGGGTCCGGGTGTATGCTCCCCCGGAAATTGTTGACATCGAAGGGAAGTGAAATTATATGCAAGTTTGAGGATGATAATATGTGCTTTATTACAGAATTATTGGGGGGGGGGTCTCCCCCCCCCCAACACAATTATTGGGGGCACCTGCCCCCCCCCCACCCCCCCCCCCCACTTCAGCCGCCCCTGTGACGTACGTTTTGG
This sequence comes from Conchocele bisecta, assembly GCA_029237695.1. Lineage (NCBI taxonomy): Eukaryota > Metazoa > Mollusca > Bivalvia > Lucinida > Thyasiridae > Conchocele > Conchocele bisecta. The sequence continues at coordinate 5,999,475 of CM055277.1, read as the reverse complement.
TTTAAATTATCCAAATCCGCGACGTGTGCCTGTATACTGTCTACAACTAACATCACTTCGCCACAAACAACCCACCCATCCCACCCGACCTGTCCCACCCCATCCCGACGCTATCCGTACCCTTGAACGGCAATATATTAATAGGAACATTAGTAAGGAGCCCAGCAGGGGACGTATAATTATGTTTTGTATTAATTCGTTCACCGAACATAACAATTCGTTCCCTCAATTTAACAATTCCCACGAATTAAAGGTACATGCCCACTCAGTAGGCACAAAATGTTCTTTATATCAATGTCATCATCTGAGGCATTTTCTGGCAAAATAAACATTCATTCACCATTAACCCACGTATTGATTGACATTAGTATACATTTTATATCGGATGTAAATTTCTACACTGATATCAGGGGCGATAAACGTGTTTCCTTAAAATGTTAACGGACATTACTATTTAATATCTGTATTTATGTTTTGATGTGCAATGATCATACTTTATAATCTGTCGAACATAAACAAATTCAGATAACACATTTGATGATTAGTATAAATAATTTAAAAAATATCATACTTCATTTGCATATGAAAATAGCCTGATACCACCGCACGTCACTATCAGTAAATTGAATATTACTAATGATTGTATCTGTATAGCGGGCACTTGTAATGTTTAGAACTGGTGGAATAGTGACACAATTATACACTTATTTAATTCCTATAAAGAACATGATGTGCCTACTGAATGGGCATGTACCTTTAACAATTCGTTCCCACGAATTAACAATACATTCCCTCAATTTAACAATTCGTTCCCACGAAATAACAATTCGTTCCCGCGGGAACGAATTGTTAATTCGTGGGAACGAATTGTTATATCGTGGAAACGAATTGTTAATTCGAGGGAACGAATTGTTATATTGTGGGAACAAATTGTCATTTCGTGGGAACGAATTATTAATCGTTGGAACGAATTGTTATTTCGTGGGAACGAATTAATAACAAAATCCATGTTCCCTGCGGAGCTCCGTACATTGGCGCTGTGTGAATGACCTTAACAATTAGGTGAATTCCGAGGCTCACAGCTCTATATTACTGCCATTTCCGAGCCGAGCCTGCTAAACTTGATTTCCAGCACTGCAGCAGTCCCTTCTGATATGTAGCCTATTTCACCAATATTGCAAAGTATACTTTTCTAGCAAAGTATACTTTGAGGGAGTAACCATTTATTTTTCCTGAAATGCATTACATGTATTTCATATAGACCTATAACGACTGCATATAATTATTTGATGATTAAAAGTATGCAGACTTATGCTGAATGTATTACATTATCACAGCCAAAATGGCTGTGATAATGTAATAAATTTAATATACATGTACTAAACATTAATAAATTTATCCCAAAATCCCTCAAAGTATACTTTGCTAGAAAAGTATACTTTGCATTGTTGGTGAAATATGCTACTGATGTCAGGTGTTTTTACCACACCAGATCACGTGGCTTCAAAGTCAGGTCGTGCTTCACGGACTAAACAACAGACAGCTAGGACTAAGGTAACTCCTATAATGATGAATTAAATGCTGCCATAACAAAAACCTAGTTTGGCAGTACTTCATAATCATTTCCTATAGAAATGAATTCCAAGTGCTGCCAAAGCATGTTTTTATTTTAAAAAGAAAGGACAAAATATGTAACACCAGCAGACGACTATTTTGTTTCTCTCATACGAATGCATGCCATGTTTACCATTTCAACACTACATACCTCTATAGCGGTGTTTGCAAACAGTGTAGATCCAGATGAGACGGCTCGAAAATCATGACTTGCATTTTTGGCAAGAAAACGCCCCCTTTTCATAAATGGACTAGTCTGAAAATCATGTTGTGTCATTTTCTGTAACAGACTCATTTGCATATTTGTTACACTAGTGTAAATTATGTTTTTATTACACAGTGTTATTAAACTGTGAAAGCCCATTTTATGCAATAAATACTTATATTGTAGCTGTGACTGGAGAAATTTGACTTGTCAGATTTATGACAAGTGTAGCTCCTGATCAATTCGCACATTCCTGTAGCCTACTAACGATCTATATTGCTTGTTAGAAGCATGGCCAGGGGCGGATCCAGCATTTGGGGAACGGGGAGGGATGTCTTATTTTCGAGCTCCAAGGAGTGAAGCGAGTATGCTAGGGGCGTCCGGGGCATGCCCCCGCCCCCAGGACAAATTTGGAAATCCAGACACCAACTGGTGGTAAACTGTGATATATGTATAAACTCCGTGGCTGAACGGGGGGAGGGAGGTTGCAACCCCGGAACCCCCCCCCCCCCCCAGATCCGCCCCTGATGGCTAGTGTTTATTGATGGAATAGCGAACAGTACAGATTATGATCAGACTGTACAGATGCACAGGCTGAACTGGATATACACTTGTTACAAGACACATACGCCCCATTTCTCCAGTCACAGTCACAAATCACATGTCGTGTCCCATATAAGGAACTATATACAAATGGCATATGACCCTGACATTAAATGCTGTTCCAAAATTAAATTTTGCTCTTACGAACGTTAAATTTAGTAAAACGACCCCCTTGTACGGTGGAATAGCGAACAGTACATATTATGATCAGACTGCACGGATGCACACGCTGAACTGGATCTACACTTGTTACAAAACACATACGCCCCATTTCTCCAGTCACAATCACATGGTGTGTCCCATATCAGGAGTTACAAATGGCATATGACCCTCACATACAAATCCTGGGTGAGGCTAAAAACGAGCGCCGGATCAACAATTGCAGCAACAACAACAACAACAACAACAACAACTTTAGCGCTCATTTCAAAACAACGAACAATGTCAAATTTCTTAAGCCCATTTGCTGTTTCGGAACCTGATTTATCTGTCACTATATTGGTATGGCATTGAATAATGAATGTTGATCAAGATCACGTGATTGCTGTGCGTTTAGTATATCAATAACTTGAATAAGCACGTTTGGTTTTAAATTCGGACAAACCAGTTGTCGGCTGCTAAGTGCTTAATTCTGGAAGTCGTCCATTTCGCGCACCTCGTCCATTTCGCGACCCTCCATGTCGAGGAGCGCAGGGGGAAATCTGACCGGTTTTCCTATATAATTTAATAATTGTTCAATACTTCAACCCCTTCAAACAACTAAATTCCAATCGCTAAATCAAATTAAATGCAAATTTATAATGTTAAAAGGTCATTAAAAAATATTCATATCACCATTTAGTATTTTCAGAGTTCTAAATGTGAAATATTCTGGCATAAAAATGATGTATTTTAGAGCAAAATGTATCGACTAACCCCCAAACATATCGGGTCATGTGACTAGTGATACATCACGCCGACTTCCAGAATTAATGAAATGTTTGGTATTCTCTGCACATATGTCCATTTGTAACCGCTATATGGCTTTGGTTACATCGGTTACATGCTATATGTCTTTGGTTACACAGTATAGCAGTAGATATGTTACAGAGTTTTGAATGAAAATCTATACCAACTATTTGTAACTGCTATTATGCATTGGTTACATGGGTTACATACTATATGTCTTTGGTTACACAGTATTACACAGATTTTTGAATGAAATGTGTTGGCACATATTTTTTTGATAAAAAAAGTTGTATTTAATTTTTTTATTTTAATCTAATTTTAATCTTAGTATAAGTTCTAAGCTACTTTGAAGCTAGTGACTCGCATGGCTACTGTTTATTTTGTTATAAAGGTTGATGGCACTGCATAGCTTCTAACAGTGATTTATGGTCAGACCCAGAGAGACATGCATCATGAGAAAACAGACATTGTTACGCTAACCATTTGTGACCAGTCTAGCTCCTGATCAAATACCACACGACTGTAGCCTGTTAACGATGTACTATGTATGGCTTCATTGCAGCATTGGTCACTATCTAAAATGAGTTTTATGAATATTTTTTGGAACTGGAAACGTATATATAGACAGGGTATATATACGTTGAAGAAATACGTTGAAGAAATAAGATACGTTAAGAATATTGAAATATACGTTGAAGAAAGTTGAATATGCGCGTCAAAAAAATGAGTATGTGAAATGTTGAAGATATGTTGAAGATACGTTGAAGAAATATTGAATATACGTTGAAGAAATGTTGAATATGTGCGTCCAAAATGAGGTATGTATAGATTTATATTTTCATACATAAAAAAATAAAAATGTATATTTGGATTTTTTGTATATGTTTTATTTTTTTGTTTCTTTTCTAAAGTGAAACTTGTGAATGCTTGGTTATTACAACATATTGTTATAGAGATAAAATTATGTCTTGTATCTCTTTGAAAGCTTACAATGGGTAGCAGATTTATCCTTAACAAATTTTAATCTAATTTTAATCTTAGTATAAGTTCTAAGCTACTTTGAAGCTATTGACTCGCATGGTACTTCTAACTTTGCTGGTTTGGCTACTGTTTATTTTGTTATAAACGTTGATGGCACTGCATAGCTTCAAACAGTGATTTATGGTCAGAACCAGAGAAACATGCATCATGAGAAAACAGGCATTGTTACAGTAACCCATTGTGCTTATATGGTTGGTGACGAGCCTAGCTCCTGATCAAATACCACACAACTGTAGCCTGTTAACAATGTACTATGTATGGCTTTTTAGAAGCACGACTGGATGCACAGGCTGATCTGGATCTACACTGGTCACACAAACCATAAATATACAGTGACTTAACGAGATCCAATATCCCTGGTATCACCCTCTGGTATGGGAGAGTTGAATCCGGTTGTACCCATTATAAAGGTAATAAGATTATTACTAATCCTATTACTTGTGGGGAGTGGGTTAATTGACTCTGGTTTGGTAAGTAAAATTTAAATGATTTGTTTGTTTCTATTTTTCTTTCACATTAAAAATAATTATAAGGTGCTTTGTACTGTTATTATGTTATAAGCATTCCTTTGCAGATATATAGAATTATATATATAGTGACTGGCTGATTAAAGTCTCTAATTATTACTGAATGTCATCTGAGTTTCAAGGAGAAATGGGATGGGTTGTAGGATTGATTTTTTTTTTTTAAAATTAAAATGTGTTGTAATTAGTGTTTAAAACAAAATAATGACTGTTAATAATTATTAAATAATCTGGCATTAGTTGTTCAGGGCGGTTTGGGATGATGTTTAGTAAATTAATTTTATATGGCCTAAAAACATTGCAATCAGTGTGCCAACTTCCAAATCTAGTAGGCAGTATCCATTCCATCCTTGTCCAGCCAGTGTACAGTACTAGACAATTAATTGCTGACCATAAAACGTTTGATCTTCTTATCTGATGGAAAATCAACAACATCAAAGACTGTCAACAGTGACCTGTTTCAAATGGCTAATACATGTACATTTTATAAAATGAATACATCTTCACCAAATATATTGAGCATTGTATGTACCATTGAACAAACTGTCAAATATTTATCAAATAAAATATATTTGACATCACCAATTTTAAAAGTGATCCTTATTGCATCTTACACCTTTTATATACTTGAACTACTATTTTCTATTAACTTACTCAAGTCCTAATAAAGTTAACTTACATAATATAATCCAAATTTTGGAAATCAATGGCGACTTACATTTTATTTTAAAATTTGTTGTGATTAATGTTTCAAAGAAATAAATAAATAAATCTTTATTTGAATATGATATTCAGGAAATTAATGTTATATGGCCTAAATAATTGTATTTCCATCCATGCCTTCTGTCCTGTCCATCCGTTACTACTGTCTGTTCCACGTTTTGCTTCTGACAAACTTTTAGCAATTACACATTAAATCTAAAAAAATAAATATTAAATTTATATAAGAAAATAATTTTTTCACGATAAAATTGGGGACGGTGACTTTTTTTATATTGATGGAAAAGTAGTTACATTTAAACATTTTTTTAGATTGAATGTGTTTAATAGCCAAACGTTCGTCGACAGGAAAAACTTGGAACAGACAGTAGGTTATGGTTTTTGTCGCGCCTGCTTTAGCAGAGGCGCGACTATAGTCGGCACTTTTTCTGTTTGTCGCGCCTGCTTTAGCGTCGTCCGGTTTTTTTGTAAGGCAAATGCGTTAAAGTTATTGTTTTTTCACAATATCTCTTTAACCCCTTGCCAGACTTTGATAATATTTCACATCAATGTTTGTCTAGGGATGATGCTTCATTACGCACACCCCCACATCCAAATTCTCAAGGTCAAGGTCATTTATTTACTTGTAATGTTCACCGGTTTTGTAACAGAAATGTGTTAAAGTTATTGTTTTTTCACAATATCTCTTTAACCCCTTGCCAGACATTGATAATATTTCATATAAATTTTTGTCTAGGGATGATGCTTCAATACGCACATGCCCACATCCAAAGTCTGAAGGTCAAGGTCATTTATTTACTTGTAATGTTCACCGGTTTTGTAACAGAAATGCGTTAAAGTTATTGTTTTTTCACAATATCTCTTTAACCCCTTGCCAGACTTTGATAATATTTCACATCAATGTTTGTCTAGGAATGATGCTTCATTACGCACACCCCCACATCCAAATTTTGAAGGTCATGGTCATTTATTTACTTGTAATGTTCACCGGATTTGTAACAAAAATGCGTTAAAAGTTATTGTTTTTTCACCTTTCCAGACATTGATAATATTTCACATCAATGTTTGTCTACGGATGGATGATGCTTCATTATGCACACCCCCACATCCAAATTCTGAAGGTCAAGGTAATTTATTTACTTGTAATGTTCACGGTCAAATGCCTCGGCAGGCGCGCCACCGCTTCCGTGACGGAATTACTTACACCACTTATAAGGTTAGTACTATTTTAGTACTATTAGTTATAAACAATAACATTTTTTTATCTTTATTTCAGTGGTTTGCAGACAGCTACCGAAGCAGCAAAGGAACCCCGACCCTGCCACATTGGCCCCTGCCGTTCCAAACCCCATCCATAATGTGGCCCCCGTTCCAAACCCCGTCAATAATGTGGCCCCCGTTCCAAACCCCGTCAATGATGTGGCCCCCGTTCCAAACCCCGTCAATGATGTGGCCCCCGTTCCAAACCCCGTCAATGATGTGGCCCCCGTTCAAAACCCCGTCAATGATGTGGCCCCCGTTCCAAACCCCGTCAATAATGTGGCCCCCATTCCAAACCCCGTCAATGATGTGGCCCCCGTTCCAAACCCCATCAATAATGTGGCCCCCGTTACAAACCCGTCAATAATGTGGCCCCCGTTCCAAACCCCGTCAATGATGTGGCCCCCGTTCCAAACCCCGTCAATAATGTGGCCCCCGTTCCAAACCCCGTCAATAATGTGGCCCCCGTTCCAAACCCCGTCAATGATGTGGCCCCTGCCGTTCAAAACCCTGATCCTGCAATTGATCCATTGACACCGACACAGGTCGAAGTTTGTGCAACATGCCACAAAAAAGGACGATGGAATCAGTGCTGGGTAGAATGCGAACAGTGCCACATTTGGTTTCATACCAAATGTGCAGATGTAAAGAAGAATATCTACGAGAAAATACGAAAAAAAGACATTGGCTGGTTGTGTGCAAGGTGCAAATAATTCTGATACATATATTATAAATATAATATACATTACTGTCTGTTTCATGAAATCTTCACAAATTATACGGATACATAAACATTACAAAAACAATTATTTTGATTATAGTTCATTATAGATAAATTTACGAAATGAACCTTTTTATTTGTATTTGGTCCTATATTGAATTTATTATTTATTTTATAATTACAGTAGACCGATTTCCAAAATTTAACATTTGTAATTTGAAATAAAATCAATATGACTCATAATTTTATAAAATGACAAAAAATTATTTTCATAAATTTTTACTAATTATGGAAATTCTGTATTGTTTTTGTATTGTTTATATATGTTGCTAAAACATTTGACAGGTTTTGTGAAACAGACAGTAGTATGAATTAAAATAATAAAATCTCTACTTTTATCCAAACTGACATACCTAATGCAAACCATAGTTACACCGAAATCCATAATTAACAAAATAAGTTCCATAGTTTTCAGATTCTTATGGAATGGTAAAAATGATAAAATTAGACGCTCAATCATTGGAAAAAAAATAAACGGTGGTTTAGAAATTATTGATATCGAAACATATGCGAATAATATGAAATTAAAGTGGATTAAATCACTGAAATTCATTGATAATTGATGACCAAATATGGCCGAATATGCCCAAATACTGCTGTATTTATCACACATGTACATTGTATTATGTATTTTTAAGGGAGACTTATGGAACGTCAGTTAAAAATTCTTGAATACTATTCATTATTCTTTATTGTGGTAGGCATAATTATGTTAGATAAGCAGATTGTGGTAATTTAGAAAAATAAAACTATTGCAATAATCAACTGTATGACAATAAAAGCAATGTCTAATATGCATGTTACCCCGATTCCAAGTACATGCTTATGGAAATGTTTTATACCTGATCATCATTTGATTCAAAGATAACTGATTGTAAATGAACACTGCCTCATTACTGTATCCTATACAGCACATATAGTGGCTGTAACACACACTGATGGCTGACTTGACCATTCCATGTGTCGTATAGGATACAGTAATGATGCAGTGTACACACAATCACAAGTACAAAGCAATTACGGTATCTTTGAATCAAATGATGATCATGTATAGCACTGGGCCTTATAAACTAGTGTGAAAGTCACTGGCGCAGCACTATGCATGTAAAATGTTTCATGTCCAAATAATTGTAGTAAAGGAGTGCATTAGAAATAGGTTAACTGTATTGTAATTTTGAAATTTGCGGTGTATATCAGATATCAGAAAAAGATAGGTCGGAAAACATGTTTAATGGCTCCACTAGCGCGTCGCCATTAAACAGATTTTCCGACCTATCATTTTCTGATATACGCCGCCAATTTCAAAATTACAATACAGTTAACCCTATAATGACTCTTGCAGTATCTTAACCCTTACGCCGCTATCTTAATTTTGTTGTTGTCTGCTGTTTATTTTCTATTTTCCATTTCTATCATCAAAAACATGCTTTGACAGCACTTTATAATAATTTACAACATGCTTTGACAGCACTTGAGAACCATTTCCATTGGAAATGATTCTTAAGTGCTGTCAAACCATGTTTTTATTGATAAATAAGTGAAGATATAAAAGCAACAGCAGATGATACTTGTTGTGAGTAGCGGTCTAAGGGTTAATGTAAAAGGGAACAAGAGTTTATATTTATTCAATTTACATAGACTTGCATGGAAAACAGACTTTGGTTTATAGCCAATAAAAACTTTATCTGTTTAAATAATACATTTTTTGAATAAAAAAAATATATAAATTAATGATAGTGGAATGTGTTCAATTATAATTGGACTGAAACCAAATACATGTTTTGCAAGTTTATGGGAAACAATTATATAATTATGGCACGTTGGTTAGTTAACAAAGGAGTTTATTGTGAAAAAATGTAAATTTTACCGCCATCATAGTTACTGCATCTATTGCTGTTGTGCATATTTTTGTTGCAAATTACTTATTCTATTATTACTAGCATCAATCAGTGCTTTCATTAGTATGGACTTGTCGAAAATACATCTCAGATTTATGGTAATATATGGGATTTAGTACGAAACCCATTGACATGGCCTTAAATGACCTTAGCTATTGATAGGCCATTAAACCTCAACAAACAAACAAACTATCTGCACATTGTCGTTTGATAGATGTAATAACCCATTCAATACATTTGTATACCCCACCACGATAAAGTGATGGGGCATTTAGTGTTACCCTTGTCTGTCCTCCGTCCGTCACACACTTGTAACATGTAAAACCATTAAACTGTAACAGACAATGTAACAGACTGAAAGCTGGGTTGAAGCTTTCCTGTGGTGTGCAAATGTGTAAAATGATAACTAAAATAATATAGTGGTCTAAGGGTTCATTAATGAAGAAATTAAAAATATGGAAAATAATGAATTGCAGATAAGACATAAGAAAATTAAGAAATGAATGCTGAAACAGAGCATTGTCCCAATTTCCCCCAAGGCTATGCTTATAACAACACTATTATACTGTACAAACTTCCTGATTATCCTACATTGAAATTAGCCCCAAATTAACAAAATTAGGACAATCAGGAAGACAGCAGCTATAGGACCTGAGGGGATGTGCGATTTATGACTCTAGGTGTGGTCACTTCACGAGAAAATGGATTAGGCTACATTTTCAATTTGAATTAAAATTTGTAAACTACAAGCTGAAATTCAAATTATTACATGTCTTCTGAGACTATTGTACACAGATTGTTTGTAAGGGTGTTCCTTGTTCTAGTCAGTAGTGCATTATTAATACTGAAATGGAATTGTAAAATTATAATTTCCAAATTATTAGTCTACATTCATTCAGTGCTTTAGAACATGTTAAATTTGTTGAGTGCAGTACAAAAGTTTAAATTGTGAACGTGTTTCATCAATTATTGATTGGAAATTTAGGATGTGTAATAAATAATTTGCGGAATAATGAAATGTATTGTTAGGAATTAATATTTTGGAGAAAGCAAGATAATAATACATGGTATGTACTTATTATAGTAGAATAGTATGTAACCGCCTGTAATAACCAAGTATGTAACCAAAGAGAATATAGCGATTAACCGAAAAATGAACCGCCCTTAAAATGATCCCCAAAAGGCCTTAAAATATAAAAAAATCAATTGATCGTTCCGTCCTTTCAGAAGAATAGTACCGTCCCGAAGTAACCGTATGTAACCAAAGAACATATAGCGTGTAACCGTGTAAACCCAAAATGAAAGGCCTTAAATATAAAAAAAATCAGATTGATCGTCCATCCTTTCCAGAAGAATAGTAATGTAACCATGTAAACCGTATGTAACCAAAAGACATATATCGGTTAACCGAGTGTAACCCAAAATGAAAGCATTAAATATAAAATAAAATCATATTGGACTCGACTCCTTTCAGAAGAAAGTATGTAAGCTCGATGTAAAACCGTATGTAACCAAAGACAATATAGCGTGTAACCGTGTAACCCAAAATGAAGGCCTTAAATATAAAAAAATCAGATTGATCGTCCATTCCATTCAGAAGAATAGTATGTTAACCGATGTAACCGTATGTAACCAAAGACATATAGCGTGTAACCGAGTAACCAATAAAGCTTAAATATAGATTATCGTGTCCTTTCCAGAAGAATAGTAAAAATGAATAAGTAACCGTATATAACCGTGTAACAAAATGAAAGGCCTTAAATATAAAAAAATCAGTGATGTCCATCCTTTAGAGAATAGTATGTAACCGATGTAATATGTAACCAAAGACATATAGCGTGTAACCGTGTAACCCAAAATTGAAAGGCATATAGATTGATCGTCCGTCCTTTCAGAAGAATGTAGTAACCGATGTAACCGAAATGTAACCAAAGACTATAGCGAGTAACCGTGTAACCCAAAATGAAAGGCCTATATAAAAAAATCATTCAGATTGATCGATCCATCCTTTCAGAAGAATAGTGATGTAACGATGTAATCCGTATGTAACCAAAGACATATAGCGTGTAACCGTGTAACCAAAATGAAAGGCCATTTAAATATAAAAAAATCAGATTGACGTCGTCCTTTCAGTAAGTAACCGAATTTAACCTATGTAACCAAAGAATATAGCGTGTAACCGTGTAACCGAAAATGAAAGGCATTAATAAAAAAAATCCAGATGATCCATGATCCTTTCAGAAGAATAGTATGTAAACGATGTAACCGTATGTAACCAAAGATAGCGGAAATAACCGTGCCAACCCAAAATGAAAGGCATATATAAAAAATCAGATTGATCGTACCGTCCTTTCAGAAGAATAGTATGTAACCGATGTAACCGTATGTAACCAAAGACATATGCGGTAACCGTTTAAACCCAAAATGAGGCATATAGATTGATCGTCCGTCCTTTCAGAAGAATGTAATGTAACCGTGTAACCTATGTAAACCAAAGGACATTATAGTGTAAAAAAACCCTGTAACGATAAAAATGAAAGGCATTAAATATAAAAAAATCAGATTGATCATCCATCCTTTCAGAAGAATAGTATGTAACCGATGTAACCGTATGTAACCAAAGACATATAGCGTGTAACCGTGTAACCCAAAATGAAAGGCATTAAATATAAAAAAATCAGATTGATCGTCCGTCCTTTCAGAAGAATAGTATGTAACCGATGTAACCGTATGTAACCAAAGACATATAGCGTGTAACCGTGTAACCCAAAATGAAAGGCCTTAAATATAAAAAAATCAGATTGATCGTCCGTCCTTTCAGAAGAATAGTATGTAACCGATGTAACCGTATGTAACCAAAGACATATAGCGTGTAACCGTGTAACCGAAAAATGAAAGGCATTAAATATAAAAAAATCAGATTGATCGTCCGTCCTTTCAGAAGAATAGTATGTAACCGATGTAACCGTATGTAACCAAAGACATATAGCGTGTAACCGTGTAACCCAAAATGAAAGGCATTAAATATAAAAAAAATCAGATTGATCGTCCGTCCTTTCAGAAGAATAGTATGTAACCGATGTAACCGTATGTAACCAAAGACATATAGCGTGTAACCGTGTAACCCAAAATGAAAGGCCTTAAATATAAAAAAATCAGATTGATCGTCCGTCCTTTCAGAAGAATAGTATGTAACCGATGTAACCGTATGTAACCAAAGACATATAGCGTGTAACCGTGTAACCCAAAATGAAAGGCATTAAATATAAAAAAATCAGATTGATCGTCCGTCGTTTCAGAAGAATAGTATGTAACCGATGTAACCGTATGTAACCAAAGACATATAGCGTGTAACTGTGTAACCGAAAAATGAAAGGCATTAAATATAAAAAAATCAGATTGATCATCCATCCTTTCAGAAGAATAGTATGTAACCGATGTAACCGTATGTAACCAAAGACATATAGCGTGTAACCGTGTAACCCAAAATGAAAGGCATTAAATATAAAAAAATCAGATTGATCGTCCGTCCTTTCAGAAGAATAGTATGTAACGATGTAAGTATGTAACCAAAGAACTATAGCGTGTACCGTGTAACCAAAATGAAAGGCCTTATATAAAAAAATAGATTGATCGTCCGTCCTTTCGAAAGAATAGTATGTAACCGATGTAACGTATGTAACCAAAGACATATGCGTAAGTAACCCGTAACCGAAAAATGAAAGGCATTAAATATAAAAAAATCAGATTGATCGTCCATCCTTTCGAAGAATAGTAATGTACCGATAAACCGTATGTAACCAAAGACTATAGTGTAACCGTGTAACCAAAATGAAAGGCATTATATAAAAAAAATCAGTTGATCGTGTCCTTTCAGAAGAATAGTATAACCGTGTAACCGTATGAACCAAAGATATGTGTAAGGCTAACCCAAAATGAAAGGCCTAAATATAAAAAAATCGATTGATCGTCCGTCCTTTCAGAAGAATATATGTAACCGATGTAACCGTATGTAACCAAAGACATATAGCGTGTAACCGTGTACATATGTATGTAATTAAAAACCTATAATCAGATAGAATGTAACCCAAAAATGATACCTTTCAGATTGAATAGTATGTAACGATGTAACCGTATGTAACCAAAGACATTATAGCGTGTACGATGTAACAATGAAGCTTATAGTAAAAAAATCAGATTGATCGTCCGTCCAATTTCCAGAAGAATAGTATGTAACCGTGTAACCGTATGTAAACCAAAGACTATAGTGTAACCGTGTAACCCAAAATGAAAGGCTTAAATATAAAAATCAGATTGATCGTCCGTCCTTTCAGAAGAATAGTATGTAACCGATGTAACCGTATGTAACCAAAGACATATAGCGTGTAACCGTGTAAACCCTGTAAATGATGAGGCATTAAATATAAAAAATCAGATTGATCGTCCATCCTTTCAGTTGAAGATAGTTTGTAACGATGTAACCGTATGTAACCAAAGACTAGCGTGTAACCGTGAACCCAAAATGAAAAGGCATTAAATATATCAGATTGATCGTCCGTCCTTTCAGAAGAATAGTATGTAACCGATGTAAACCGTATGTAACCAAAGACATATAGCGTGTAACCGTGTAACAAAATGAAGGCCTTAATTATATATATCGTCCAGAGTAGATCGATTCCATGTTTCAGATGAATAGTATGTAACCGATTGTTAACAGTTATGTAACCAAAGATATATGTCGTGTAACCGTGTAACCAAACTATTGAAAGCCAAAATCCAAATATAAAAAATCAGATTGATCGTCCGTCCTTTCAGAAGAATAGTATGTAACCGATGTAACCGTATGTAACCAAAGACATATAGCGTGTAACCGTGTAACCCAAAATGAAAGGCCTTAAATATAAAAAAATCAGATTGATCGTCCATCCTTTCAGAAGAATAGTGTAACCGATGTAACCGTATGTAACCAAAGACATATAGCGTGTAACCGTGTAACCCAAAATGAAAGGCCTTAAATATAAAAAAAATCAGATTGATCGTCCGTCCTTTCAGAAGAATAGTATGTAACGATGTAACCGTGTAACCAAAGACATATAGCGTGTAACCGTGTAACCCAAAATGAAAGGCCTTATATAAAAAAATAAAAAAATCAGATTGATCGTCCGTCCTTTCAGAAGAATAGTATGTAACGATGTAACCGTATGTAACCAAAGAATCCATATATTCGTGTAACCGTGTACCCAAAATGAAAGGCCTTAAATAAATAAAAAAAAATCAGATTGAATCCGTCCGCTTTCAGAAGAAAAATGTATGTAAACCGATGTAACCGTAAATGTTAACCAAAGACATATAGCGTGTAACCCGGTACCCCAAAATGAAATTTCCTTAAATATAAAAATAATCAGATTTGATCGTCCATCCTTTCAGAAGAATGTATGTAACCGATGTAACCGTATGTAACCAAAGACATATAGTGTGTAACCGTTTAAAGTAAAAATAAGGCATAAATATAAAAAAAATCAGATTGTTCGTCCATCCTTTCGAAGAATAGTATTGTAACCGATGTAACCGAAAATATTGTAACCAAAGACACTGTGTTAACCCATAAATGAAAGGCATTAATATAAAAAAAAATCAGGATTGATCGTCCATCCGTTTCAGAAGAATAGTATGTAACCGATGTAACCGTATGTAACCAAAGACATATAGCGTGTAACCGTGTAACCGGTAAAATCCGAAAAAGGTGAAAGGCCAATTAAATATAAAAAAATCAGATTGATCATCCATCCCTTTCAGAAGAATAGTAAGTAAACGATGTAAAACCGTATGTAACCAAAGACATATAGGGTAAACGTACCCCAAAATGAAAGGCAATAAATATAAAAAAATCGATGATCGTCCGGTCCCTTTCAGAAGAATAGTAGGTGTAACCGATGTAAACCGTATGTAACCAAAGAGATAGCGTGTAAACCGTGTGTAACCCAAAATGAAAGGCCTAAATAAATACAAAAAATTTCAAGAATTGATTCGTTCCATCCTTTAGAAAATAGTTATGTAACCGATGTAACCGTATGGTAAACCCAAAGAATCAAATTAGCGTAGTAAACCGGGTAAAACCCAAAAGAAAGGTAGAAATATAAAAAAATCAGATTTGATCGTCCGGTCCTTTCAGAAGAATAGTATGTAACCGAGTTAAACCGTATGTACCAAAATCAAATAAGTGTTAACCGTGTTAACCCCAAAATGAAAGGCCTTAAATATAAAAAATTCAGAATTGATGTCCGGTCCGTCCTTTCAGAAGAAAATGTATGTAAACCGATGTAACCGTATGTAACCAAAGACATATAGCGTGTAACCGTGTAACCCAAAATGAAAGGCCTTAAATATAAAAAAATCAGATTGATCGTCCATCCTTTCAGAAGTAGTATGTAACCGATGTAACCGTATGTAACCAAAGACATTATAGCGTGTAACCGTGTAACCGAAAATGAAAGGCATTAAATATATCAGATTGATCGCCATCCCTTTCGAAGAAAAGTATGTAACCGATGTAACGTTATGTAACCAAAGACATATAGCGTGTAACCGTGTAACCCAAATGAAAGGCCTTAAATATAAAAAATCAAGAATTGAATCGTCCGTTCCTTTTCAGAAGAATAGTATGTAACCAGATGTAACCGAAGTACCCAAAGACATATAGCGTGTACGTGACCCAAAATGAAACCAAAATTAAAATATAAAAAAATCAGATTGGTCGTCCATCCCTTTCAGAAAAAATATTTGTAACCGATGTAACCGATTGTAACCAAAGTCTTAGTGTTGTAACCGTGTAACCCCAAAATTTGAAAAGGCAGAATATAAAAAAATCAGAATGATCGTCCGTCCCTTTCAGAAGAAAATGTATGAAAACCGATGTAACCGTATGTAATAAAAGCATAATCCGCGTGTAACCGTGTAACAAAATGAAAAGGCTTAAAATATATAAAAGATTTGATCGTCCATCCTTTCAGAAGAATAGTATGTAACCGATGAAACCCCCGTATGTAACCAAAGACATATAGCGTGTAAAAGTGTAACAAAATTGAAAGGCTTAAATATAAAAAAAATCAGATTGATGTCGTCCTTTCAGGAAGAATGTTTCATGAATCCGAATTGTAACCGTATGTAACCAAAGACATATTAGCGTGTAAACCGTACCGAAAAAAATGAAAGGCCAAATTAAATATAAAAAAATCAGATTGATCGTCCATCCTTTCAGAAGAATTGTATGTAACCGATGTAACCGTATGAAACCAAAGACATATAGCGTGTAACCGTGTTACCGAAAAATGAAAGACATAAAAAAGATTCATTGCCCATCTCTGCAGAGCATGCTTTAGTATTGGTTTATAACATTGAGAGAAGACATGTAACCTATGTAACCAATGTAACCAATGCTATATAGTGGTTACAAATGGACATCTATGTGCACAGGTGCGGATTTTGGGACCTATCTATCTCTGCAATACCCCAACTTTGAAAATACTCTCTATTTCACAAATAAAACCTCCGATTTTTTCACATGGCATTGCATTTTGTTAATCAGTGATTCTATATGTTATGTACATCTGGTGTTTCCATTGTAATTTACTGACAAATCACACAATTTATTCGGAAAATTATTTTTTTTTTCAGTAAAGATACTATGTATAATAAATATATATAAGATGTGTTTTCATGGAAAAATATGCTATATGTGTGGTCTGTTTATTGTTTTCTGCAGCATGATAAAGGTACCACAATTTGGTATTGCTTTTTGATACTCGCTACTTCTTATTTCAATTGGATATTTGGCAATTTTAATTGGGTATTTAAGCAAATACGCAGCTTATCTGGAGCTCTGCTCCCCTTCCTACTCTCAGCTACTAATGCAATGAACACTGTTTATGGGCACGCGATTTATAAATAAACACAGTGGTAACACAACTTCAGTTATTGCCGAGAACGAGGCCGGCATCGGGCGCGTAGCTGCCATTTAAAACAGGCCAAAAGGCCCGGGCCTGCACATCGTTTTGACTAAAAAAAAAGAAGGAAAAAAAAGTAAAATCAGGATATTTAATAGGCCTACCTAGATGTACCCGTCCTAGGCCTATGTAGACCTATGTTAATATATAATATATATAGTAGTTATCATACCTTCAACCCATTTAAAATACCTCACATTTCCGGGGGGGGGGGGTTCATACCCCCTGACCCCACTAGCAGCCACGCTCGCTAGACTTGTTTCCCGGGCCTGCACATCATTTACCTCCTGGCTACGCCCCTGGTTATGTATTTGTAATGTTAAGGTTACACATTACTGTTTACATGCATCATTACCGTTCAGGGTTTATACACGTCCATATATATGTGTAGGTCGGCTGAGTTAAAAAAAAAAAATTACCGTTACTGTAATTTTCGTTACACAATTGCGTAACGGAAATGACGATCATGTAACGGTAATGATAAATTACCAAACTAACCAGTCACTTTAAACTAACCTGGTCCCATCAGTTGTCAGTCAGTAGTGGCACATTTATTCACACCTACAACATTTATATATCAGGATTTAATTATAGTAAAAGCACTGAATCAACAATATACAGACACAGCTTCGAGGAGTGTGGGGACCGTTTCTATTGGCAATCACATTAAAGGTAAACATTAAATTGAAGTTAAATTGTACAGCATATGGAAAGTATAAATATGTTTGTTATATATGCTGTATTAGTGTTTTAAATAAATGGAGCGTCATTTCCGTTACATTTTGTCATTACCGTTACGCCCATATTTTTGGAGGCTGTGCTATTAATTAAATGTAGCTTTATAACAATGTTTTGTACACATGGTAAAACACGGCATTCTGTTACATGCCAAGCTATTTTGTTTAGCTTTACTGATTCATATTAAATGCATGTTGTTGGGTTACCATAAATGAGAAATTCCATGACTTGCTTCTAAATTGTACTGTTTCAAACTAATACAATTTGCTTACCTTATTCTTGACATTTTTCTTAATAGATGCCCCTTCAGTTTTATTGTCCCGCCTGCTTTAGCAGAAGCGGGACATAGGAATAGCTTTTCCGTCGGCGTTGGTGGCGGCGGCGTCAACATTTCACGTTAAGTTTTTGCGTTTAGCTCAGTTTCCAGAAAACTACAACTCCTTCGACCTCCATACTTGGTATACACCAACACTGTGGTGTAACCATCTCACACAGAGGGAACCCATGTGACCTTCACCTACTTTTCATGGTTCATTGACCTACTTTTCACATGCATTCAATGTTAAGTTTTTGCGTTTAGCTGTTTCTAAAACTTAACGCTCAGGTTAATTCATTGTAACTTCTGTTTCCCTCAATGGAATGCTTTAATATTCCATACATGCATTTGTAACAACATCTCACATCATTCTACAGAAATCCCATTGTGCCCGCTAACCCCAAAGGTCAAGGTCACTGAGTTAGAAATTTCCGTGTTTGGAAAAGTTAACGCTCGGTTTAATGTATTACAACTTCTGTTTCCCTTGTTGGAATGCTTCGGTATACATCAACACTGTGGTGTAACCATCTCACACAGAGGGAGCCCATGTGACCTTGACCTAGTTTTCATGGTTCATTAACCTACTTTTCACATGCATTCAACGTTAAGTTTTTGCGTTTAGCTCTGTTTCTAAAACTTAATGCTCAGGTTAATTCATTGTAACTTCTGTTTCCCTCAATGGAATGCTTTAATATTCCATACATGCATTTGTAACACCATCCCGCATCATTCTACAGAAAGCCCATGTTGCCCGCTAACCCCAAAGGTCAAGGTCACTGATTTAGAAATTTCCGTGTTTGGAAAAGTTAACGCTCAGTTTATGCTTTAATATTCCATACATGCATTTGTAACAACATCCCGCATCATTCTACAGAAAGCCCATGTTGCCCGCTAACCCCAAAGGTCAAGGTCATTGAATTAGAAATTTCCGTGTTTGGAAAAGTTAACGCTCAGTTTATGCTTTAATATTCCATACATGCATTTGTAACAACATCCCGCATCATTCTACAGAAAGCCCATGATGCCCGCAACGCCAAAGGTCAAGGTCGCTGACTTAGAAATTTCCGTGTTTGGAAAAGTTAACGCTCAGTTTATGCTTTAATATTCCATACATGCATTTGTAACAACATCCCGCATCATACTACAGAAAGCCCATCATTCTACAGAAAGCCCATCATTCTACAGAAAGCCCATGGTTCCCGCTAACCCCAAAGGTCAAGGTCACTGACTTAGAAATTTCTGTGTTTGGAAAAATTAACGCTCAGTTTATGCTTTAATATTCCATACATGCATTTGTTACAACATCCCACATCATTCTACAGAAAGCCCATGGTGCCCGCTAACCCCAAAGGTCAAGGTCACTGACTTAGAAATGTACGTGTTTGGAAAAGTTAATGCTCAGTTTATGCTTTAATATTCCATACCTGCATTTGTAACAACATCCCGCATCATTCTACAGAAAGCCCATGTTGCTCACTAACCCCAAGGTTATTACAAGCTCTTTATATACTATCAAACTGCGTCAGGCGGGACATTTTGCTCCGCGGAGCTCTTGTGTATAATGGCGTTGAAAAGAAAAAAATGTACCGGTAAATGTAAAGCTATGTTTACGCCATGTAAATGTACCGGTATGTAACGGAAATTACATTTCTGAGACCCCTGGTCCCCTGAAGAGGAAATAAAATATATAAAATGACGAGAACATTTGGCTATGCTATTTTAAATGTAACGCCTGGACTGTCATCCAATAGAATAAACACAGTTTAATGGATTTAAATATTGATTCTTCTACCTCGAAACTTGAAAAACGGCACAAAGATGTACATAAAATATGGAATCACTGTTATACATGTTTGAATCTGTGTCCAACTTGTGACTGTTCTATTTCAGCATATACACATTGGGGATAATGCCATAGTGGACGCTATTCTGGAAGTCGAACATCGTCCATTTCACCCACCTGCAGGTTATAATTATGTCCCCTGTCGAGGAGCGCAGGGGGAAATCTGATCCATATTCCTATATAATTTAATCATTTTGGAACGCTTTAAACTACTAAATTCCAATCGCTAAATGAAATTTAAATGCAGATTTATAATGTTAAATGGTCATTACAAAATATAGTATTTTCGTAGTTCAAAGTGTGAAATCTTCTGGTATAAAAATGATGTATTTTAGAGCAAAATGTATCGAGTAACCCCAAACATATCGGGTCACGTCGTGACTAGTGATACGTCACGCCGACATCCAGAATATATAAAGCTCATAGTTGAAGTGGCATATACTACACTAGTTTAATTGATTTTCCTATGGGAATTTAACATGGGGGGAAAAGGAGGTGGAGGAACTGTGGGAGGAGTCAAAAAACCTTTTGTTTTGGAAATTCACTCTCAAACCTGGATAGATTGCTTGGAATTGATCTAACTAAGAAAACGAAAGTTAGATTTTGAAAATCGGTCCACTATTCCTGATATTTCCCCATGTTAAATCCCTATAGACATCTTCACTGTGTGAATACGTCTATAGGGATTTAACATGGGGAACTTCCAGAATAAGCGATGTTGGAGCTCATAGTTGAAGTGGCATATACTACACTAGTTTCCAAATGGTTCCAGTATTTTAATTTCCATTTCGCACACCTGCATGCCATAATTACCTCCCCTGTCGAGAATCGCTCGCTTTAAATCTGACCCATTTAATCATCTTTGAAACCTTCTAACAGCTGTTTTCGGACCATGTGAAAAATATTTATAAAGTTTTGATAATCACTTAACATATTTTGATACCCAAATTTTTAATCCGATCATTCTGTTTTTAATATTTTTAGCCACTAATATATGTCGGGACGCAGCATCTAAGTATCAAATTATCCACACTTGCGTTACTGTGACTAATAAGTGTTTCTTTTTAGCCGGAATCACATGGAAATTCCAGCATGTTCCAATTCTGAGATTGCCGAGGTCAAGTTTCGCCATGTAGTTTAATATGTCTACTGTCTGTTTCACGAAACCTGCCCAAATTTTACGGCAATATAAACAATGCAAAAATAATATTTTTTTGATAATATTAAATTTTATCAAAATTTAAGAAGGAGCCTTCTTTTTATTTCGTGAAATTTGGTCAAGTAGTGAATGGCTAATTCCGTTCTTCCACGAGGTGCTGATTGGTGGGTTTGTTAATTGACATCATCATTCACGTTGCTTTTCTCATAATATGCGGCTGTGACTGGAGAAATGGGACTTATGGGTTTTGTAGCGAGTGAAGATCCAGGTCCGCTTGTGCATCTGCCATTCCATCAATGAAACACCATCATTCTTCTAACAAGCAACATAGGTCCAGGGATTCCGCTGGGGAAAAAAAATTTGCCACTTCAAAAAATTGGCGATAAAAAAATACAATTTTCGTTTTTTTTTTGTTTTTTTTTTCGAAAATTGTATTTTTTTTCGAAAATTGTATTTTTTTTTCGCCAATTGTTTATTTTTATCGCCAATTGCGAAAATGGCGATCGCCAGCGGAATCCCTGTAGGTCAATATCAGGCTACAGGAGTGTGCTATTTGATCAGGAGTTACACTGGTCACAAATCACATACGCCCCATTTCTCCAGTCACAGCCGCATCTATAGGATAAATACATGTAAATGTATTTTGTAACATTTTAGATTGTCGGAGCGGAGGGGACAAGCAAACATACACTGTCCAAAAGCCTTGTAGAAATGGTAACACCATTCAAGACTAAAGTGTATGTACATTACCAGAGTTCCAGGTACATGTAAGGTGTGTACTGACGTATTTTACGCACTTATTTTAGCAGAATATGCATTGATTATCAAAAGTGGGAGTACAAAATGCTCACAGCAATGCAAAAATACGCATTAGTTCAGCTGAAAAAAGCAAACAGTAGTGTTTGCTTTTTGCAGCTCAAATAAGTGAATTTTTAAATTTGTTTTATTTTGTATCATTTGTTTTCTATTTAGTAAGGAAGAAAATCAATAATACAGTTGTAAAAGTAAAAAATGCATTGAATTTGACATCTGGGGGTATAATACTCTTTAAATACAAAACTTATCTGGAGCTCTGTGTGGTAATGTTGTAATTCAACTGACTATGGAGCCCCACAGGGGACATGGATTTTTTTTATGAATTCGTTCCCACGATATAACAATTAACAATTCGTTCCCTCGAATTAACAATTCATTCTCGTGGGAATTAATTGTTATTTTGTGGAAATGAATTGTTAAATTGAGGGAACGAATTGTTAATTCTTGGGAACAAATTGTTAAATTGAGGAAACCAATTGTTATTTTTTATGGGAACGAATTGTTATTTCGTGTAAACGAATTGCTATTTCGTGGGAACAAATTATTTAAAAAAATAGAATTCTACGTCCCCTGCGGGGCTCCATAACCCATGTTACATCTATTCAACATGTTCAAAGGAAATGTTCAGAGCTCCAGATTAGTTTTGTATCTAAAGAGTATTGTACGCCCAGATTTCAAATTCAAATGTGTTTTTTATGCCCCACCTTGATAGTGTAGGGGGCATTTAGTGTTTCCCTTGTCCCGTCCGTCACCTTGTAACTCATAAAACTTTTAAACCGTACTACAGACCTGAAACTTGCTATGTAGCTGCCTTATGATGAGTACATGTAATTATGTTCATTATGCCCCACCACGATAGTGGACGAGGCATTTAGTTTTACCCTTGTCCGTCAGTCCCATCTGTCCGTCCGTCCGTCCTATCCGTCCGTTCGTCACCAACCTTGTAAGTAGTAAAACTTTTAAACCGTACTAGCTACAGACCTGAAACTTGGTATGTACATGTACCTTCCTTTAATATTATTAGTCGTAAAGTTTATTTTGATTTTTGATTTGATCCCTGGTCATGGATTATCTCCCCCTTTTCGACTTAGAATTTTCCAATTTTGTCTTGTAAGTCGTAAAACTGTTAAACCGTACTAGCTACAGACCTGAAACTTGGCATGTAGCTTCCTTATGATGAGTAGATGCGCAAAGTTTATTTTTATTTTTGATTCGGCCCGGCCCCTTTTGGAATTGTTATTTTTCCTCGTTTATTATCAAAGCGGTATGTGGGACATCCGCGTTCTATGAACACATTTTCTAGTTTTGATTCGAGTCATTCGACCCCGGGTCATGGATTATTTATCCCTGTTCGTCTTAGAAGAATTTCACCATTTTGCCTTGTAACTTGCAAAACTGTTAAGCCGTAATAGCTGGAGGCTTGATGTTTGGTATGTAGCTTCTTTATGGTGTGTAGATGTACAAGGTGAATTTCTATTTTGCTTCGACACTGAGCCATGGTTTATCTCCCTCTTTTGGAATTTTGCCTCGTTTACTTTGTGGGGCCTCCGTGTGTGTTCTATGAACACATTTTCTAGTCTTCCTTAAAATTTAAAAATTCACTTATTTGAGCGGCAAAAACACTGTTTGCTATTTGCAGCTCAACTAAGTAAATTTTCAACTTTATTACGTTATTTTCACTGCTCAATTTGAAAATCAATGCGTATTTTCACATTGTTGTGCGTATTTTGTACATTCAATTTTGATAATCCATGCGTATTCTGCTAAAATAAGTGCGTAAAATATGCCAATAATCACCTTATCTGGAGCGCTGATGTTCATGGATTTCATGTACATGTATCACCTAGCAGTTTCACTAAACTTCAATAAAAGTCCTACCAAGTTTAGTGAACCCTGGTGAGCTCACAGGTGTTTGAACAGATGGTCAGAATGTTGGTGTCATATGGGTGTATTTTGGGTAGATTTGTGTGGATTTCGTTGGTTTTGTGTAATTTAAATAATTTTGTGCATGTACTAATGCTTAATCATTACATAAGACAGAAATCATCAATTATCTACACACAGGGCTCCAGATAAGGAATTAGTAATTGAGTATTGTCACTCCATCATTTCTGAAGCAATTGGGTAGTTCAAAATTTTAATTGTGTAAAATAGAATCACACTACTGTTTACACATCAGCAGACCGCACTTATTGAATAGTTTGCTTCTAAATGAGAACACATCTTGGTATTTCATTAGAATTGAAACAATTCTAATGAAATACCAAGATTGTGTTTTCATGAAAAAATAAGAAAATATGCTATATTTGTGGTCTGCTTATTGTTTTCTGTAGCATGATAAAGATACATGTACCACAAATTTTTCATTGCTTTTTGATACTCACTACTTCTGATTTCAATTGTGTTTTTGGCAATTTTAATTGGGTATTTACGCAAATACACGCCTTATCTGGAGCTCTGTACATATTCACCGTTCCAAACTTTCGGGCCCCTTTCTTACTGTCGAAATACCGGCAAATTCGTATATATACGTGTAACTCGCGGGAGGTGATGTAAATTGTATGTTGGTAACAATGCACCTAAACCACCAGAGATAAGGCAATAACCCATAAAACGCCGCAATAGGAACCGTTCTTCAAGAACCTGTGGGTCAGCTAGGTCTAGAGGGGGCATGGATTTTCATAATTCCATAGTGGGTGGCAGGTGGGAGCATGTGATGGGTAATTTACCGATCGGGGTTCATCCTTACCGGAAATCCGACTGGAGACCTGGTTTGTCCCTCACATACGTCTTGGGCATTTTGTATGTGACAGTTGAATCTGGTTATACCCCTTGTGTGAGTATTATGATTATTCATAATCATATTTTAGGGGAAGGGGCCAAGTCACTTGGTGTGGTATGGACCTGGCACCAGGTCAGGTTATTCTAATTTCAGGGCTGAATATAATTTTTCTCGATGTAAATATTCCGTTCTGATTTTTGGATTTTCCCCCAATGCAGCAGGTTAAAACAGGATTGAACCCGTTTGCCCGGCCTTACATGACCTTAGCTGTTGATAGGCCATTAAACACCAATAAACAAACAAAACAAACAAACAAACATAATTCCATAATTGACAATCCACGCCCCCTCTAGACCGCAATCCTGGTTCCACCCTGCTGAGCCATGCTCAGTATATATCACAACCATCAAGTGCAGGAATGCGTGCGTAATGTAAATATTTTTGCTTTGCCGACACTCCATCCGGAGTTATGCCCCTTTTCGACTTTGTAGAAACATCATCCGAGTGAAATCATTCTGTTTTAATTTCTGTGGAATTTCATTAATTATACCCCCGGCTAATTGTCTGTTCCATGTTTTGCTGCCAACGAACATTTGGCTATTAAACATAAAAAATAATTAAAAGTACTTTTTCATCAATAACAAAAAAGTCACCCTCCCCAAAAAAAATTATTTGATGAAATTCCATCAAATATTGATTTTATTGCGAAAAAAACGATTTTCCTATGGGAATTTAACATGGGGGCTGAAAATAGATTTTTTTTAAATATTTTTTTATTTGTGGACCGATTTTCAAAATCTAACTTGTTTTCTTAATTACATCATTTTCAAGCTATCTCGCCAGGTTTTGGAGTCGATTTCCAAATTTTTTCGTGAAGGATAAAAAAACGAAAAAATTTGGAAATTGACTCCCCATGTTAAATTCATTTTTGTTATTGATGAAAAAGTACTTACTTTTAAATATTTTTTAGATTTAATGTGTTTAATGGCCAAAAGTTCGTCGGCAGCAAAACGTGGAACAGACAGTTGTTTTCAGCTTTCTCTCCGGTCATTCGGTAACACGAAAACTTAACATTTCACATGGCGGCCGGAGTATCAGTGAGCCCCTACTTGCTCACATGCTCTAGTTTATTTCAAATATTGACAACATTCCATGATTAAAATCAAATTATTTTTGTCATATACTTACATGTACCAGCAGCCTATTTCATCAACATTGCAAAGTATACTTTACTAGCGAAGTATACTTTGAGGGAGTAATCATTTATTTTTCCTGAAATGCATTATTTCATATAGAACTAACAAATGCATATCTTTCATGATTAAAAGTATGCAGAATTATTATACTGAATTTATTACATTATCACAGCCATTAAATGGCTGTGATAATGTAATAAATTCAGTATAATAAAAATTAATAAATTTTTAAAAAAATTTAAAATTTCTCCCTCAAAGTATAATTTGCTACTAAAGTATACTTTGCAATGTTGATGAAATAGGCTACAGATTTTGGACTGAAAATAGGGGTGCGTCTTATACACTCTTGCGACCTATAACCGGCAAAATACGGTACTTGTAATATAAGTGGGTGTCAGGTGGGCGTATGTGATGGGTAATTTAACAACTTACGTCTTTATCATTTTGTATGTAATGGCTGTGATAATGTAATAAATTCAGTATAATAAAAATTAATAAATTTATCCTTTAATAAATTTAAAATTTCTCCCTCAAAGTATACTTTGCTAGATAAGTATACTTTGCTAGATAAGTATACTTTGCAATGTTGAAATATGCACCAGGTCAGGTTAGTATCTGTATAGTGTTACATGCACAATGCATGTCATACTGGATGGGTATACCTATGAACATGCATGTATACTTCACCATGTGTCATAGCCCTATATGTGACTGTGACTGGAGAAATGGGGCTTATGGGTTATGCGACCAGTGTAGATCCAGATCAGCCTGATCAGGATCTACATGTTCACCAATCCATCATTGAAACACCCGTCATGCTTCTAACAAGAAAAAAATCATCATCAGGCTACAGGCGTGTGCTGTTCTGGATCTGGATCTACACTGGTCACAAAATCCATAAGCCCCATAAGCCCCATAGCCACATGTCACAAGACACTAGCCCTGTACTCTCTGTATGTTTTCTATTCTAGCCACACATGCACGTGCCTGCCCGTCCCTGACGACAGTTTGCTGTTCCAGAAAGGGCTAGATTTCATCTGTTTTGTACTACATCTTGCAAATAGAAGCAGGTACAACATGTACGATTTGAAGTGCCAGTAAACTGGCGCCCGTTTCACTAAACTCCGTACGACTGAAATGTTCATAAGTGTAAATTTAGGATCGTCTGGAAATTTCAATTCATGGATTTACATTCATAGAGCATAAGCTGCATATGCTCAATAAATGTAAATCCAATAAGTGTTTATAAGAAAACATTGCTAATGTGATATTTACAGACTATCAAAATTTTGCATTTACGAACATTTTAGTCGTACAAAGTTTAGTGAAACGGGCCCCAGGCTACTCTCTGTTGACAACTATGAGAATCGGCGGTGCCCTATAGGGTTCGCCCTGTCTGTCCATCTGTCTGTCCGTCTGTTTATATTTGAAAAAAATTCAAATCACCTATGATTTATGTTGCCATCAGCTAATATCTTTATATTGCACACATGCATTACTTAGTAACGATACATCCTTCCACATTAATACAATTACTCTCGCTAGCGGCTACCTCCGTCCATCTGTCTGTTTATTTTCATGCTTCCCGAAAAAAGAATTGGGGGGAGCATATAGTTACCGCTTTGTCCGTCCGAGTTTTACGTTAATGCTATATCTCTGTGACTGCTTCGGATATCAACTTGAAACTTCATATACACATTGATCACCACCCATATTTTCATTGTATACCCTACCCATGCTGCCCAGGAGCCCAAGGGCATGGTCATATTACTTTAAACTTTTTGTTAAAGTTTTACGTTAAAGTTTTTCAAATTCATTTCAATTCAAATTAGCATCCAAATATTTGTAACAGTTTCTCAAATAGGGGCCCTAAGTGTGTTTCTATATAAATCTATTGATGTCAAGTTTTCACATCATTTCCGGCGAATTATTCCCTTGACATCTGTAAATCAGACAAAGAAACTTTCCAGATGTCTCTGGGAATAAATCCGGTATTTGAAAATGGTAGTTGAATAAACTCTACATTCCTGTTGTTTTAATATGATATGTATTAAACGTGTTTGACTGATTTCAAAAGAAACTCGACATAGCCTTGTTTATTATGAAACCGGTAAACTAATTTAATAAATATCAGATTAAATCATCACTGATCCTCTATTTTTTAAACGAGGTAACAGTTTTTTAAGAAATTTGGCATAGAAATCAGTAAAGTCGTTTAATAAATATCACATGACCATAAATCATCAATCATTTAAGATCCTCTATTTCATTTATTATAGGAATGAATGGCATTTTTGTGGAATTTATCGGGGTATAAACTTGGAAAAGTCGCGGGAATACTGGACGAAGGCCGAAAGGCTTCGTCCAGTATTCCCGCGACTTTTCCAAGTTTATATCCCCGATAAATTCAACAAAAAGGCCATTCATTCCTTATAATTCCAGCATTTGAAATAAATTCATCAAGAAAATGTGTTTATTTTCCGTTTTCTTAAGAATTATTTTAATTCTAAAGTGCTGTCAAAGCATGTTGTAAATTATTCTAAAGTGCTGTCAAAGAATATTGTAAATGATTCTAAAGTGCTGTCAAAGCATGTTTTTTTCATGACAAAAATGGAAAATAGAAAATAAACAGCAGACGACAAAAAATTAAGATAGCGGTGTAAGGGTTAAACAAGTTTGCTATATGTTTAATACCAGAAAATGTTATGTGTATGCTATTTGCTACCTTATAACGCATATTAAAATTTTCCAATTACCATTAGTTTTGTAAGCTGTGTGATGTTTTTGCAAATGAATTCTAAGGCTTACAGAGGTCAGACGATATACGGGATTCAATTCCGCATGTCTACTGAAATGTTTGTCAACATTTAACGTTATTTACAGAAAATATGCAATTTCTTTCCTAACTCAATATCAGTAATATAGATGTGAAATAAATTAGAAAATCTCATTTATGGGCATTCCTATTGTGATTTTGCTTGTTCTTGTTTTCAGCTTACGAGTGGTCCAAGAGAGCATTGGTACGGTCGACATGTCATACTTCATCGGACGATCAGCACTCATTGTCAATACAAAAGGTATGTTTTCTTGTTCCTTTGATATTATTGTCAATACAAAAGGTATGTTTTCTTATTTCTTTGGTGTTATTGTCAATACAAAAGGTATGTTTTCTTGTTCATTTGGTAATATTGTCAATACAAAAGGTATGTTTTCTTATTCCTTTGATATTATTGTCAATACAAAAGGTATGTTTTTGTCGCGCCTGCTTTAGCAGAGGCGCGACTAGTCGGCGCTTTTTTTCCGCGCCTGCTTTAGCAGAGGCGCGACTATAGTCGCCGCTTTTTCCGTCGTCTTCTGCGTCTTCCGTTTTTTTTTAAGTTATTGTTTTTTCACAATATCTCTTTAACCCCTTGCCAGACTTTCATAATATTTCACATCAATGTTTGTCTAGGGATGATGCTTCATTACGCACACCTCAACATCCAAATTCCAAATTCTGAACGTCAAGGTCATTTATTTACTTTTAATGTTCACCAGTTTTGTAACAGAAATGCATTAAAGTTATTGTTTTTTCACAATATCTCTTTAACCCCTTGCCAGACTTTGATAATATTTCATATCAATGTTTGTCATGGGATGCTGCTTCATTACGCACACCCCCACATCCAAATTCTGAAGGTCAAGGTCAGTCAGTTTCATAAACTTGTATGTTTCACCGAATGTAATGAAGGTTTTAACAGAAATGCGTTAATGTTATGTTTTTATGCCACCGGGTTTTGAAGAAACGAGTGGCATATAGTGTTTGGACCGTCCATCTGTCCGTCCGTCCGTCCGTCCGTCTGTCCATCCGTCCGTCCGTCACACTTTTCGGTTAACCACTTTGTCACAGTTTCTCAAATATGCTGCAGGTGGCATCCGCGTTCGACAGACGCATTTCTTGTTTCACAATATCTCTTTAACCCCTTGCCAGACTTTGATAATAGTTCACATCAATGTTTGTCATGGGATGATGCTTCATTACGCACACCCCCACATCTAAATTCTGAAGGTCAAGGTCATTTATTTACTTGTATTGTTCACCGGTTTTGTAACAGAAATGCGCTCAGTTATTGTTTTTTCACAATATCTCTTTAACCCCTTGCCAGACTTTGATAATATTTCATATCAATGTTTGTCATGGGATGATACTTCATTACGCACACCCCCACATCCAAATTCTGAAGGTCAAGGTCATATATTTACTTTTTATGTTCACCGGTTTTGTAACAGAAATGCGTTAAAGTTATTGTTTTTTCACAAAATCTCTTTAACCCCTTGCCAGTCTTTGATAATATTTCACATCAATGTTTGTCTAGGGATGATACTTCATTATGCACACCCCCACATCCAAATTCTGAAGATCAAGGTCATTTATTTACTTGTAATGTTCACCGGTTTTGTAACAGAAATGCGTTAAAGTTATTGTTTTTATGCCACCGGGTTTCGAAGAAACCTGGTCATATATTTACTTGTAATGTTCACAGGTTTTGTAACAGAAATGCGTTAAAGTTATTGTTTTTTCACAATATCTCTTTAACCCCTTGCCAGACTTTGATAATATTTCACATCATATATATTAGAATAAATACGGTATATTGCAGGCACGTCATTTCGCCAGTAACAGCCACGCATAAGACGGGCATATAAATTGCGAATGATGTACGTATATAATAAAAAGGTTATGTGATGTATGTGGATATATGCCACTTGTTCTGCAGTGCAACAATATTGTGCTCCTAAAGTCACGCAATATCGCACGCTGTGGAACTCGTACATATATCCACATACCAATCAAATAACCTGTAAATATTGCAGGCACGTCATGTCGCCAGTTACAACCACGTATACGACGGGTCTATATTACATGTTGCAGGCACGTCGACTGAGGAAGGAATAACCACGGCTGAAGTACAGAACCTGGCTCGACAGTACGGTATACCCCTCCTATACAGTAACATTGAGGTAATGTTGTTTGTCAGATAACCTGCCCTGTATTGACCGAATACGTGCTGACTGGCATTGACCTGATACAAACATCCGGGTTACAATGAAGTCTGTAAGAAGAAGCTCATGTCACATATTCCATGTTTCAGGTCGATATCTAGTAAACCAACACTGTATGTAGCGATAATAAAACTTGAGTCACATATTCCATGTTTCAAGTCGATATCTAGTAAACCAACACTGTATGTAGCGATAATAAAACTTGAGTCACATATTCCATGTTTCAAGTCAATATCTAGTAAAACCAACACTGTATGTAGCGATAATAAAACTTGAGTCACATATTCCATGTTTCAAGTCGATATCTAGTAAACCAACTCTGTATGTAGCGATAATAAAACTTGAGTCACATATTCCATGTTTCAGGTCGATATCTAGTAAACCAACACTGTATGTAGCGATAATAAAACTTGAGTCACATATTCCATGTTTCAGGTCGATATCTAGTAAACCAACACTGTATGTAGCGATAAGTGTCACATATTCCATGTTTCAAGTCGATATCTAGTAAACCAACACTGTATGTAGCGATAATAAAACTTGAGTCACATATTCCATGTTTCAAGTCAATATCTAGTAAAACCAACACTGTATGTAGCGATAATAAAACTTGAGTCACATATTCCATGTTTCAAGTCGATATCTAGTAAACCAACTCTGTATGTAGCGATAATAAAACTTGAGTCACATATTCCATGTTTCAGGTCGATATCTAGTAAACCAACACTGTATGTAGCGATAATAAAACTTGAGTCACATATTCCATGTTTCAGGTCGATATCTAGTAAACCAACACTGTATGTAGCGATAATAAAACTTGTGTATATTCCATGTTTCAGGTCGATATTTGAACCACTGTTTCAGGTAGCGATATAAAACTTAGTCACCAATATTCCATGTTTCAAGTCGATATAAACCAACTCTGTAGTAGCGATAATAAAACAAAAACTTGAGTCACATATTCCCATGTTTCAAGTCGATATCTAGTAAACCAACACTGTATGTAGCGATAATAAAACTTGAGTCACATATTCCATGTTTCAGGTCGATATCTAGTAAACCAACACTGTATGTAGCGATAATAAAACTTGAGTCACAATTTCCATGTTTCAGGTCTGAAATACTAAGTACACCACAGGTCGATAGCGAGAAAACCGACACCGCCCGTAAGATAATAAAACTTGTAGAAGTGGCGGGCGGATTTAAGAAGAATGTTTCACCATTGCTGTTTGAGACGGTCGGTAGCACGGACAAGTATAAGACCGACTTACAGGCCTCGCGTGCACAGTCGCAGAACTACGAAACCTTCCACACCTTATATGATGAAACACGAATGAGCATGCATTGATTGTCAGTCAAGATCCGCATCTGTGACTACTGTCTGTTTCATTAAGCCTGCCTAAATTGTACGGCTATATAAACAATGCTAAAACAATATTTTTTTGGATAATATTAAATTACAGCCTTCTTTTTAGTCGTGAAATTTGGTCAAATGTTCAATTTATTGCGAAATGGGGGAATATTTTTAGAATTTTAGAAATACTGGACTGATTTTCAAAATTAAGTTTTGTTTTCTTAGTTAGATCATTTTCAAACTATCTAGCCAGATTTCGGAGTCAATTTCCCAATGTTTTCGTTTTTTTACTCCTCCTCCACCTCCTTTTCCGTAAAATTTGGGCAGGTTTCGTGAAACAGGAGAGAAGTGGGGCTTACACCAATTGTCGGGCTATATGGCTTATAGCACTAGCACTGGAGGAATGTGGTTTGTGTGACATTTGTGGCCAGTCTAACTCCAGTAGCTTATTTCACCAACATTGCAAAGCCTGTGATAATGTAATAAATTCAGTACAATAAAAATTACGGTAATAAATTTATCATAAAATTGAAAATTTCTCCATCAAAGTGGCTTATGGAATTGTAACCGCTCTACCTACTGGGGGCCGTTTCAATAAACTTCATATGACTAAATCGTTTGTAAGTTTTCAATTTAAGGATAAATTTATTAATTTTTAGCCAGGTTTTTTTAAAAAAAAATCCAGGCTATTGGATTGCCGAAAGCCGGGCGGGCGGGCTTTCGGGCGGACGGGCGGCGGGCGGCGTCCATAATCAATGTTAAGTTTTCGTGTTTGAGTCCATTTCTTTGTTACTGTACCACCTAGGACCACCAAACTTTCACAGCTTCATAATCAAGGGGTGCCCACCACATATCACTATCCAACATGTTACTTTTTTTTTTAACTTGACCCATTTTTTCCGCGCAATCGACTTAGCCATTTTCAATGTTAAGTTTTCGCGTTTTCAATGTTAAGTTTGGCATGTGACCATTTTTTTACCTTCACCTATTATTTCTACGTAATTGACTTAGCCATTTTGAACATTAACTTTTTAACGTACGTCTGGTTAAATTTTTTGGTTAAAACTTTTTTGTTATACTATATCTCTGCAACTGCTTCGCCCATTACCTTGAAACTTCACATGGGTGTTTATCATCGTCCATATTTTCATTCTAACCCCCAACCGTGCGGCCCCTGTGCACAATGTCAAGGTCAAATTACTTTGAATTTATTTGTTAAAGTTTTTTCGTGTACTATATCTCTGCAACTGCTTCACCCATTACCTTGATACTTCACATGGGTGTTTATCATCATTGTCGCACCCGCTTGTGGAAAGCGCGATATCGTCGGCATTTTGGCATACGTCCGTCCGTCCGTACGTCCGTGTCCGGTTAAAGTTTTTTCGTTAAAATTTTTCCATCTACTTTATCTATTTTTTTAGTGTCCATGCCTCGCCCCAAGGCGCGACATGCAGGCCACGGCCATCTAGTCTACAAAAAGTGGGTATAATTATGTTATCCAAGTGTCCATGCTTGGAAAAAACCTGGCCTTTGTGGCTTTGCCTCGTTTCTTGTTATTATACTGAATTTATTACATTATCATAGCCATTTTGGCTGTGATAATGTAATAAATTCAGCATAATAATTCTGCATATTTTTAATCATCAAATATATGCAGTTGTTAGTTCTATATGAAATAATGCATTTCAGGAAAAATAAAGGATTACTCACTCAAAGTATACTTTGCTAGATAAGTATACTTTGCAATTTTGATGAAATCGGATACTGATCTGTGACCGGAAAATGGGTCTTATGGCATGCGTGGCCCGTCTAGCTCCTGATATGAGTGTTAGTTAACTGTGTTGCGTGTTTTACTGACAATTCAAATAGCCAGGATTGTGAAGACCAGAAAAAATTGACAATGTTTGCTTTGTGATGAAAGCATGAAACTGTATATGTGGCTGTGACTGGTTTTGCGACCAGTGTAGATCCAGTTCAGCCTGTGCATCCGCAGTCTGATCAATATAGACTGCACTGGTCGCCATTCCATCAGTGAAACACCTGCCATGCTGCCAACAAGCAATACAGACTGGTTTTGCGATCAGTGTAGATCCTGATCAGACTGTGCATCCGCACAGTCTGATCAGGATCTGCACTGATCGTGATTCCATCAATGAAACACCCATCGATCATGCTTCCAACAAGTAAGACGGAGGGTCATCAGGCTACAGGAGTGTGTTATTTGATTTGGAGCTACACTGGTCACAAATCCCATAAACCACATTTCTCCAGTTACAGCCACATATTACCATTTTCATAATATGTTGATTCCAACACATATTTAGTCTTTAAATTCATGGATTAATAATATGTGTAAGAATTGTCTGATATTTTGCCTGTGTTTTTACACCAATAAAGATATAAACCTGAAATTCAAGAACATTTTCCGGTGGCTTATCTCCCTTTGGCCGTCATTTTTAATTTTCCCACTCTGTATCCTTGTCCACGCACTAATTAGAGTTTTACTTGGTGGATCGTAACCAAATTTGGTACATATGTTTATCGTTGGTAAACGAGGAACTCTATTCATTTTCAATATAGTTGGATCCTTATCTTCCCTTTGCAACCAGTTTTAATGTTCTCATTATGTATTGTTGTCTGCACGATAACTAGAGTTCTACTTGATGGATCGTAACCAAAGTTGGTACACATGTTCATCATGGCAAGAGGAAGAATCCTATTCGGTTTCAGTTAGTTATCTCCCCTTGTGGACTGGCCTTGCCTCGACGGACGTATATTATGACTTTCGACACTCTTGTTCAATCCAGTTATACACATTATAAAATGGATCCCCCTCCCTGGATTTTACACCGTTAACCCAGCCTAAAATGACATTACCTGTTGACAGGCCGCTAAACACCATTAAATAAATAGATCAACAATTTACATGTGCTGCCGAAAATAATCCTTACCAAGAATATAAGACAAAGATAAAAAAACAACAGACGACAATCTACTTTCCCCCACCCACACACCCCCCCCCCCCCCCGTTAACTTCGTACGACTAAAACGTTAGTAAGTGCAAATTTAGGATCTTCTGGAAATTTCAATTGATGGATTTACATTTATTGTGCATAGACTGCCTATGCTCAATGTAAATCCAATAATTGTTTACAAGAAAACAGTGTTGATGTGAAATTTACAGACTATCATAATTTGTTACTTACGAACATTTTAGTCGTACAAAGTTTAGTGAAATGGCCCCGTGAGGTCTTGTAGTAACGGGACCTCAGTATATGTTGTTACCACTCATTTGAACCGTCGAGACGGTTCAAATGAGTGGTAACAACATATACTCAGTTTCAAGTCTCGTCCAGATGGAAATATTATAAAAGTGTTTTACATGACTAGGTAGTGGGTGGCAGGTGTGAGTATACGATGGGTAGTTTAACAATCGGGGTTCATCGGTACCAGAATTCCGACTGGAGACCTAATTTGGCCCTCACATACGTCTTTGGCATTTTGTATGTCACAGTTGAATCTGGTTATACCCTGGAGTATTACGATTATTCGTAATCCTATTTTAGGTGAAGGGGCCAAGTGACTTTGGTGTGATATGGACCTGACACCAGGTCGGCTTATTCTAATTTCATGGCTGAATATATTTTTTCTCGATGTAAATTTCTGATTTTGGGATTTTCCCCTCAATGCAGCAGGTTAATACGGGATCGAACCTGTTTGCCTGGCCTTACATGACCGTAGCTGTTGATATGCCAATAAACAAACAAACAAACACGACTAGGGTCGGGATGAACGTTTCAACCTTTGGTATTGATTTCCAGTGTCCTTTCCCCTAGACCACAATCCGTCTATATTTTAGGGGGTAAACATGTGTTGAGTATATGTATGTGTACACATACAAGGCATGTCAAATGTACGAAGTATTGCAACAAACAATATTTAGAGTTGCCATTTAATCAGTTGACTGTACAAATGTATTTAACAATATATAAAGTTGCCATTTAATCAGTTGACTATACAAATGTATTTAACAATATATAAAGTTGCCATTTAATCAGTTGACTATACAAATGTATTTAACAGTATATAAAGTTGCCATTTAATCAGTTTCACATATTATATATACAAATGGACATGTGTAACCTACCGGGACAAAATACATGTAAATATTTTAATGTGTTAATGGTATTGACCAGTGTAGCCTCAGATCAGTATATCACACATATGCCTGATTCGGCTGGTCCTACTAGTTTGCTACATATAATTGAAGAGGTCAATGGAAGAAGGGGCTAAGTCCAAAGGGACTTAGCCCCTTCTTCCGCTGCTCCGTTCAATTATTTGACAACTTGACAGTGACCCGTACATAGAGAATACCAGGCTAGTGTCTTTTGATATCAAGTTTATCAGGCAAGGCTAGGAAACGCGTAGGATTTCCGAGGCTTGCCTCTGAATTCCTACCGTTTCCGAACCGAGCCTGATAAACTTGATATCAAAATACACTAG
Organism: Conchocele bisecta; assembly: GCA_029237695.1. Lineage (NCBI taxonomy): Eukaryota > Metazoa > Mollusca > Bivalvia > Lucinida > Thyasiridae > Conchocele > Conchocele bisecta. The sequence goes on along the minus strand of CM055277.1, from coordinate 5,962,128 downwards.
CCTGGTATTCTATTTATCAGGTAACGTTTTATGCTCGAAAATGACATTATATGACGTTTTATTCTATGGACAGAACGCGGACTTGTTTACGTTGCGTCATTACACTGATGTCATTCGGTAATGTCACGTGACGTCATCCGACCAATGGAACGTCAGTTTTCACTTCGTTGTAAACCGGATGTTTATATCAGGCCAATGCCAGTACGTATTCGGTCAATGCAGGGCAGGTTTATTTTATTGTGAAAAACAATTTGTCTACCGTATGGGAATTTAACATGGATCTAAAGATAGACTTTTTAAAATATTTTTTTAATTTATGGACCGATTTTTAAAATCTAACTTTTCTTAGTTACATGTACATCTTTTCCAAACTATCTCACCAGGTTTCGGAGCCATTTTCCAATTCTGTTTTCGACCCTTCGCAGTAAAATCAACATTTGATGGAATTTCATCAAATACAAAAAATTGGGGAAGGTGACTTTTTTGTTATTGATGAAAAAATAAATTACATAGAGGATATTCATATTTTTGCAACGAATATGACATATATGTTCATCGAGTGGTGTGAAATGTCCATATTTCAAGAGTACCGTTAGGCACAAGTGAAATATGGACATTTCACACCACGAGATGAACATATATGTCATATTCGTTGCAAAAATATGAATATTCTATTTATTATACATTGTATACGCTCCATGGAAATTAGCAGCTTTTTTAGACTGTATACGGTAATGAATGTGTATTTGCAGCCTATTTGCACTATTTTCTTTCTAAATACAGAATATGAATATAGATAGCGGAAGTAGTCGTATTTTCACCGGAAGTTGTTTATTTCATTGATGAGAACATATGACTTATATTTACATCGTATAACTATGTATTTCATGGGTAGGTATATAATAAATTTTAATATTGTTTTGAATTAATGTGTTTAATTACGGAGCCCCGCAGGGGACATGGGTTTTTTTTATTAATTTGTTCCCACAAAATAACAATTCATTCCTGCAATTTAACAATTCGTTCCCTCGAATTAACAATTCGTTCCCATGATATAACAATTTGTTCCCTGAAATTAACAATTCGTTCCCACGATATAACAATTTATTCCATCATTTTAACAATTTGTACCCTCAAATATAGCAATTCGTTCCCACGTGGGACCAAATTGTAATTGTTAAAATGAGGGAACGAATTGTTAAATTGTGGGAACGAATTGTTAAATTGAGGGAACAAATTGTTATTTAGTGGGAACGAATTAATAAAAAAAATAATTATACGTACACAGCGGGGCTCCGTATTTAATAGCCAAAAGTTGGTGGGCAGCAAAACTGAGTGAAAAGGGGGAACAGACAGTAAGTCCATAAGCGACTTAACCCTTTGAACTCGAAAGCCCGCTATATTGGTTTATGCAAACAGTGCCGATCGCTATATTGGTTTATGCAAACAGTGCAGATCCAGATGAGCCGGCTCGTAACGAGCCGTCTCATCAGGATCTGCACTGTTTGAAAGTAATTTTCATATTTTTGAGAACAACAAATACCCCCTTTTTATAAATGGAATAGTCTGAAAATCATTTTGCGATGATTGGATTGGTTGCAAAATTAACATATCGCAGCCCATTCAGTTACTTAGGGGTGAAAGGGTTAACACCATTTTTCCACTGATCGCTTCAATTAGTGTGCTAAGTCGACAGCAACAAATAGACCCAGATCAGACTGCATGTATGTACAGGCTGATTTGATGCTACACTGGTCACATACAATTTTACATGTAATACACTGTAATTGGATGTAATGAAGAGTATTCGAGTTTGAGCACTCAATAAGACCATTTTGTCGTGGCGGGACACATATGGTAACAATAAATAAATAACATGTGCATATAACAAAAAATAGAGCGAGGTCCGACCCGTAAATATATCTCCCTTGAGGCATTTCGTGTCGATATATCAAGACATAACTACATGTATCAATTATATTTTGTCGTGGCGGGACACATATGGTAACAATAAATAAATAACATGTGCATATAACAAAAATAGAGCGAGGTCCGACCCGTAAATATATCTCCCTTGAGGCATTTCGTGTCGATATATCAAGACATAACTACATGTATCAATTATATTAAAGGGGCATATCAGGATTTTTTTAAAAAATACTATAAAAAATAAAAACGTGTTTTCATCACAGTCCTGTGTAAAGTAATACATCTTCTTGAACCACTTTACACAGGGCCATGATGAAAACATTTGTTCAAACAATCCTGAATTTTTGTTTAAATTTCAGCGTTCCTAGTATCGTCCTATATCTTCAATTAAACCACTTGGAAGTTGTGATGAAAACAAGTTTTTATTTTTATGCCCCACCACGATAGTTTTACCCTAGTCCGTCCGTCCTGTCCGTCCGTCCGCTCACATGAGAGGGTAGTTGTGGGTTGAGTCATGAGTACATGATAGACTTGTGGGGATTTTTGTGACTTGTGGGAACCCCACAAGTGACCCATCTAAATCGGCTGGTATGGTCGTTTTATCCCCACAAAACATGGACTTTAAAATTTCAACCCGCAAGTAACGGACTGGTGGCCGTCCGTTTTTTGAATGGACGACATTAGAAGGTACCGTAATATTCTGTTAGCCCAATTAATTTCCGGTGTAATAGTCGTGAATTTCCGTAAAGGAATTGGAATGCGCATTCGACGTATGCGCATGCGCCAAGCGGTGGGTTCCAAAAGCCCAGCTTCAAGAAAACTCTTGAAAGGTTAGTATTGATCATACCTCTTAAGTTTCACCACACAAGTTGAAATCCCCACCCCATAAGTCGAAATCCCCACAAGTACCCTCTCATGCGTCCGTCCGTCCGTCACCAACCTTGTATATCGTAAAACCTTTAAACCGTACTAGCTACAGACCTGAAACTTGATATGTATCTTCCTTGTGATGAGTAGATGCCCAAAGTTTATTTCAATTTTTAATTCGACCCCCGGTCATGGATTATCTCCCCCTTTTCGACTTGGAATTTTGCCTTGTTTACTATCAAAGCGATATGCCGGGCATCCGTGTTCTTTGAACACATTTTCGAGTTTATAGTATTTGTTTTAAAAATCCTGATAAGCCCCTTTAATGCTATAGACCATCTATTTCCACTCTCGTCAAACGTCGCGTCTATATAAGACGAGCCATATGATTTTGCTATGACAATTTCGTCAACTTTAGACGACATTTACGGAAACTATCGCACATTTTGTAAATATTTTTCATGAATATCGTACATGTTCTTAGGTACAAATGTAACAAAATGACTACTTTTCTCGTATGAGACACGTCATACCATGAGCCTTATTCAGCATATAGTCTGATAGGAATGTCAGGTTATAAGTCAACGAGAACGTTTCCCCAACTCAGCAGCCAACAGTGTAGCCCCTGAACAATCTGATCTGGGGCTACACCGGTCACAAACCAAATAAACCCCTTTATCTCATAACGGGTCACATATAGAGACAATATGTAAATAACATTTATAAACTAAATAGTGCTTATACCAACAACATAATAAACAGTATCATGTGAATGTTAATTAGGACTTCCGCATACTGTCTGATAAAAATGGTCATAAAATTCGCGAACAGATACTAGAATAATTATTATTGACATATCGCTCGTCTGTAGATTAAGTAAACGTGATTTCACATATGTTACAGTACTACAAACATCTATTTTTGTATCGCATTTAAACAAAAATAAATTTGTCGTAATCATTTTCGAAACGCTAGTTTTATGTTGTTTTTGTTGTGTTTTATGCCCCTCCTCCATAGTGGAGGTGGAATTTAGTGTTACCTTTGTCCGTCCGTCCCATCAGTCCGTCCGTCCGTCACCAACATTGTAACTCCTAATTTGTTTAAACCGTACATGATACAGACATGCTACTTGGTATGTAGCTTCCTTATGATGAGTAGATGCGCAAAGTTTATTTCGATGTTTGATTCCACACCCTGGTCATTGATTATCTCCCCCTTTTCGACTTAGAATTTCCCAATTTTGACTTTTAAATCGTAAAACTTTTAAACCGTGTTAGCTACAGACCAGGGGCCCGCTTCACTAAACTTCGTAAGACTAAAATGTTCGTAAGTGCAAATTTAGAATCGTCTGGAAATGTCAATTGATGAATTTACATTTATTGAGCATAGGCTGCATTTGCAGCCTATGCTCAATAAATGTAAATCCAATCATTGTTTACAAGAAAACATTGTTATTGTGAAATTTACAGACTATCATAATTTTAGTTTAGTGAAACGGGCCCCTGACACTCGGTATGTAGCGTTCTAAGATTAGTAAATGCGGCTAGTTTATTTCGATGTTTGATTCGACCACCCGGGTAATGGATTATATCCCCCTTTTCGACTTTGAATCTTCCAAGTTCGGCTTGTAACTCGTTTTACTTTTAAACTGTACTAGCTACATATCTGAAACTTGGTATATAGCTTCCTTATGATGAGTAGATGCGCAATGTTTATTTAGATTTTGTATTAGACCCCTTACTTGACACTGGGCCATGGATTATCTCCTCCTTTTCGACTTAGAATTTTGCCTTGTTTACTATCAAAGCGTAATGTGGGGCATCCGTGTTGTATGAACACATTTTCTAGTTTTTCTTTGCTTTATAATCTAACCATTTACCGAACATGTTGCCATTCTCTGCTACATTTCCTTGTCGAGGTGCCCAATTTTCCATTATCTGCTCGGTGGGGTGGCTGAAAAAGCTAGTGGCTTGATATAGCCGGTTTGTATTAGGAAAACATTTCAAAATAGTTTCGTTACAAAGTGACTTTGGTGTGGTATGGACCTGGCACCAGGTCAGGTTATTCTAATTTCAGGGCTGAATATATATTTATTTCGATGTAAATATTCCGTTCAGACTTTGGGACCCCCCCCCCCCCCCCCCAACACCAACAACAAATAAGCAAGCTGCCTACATTGGCATTACCGGTTGACAGGCTGTTAATCATTGTATTTGTGTTGGTTGCACAATGAAAAATATGAACTTCGAAGGGATAAAACGAATATCACAGTTAGTGTACATAATATAGTGAGACAGATGAAACTTGTAAACATATACATGGCTTACATTCGGCCAATATCAATACCACACCGGGTATACTCGAGTTATTGGATATCACAGTCCTACATTTCGGTCAATATCAATACCACACCGTGTATACTCGAGTTATGGGATATCACAATCTTACATTCGGCCAATATCAATACCACACCGTGTATACTCGGGTTATTGGATATCACAGTCTTACAGTCGGTCAAGGAGGGTGGTGGTCGGGCGAATGAGACGGTGTAAATTAACGTAGGGGTTCCTCCTTATAGGAATCACGGTTTGCCTGGTTTGGCCCTCAGGTACGTTTTTATCTTTGGCTCTTTTGTTACCTGGGAGTTGAATTGGGTTATTGCCCATTATGAAAGTAGTACGATTATTACTGATCCTACTGCTTATGGGAGAGGCTAAGTGATTCTGGTGTGGCGAGGACCTGGCATCAGATCAGGATTATTCTGATTTCAGGGCTGAATATATTGTTTTGTTATTGTAAATATTCAGTTCTGATTTTGGGATTTTCCCCCCATTTGTTTTTGTACTTGAACATGTACATGTACAGATAATATATGGTATTTAGTACTAAACCCATTGACCCGGCCTTAAATGACCTTAGCTGTTGATAGGCCGTTAAACCCCAACAAACAAACAAACAAACAAACAAACAAACAGTCGGCCAATATCAATAGCACACCTTGTATACTCGAGTTATGGGATATCACAATCTTACATTCGGCCAATATCAACACCACACTGGTGTATGCTCGGGTTATTGGATATCACAATCTTACATTCGGCCAATATCAACACCACACCGTGTATAATCGGGTTATTGGATATCACAATCTTACATTCGGCCAATATCAACACTACACCGTGTATACTCGAGTTGTTGGATATCACAATCGTACAGTCGGCCAATATCAATACCACACCGTGTATACTCGGGTTATTGGATATCACAATCTTACATTCGGCCAATATCAATACCACACCGGGAATACTCGAGTTATTGAATATCACAGTCCTACATTTCGGTCAATATCAATACCACACCGTGTATACTCGAGTTATGGGATATCACAATCTTACATTCGGCCAATATCAATACCACACCGTGTATACTCGGTTTATTGGATATCACAGTCTTACAGTCGGTCAAGGAGGGTGGTGGTCGGGCGAACGAGACGGTGTAAATTAACGTAGGGGTTCCTCCTTATTGGAATCACGGTTTGCCTGGTTTGGCCCCCAGGTACGTTTTTATCTTTGGCTCTTTTGTTACCTGGGAGTTGAATTGGGTCATTGCCCATTATGAAAGTAGTAAGATTATTACTGATCCTACTGCTTATGGGAGAGGCTAAGTGATTCTGGTGTGGCTAGGACCTGGCATCAGATCAGGATTATTCTGATTTCAGGGCTGAATATATAGTTTTGTTATTGTAAATATTCAGTTCTGATTTTGGGATTTTCCCCCCATTTGTTTTTGTACTTGAACATGTACATGAACTTGAACATGTACATGTACATGTACAGCTAATATATGGTATTTAGTACTAAACCCATTGACCCGTTAAACCCCAACAAACAAACAAACAAACAAACAAACAGTCGGCCAATATCAATAGCACACCGTGTATACTCGAGTTATGGGATATCACAATCTTACATTCGGCCAATATCAACACCACACTGGTGTATGCTCGGGTTATTGGATATCACAATCTTACATTCGGCCAATATCAACACCACACCGTGTATACTCGGGTTATTGGATATCACAATCTTATATTCGGCCAATATCGATACCACACCGTGTATACTCGAGTTATTGGATATCACAATCTTACATTCGGCCAATATCAACACCACACCGTGTATACTCGGGTTATTGGATATCATAATCTTACATTCGGCCAATATCAACACCACACCGTGTATACTCGGGTTATTGGATATCACAATCTTACATATATATAGTAAACGACACACGTCGTCTGGTCATCTTTTCTTGGCATAGGCCCATGAATATCAAATAGGTACAATGTAAGCGGTCACGGTAAGTAGTATTGTTTGTCCATCCATCAAATAACTCTACTAGCCATTATTGCCAGGTAATAATCGTGATGGTAGCATAGTAATTATATCCTGATTTATTTGTGAAACCCATTTTATGACATTTCTTACAGTTCAAGATGACACGGTCTGATATCCTCGCACACTTTCGCTTTCGTTTTAGCGCGAGGACATCATTCAGTCACGCGTTCAGTTAAAATGTATTATAACCTGGTAGTTCACTTCCCACCCAGTTTGGAGGTGGCACGTTACCGGAGTTATAAATAATAGTGTACATCTAACCATTTATTTCGTACATAACCTGGTAATTTTTAATCCGACCCAAGGGTTTTTTTCGGCTTTCACAATTAATCTCAGTACAAACGCAGAATGTCCGCATGCGTTTATTTGTTGTTTCTCCATGTTTTTGTGTTGTGTGTTCTTGTTGCACTACCGTGTTTCATATCCCTGACATCCCGAGGTACTCGCCACGCATGTAACGCTGTGTCCACAATGTCGCTCCTTTACTGCTGCATAATACTACTCCCAAATGGGTAACGATGTGAATAGCTGGAGAGCGACAACTGGAAATTTTTATAACTGCACTCAGGGACTCTCCAAAACTTGCAAATTTAATGTATCGCCTGTGAAAGATATTCGTAACAATCTTAATATCCTAACACATTTGTTGACAAGTTATTTCATTAAACTAGTTATTACCAGTATACGAATAACCTCAATGATTCATTTATGCATTTCATGTCTGACGATAATTCATATTGCTTTGACAATCTCAGAACAATACCATGCACAGCCTAATGATACAATTGGAGAGACACATTTTTATGACAGTTACTTTTTATTAAACATTGATTATTACATGTTTTTGATCAAATTGAATCTACTATCAGGGGATATTGAAACAAATCCAGGTCCAAATATTAATAGTGACTCATGTTTATCAATTTTACATCAAAACATAAGAAGAGTGCGAAATAAATTAGAATATATCCAGGACAACTATTTAGATTTTGATATTTTGTGCTTGACAGAAACTCATCTATCGCAAATCATAGAAACATCGTCCATACAACTTGAGGATTTGACCAACTATTTAGGAAAGACAACTCTGCACACTCAGGTGGATTACTTATATATGTTACATGTTCAATGATATCCAAACGAATAGTCGATTTAGAAACGTTCTTACCCGAATCACTATGGATTCAAATTACTGATAAAAATGGCACATTTCTTGTATGCAATGTTTGCCGCCCACCACACACAGCAAATGACTTTTGGGAACGACTGAATATATGCATAGAACGGGCATCCGAAATAACCAAACATATAATAATAGTAGGTGATATAAATGAAGATCAACTTAATCCAACCAGCAACAAGTTTAGAAATGTTATTATGATTAACAATATGAAAAACATAATAAATGAACCGACTAGGGTGACAGATCTAACGCAGACACTTATCGACCCCATTGCAGTTACTGCAGAAGTATCCGTATACGATAGTGGAATCATCAAAACTCCATCGGAAATTAGTGATCATTATGGCACATATGCATATATATATTGTAACCTTACGTCTGCAACTCCGTTTAAAAGAAAAGTCTGGAATTATAAACGAGCTAATTATAACATATTAAATATGATGATACAAACAACAGATTGGTCATTTATTAATAATGAGGGTAGCTTAAACATAGCTTGTGAATCCTTTCAAAATAAATTTATGGAAATTTTGCATGTATGTATTCCGACTAGTCTTGTTACAATACGCCCTAATGACAAACCTTGGTATAATTCATTAATACGTAAAACATCTCGCCAGCGTGACCGTCAAAAAACAACAGCTTTACGCACCAAAAATGAACAAGATTTGAAGACATATAAACAATTACGTAACAAAGTAAATAATATGAAAAAATATGCAAAACAAACATTTTATGACAATTTAGAATTTACAATGCAAGATGTTAATGCTACTAATCCTCGTGAATACTGGAAAATAGTAAAAATATTGGCGAAAGAAAATTAAAAAAATTGTGATACAATTCCACCTCTTTGTAAATCAGACAACACGTATACATTCACCGACACTGAAAAGGCTGAAGTATTGAATGAATATTTTGTTTCAATATCTACAGTAGATGATACAAACGTGGCTTTGCCGATTTTTTTATCTCGAACAAATGATAGAATAAGAACAATTTCGATTACAGAGAAAGATGTGAAAGATATAATTTCAATATTAAATGTTCATAAAGCAACTGGACCTGATGAAATCAGTCATAGGATGCTTAAAGAAACTTCCTCTACTATATGTAAACCTCTCGCATTACTTTTCAATCGATCAATACAGGAAGGAGTATATCCTGAGAAATGGAAATATGCTAATGTTATGCCACTTTTCAAAAAAGGTGAACGAGACCAACCCTCAAATTACAGACCTATTTCTTTGATTAGCTGTGTAGGCAAAGTTATGGAACGAATTGTATTTAAATATGTTTACAACCACCTACACTCCAACAATTTGATTTACAAAAACCAATCCGGATTTTTACCTGGTCATTCAACCGTATATCAACTGATTGACATATACAATCAGATATGCAAAGCAATAGATGAACGAAAACACACATGTATCGTTTTTTGTGACATATCGAAAGCATTTGATAGAGTTTGGCATAGAGGTCTTCTATATAAATTGAAACAGAATGGTGTAGATGGCAATCTTCATAGTTGGTTTGGAAATTATTTATCAAACAGATCACAGAAGGTCTTTGTAGGTTCATCCTTTTCTGAAAACAAAGTAATAAGTGCAGGTGTTCCACAAGGATCGGTTCTTGGTCCTCTTCTCTTTTTTGATATATGTAAATGATATTGCTGACAATCTAATCAATACAACCAGACTTTTTGCCGATGACTCATCTATTGCAGTTTCAACACCAGACATGACTATAATAGAACATAATATAAATCACGACTTAGATAAATTAGCGGAATGGTCAAACCAGTGGCTGTGAAGTTCAACCCCTCTAAAACTGACGCATTGATATGTTCACTAGTAAGACATGTAGATCCAGCTCTATATTTTAATAACTTCCAACTCCAATTTGTCGAACATCACAAACACTTGGGATTAACTCTTAGTCAGGATGGAACCTGGCATGAACATATTTCAAATATTATTGTATCAGCTTCAAAGGTATTAGGTTCTATGAAGATGCTTAAATTTAAACTGAATAGAAATACATTAAATCAAATATATATATCTTACATGAGACCAATTATTGAGTATGCAGCAATTGTTTGGGACAGTTGTACCCAATATGAACGTGATTCCCTTGACAAACTGCAATATGAAGCAGCTAGAACAGTTACTGGTCTAACCCGTTCAGTTTCAATTAATAAACTTGTCCAAGAAATTGGATGGGTGTCGCTATCAGACCGAAGAAAAATACAAAAATTAGTGTTAATATTCAAAGAAAAGGCAGGTAAACTTCCAACCTATCTACACGAGCTATTCCCACAACTCGTCGAAGAAAATAATCCATATGAATTGCGTAATAGGAACAATTTTATTACATTAGCCAGGCGAACAGAAATCTACTCTAAATCTTTTATACCATTTTCATTAGCATTATGGAACGAGTTAAATGACGAAATTAAGAATTCCCCCTCCTTAGCAACATTTAAAGCCAAACTAAAACAGCTGTTCAAACCGGCAATTGTTCCAGCATACTACCTGATAGGTGAAAGAACACAATCAGTTTATCACGCCCGCATAAGAAATCAATGTATCAATTTAAATTCAGATCTATTTATAAATCATCTACGAGAATCCCCATTATGTCACTGCACACAAGACGTTGACAATGCCGAACACTACTTTTTCAAATGCACATCATTCAACCAACAACGCCGGCAAATGTTTACAGCAACCCGTCAACACAACCCCTTGTCAATAGATACTATACTGTTTGGAGACGAGTCAAAAGAATATGAATCTAATGCTACCATTTTCAAAGAAGTTCAGCGCTACATAAAACTCACTCGTCGTTTTAATAATTTTAATAATGAGTAGACTCATCTAACATGTTCCTGTTTTATAGGGAAAATAATCAACTTACATGGTGGCCCGATTTTTGGATGTCAAGCGGTCTGAATTCACTGGAGAGTGCAACACGAATATATATGCATGCTTGTTTTGTTGTTTTTTTTTCGTTTATTTTTCGTACATGTTTTTTGCTCTATATATTATTACATTATACCGTATATTTCACCGCCATTATACCACATGTTTAATACTTGTAATAAGCATTTGGGAAGGGCTGTAGCTAACGTTGTAAAAACTTGTAGCCCAACCCGTTTGCTCTCTTTACCAGAAATTTGTTTATTGTACAATTATTGTAAATTGTAAAAAAAAAAAGAGCAATAAAATATGTTTAAACTAAACAATCTTACATTCGGCCAATATCGATACCACACCGTGTATACTCGAGTTATTGGATATCACAATCGTACAGTCGGCCAATATCAATACAACACCGTGTATACTCGGGTTATTGGATATCACAATCTTACATTCGGCCAATATCAATACCACACCGTGTATACTCGAGTTATTGGATATCACAATCTTACAGTCGGCCAATATCAACACCACACTGGTGTATACTCGGGTTATTGGATATCACAATCTTACAGTAGGTCAATATCAATACGACACCTTGTATACTCGAGTTTCTTTGAAGATGTCACTGTCTTCCATTCCACAAATACCGATACGACACCAGAACATGTATGCTCGAGCTATTCATACGTCATGGCTTACTATCGGCAAAAAACAGGCCAATACAACAACCAGGCTCGTCTCATTTCTTGCACAATCTCACGGGTTTTCAATCAAGCAATACATATATCACATGGGTTAGCAAAGCGAAACGGCTCTCAGTCTTAATATCGTAGTATCGCAACATGTCCGCATACATGCACCTCGGATAGCGCAGCCTTGTTATGTTCCTACCATGTAGAGATCAATCCATATGATGCATGAACACATTAGCCATCTCTATTTTTGCATCAATCGCAGGTCCGTGTTGACACCACGTGCTCTATGGCGGCATCACGTGACGATGGGGTCGTGCACAATGGCAGCGCAGCGAGAATGGCTCCCAGACCTGAAACACAATGTGATAATCGGTTAATATTTCTCTGGAAATTAATTTTAAATATTGTTCAATTTTTATGCTATGTATATAATATACACTATTATAAAATAAAGGAATTGCGTGGGTTCGTTTATATAGTTCATGATTAATTTTGGCACCAACATTAAACATGTTATTTACTCGCAATAGATTATTCTACTTTATCCCGTCAACACAGTGTGTATGTGCCGTGAAACAAGGTGCCGTGAAACATTTTTGACAGCCTGTCAATACGACGTAATCACTGCGTATGAATATGTGTGGTTGCCATAATAGTCGATTCTCCGATTTTGAGGATGCGGCTGGGGTTATTGTTTTGCATTTTAAAGCTATTTGGAGTGTTGACGGGATAAATGGAATAGTAGGTTAGTGCCGTGAATGGGAAAAATATCTGGCGTTTCACGGAAACTGGATGGGCTCGGCACAGCCTCGCCCATCCCGTTTCCTAAGCCTTGCCAGATATTTTTTCCCATTCAAGGTACTAACCTACTATTCTCTATTTCATGGCTGAATACATATACATGTATATAATTTTATGTAAGTTTTCAGTTCTGATTTTGGGATCCATCGCCCCACCCCGGAATACGGGAATGAACCCAGTTAACCCTGTCTAAAATGACCTTAGATGTTGAGCCAAAACGTACGTAATGCATGTGTCTCATGACGTTACTAAAACGCGACATTACGTCACCAGACCAGTTATCTCGATGTAAATATTCGTTCAGATTTTGGGATTTTCTCCCCAATACAGCAGGTTACATGCGAGATTGAACCCGTTGGCCCGGCGTTAAAAGACCTTAGTATATAGCTGTTGATTGGCCGTTAATGACCATTAAATCAAAGCACAACGGTCGCACTGAAATTTGAAATGAATGCGGCTCATATCTTCAAGCAAGGTGCATGATCACGTGGTTACAACAACAACAACGCCCACTCCAAAGTAAATATTATTTGATATTTTCCTTAATATGCAACGGATTTTGATGAAATAGGGCGCAGCAAACGCGTCTTCATGAGCTGCATTTGGTGGTCCAGGGAGCTTAGCACAAAATACAGAGACCACCAAATGCAGCTTAACAAGACGCGTTTGATGCGCCATATTTCATCAAAATCCGTTACGTAATAAGGACACTATAAAAGAATACGTACTTTGAATCAGATGGATTCTGGAAATTTCAGTACTTGCTGTTGTTGTTAGTACCACGTGATCATACACCTTGATAGTACTGTTTTCAAAATTCATATTATATTGGCACAATATGTGATGTGATTTCACATCATTATATATATATATATATAATACATAGAAATGCGAGAGACGGTCGAATGACAGTTTAACTGTTTGAACAATTGGTGAAACGTAAATAATGTATTTATCTAATTCAGACACATATTTTATTTACATCTCACAAATTGAATTAGATACATACTCTCACAAATTGTTCAAGTAGTTAATTATAATTATTTCACCGTATAATGTTGTGGTGTTTTTACCTGAGCGTACTCGTAAGTTCCCGTCGCATTACAGGCGATCACCCGCAGGACTTGCATATAGGCGTACATGGGCAAACATCGCTTGTACTCGCCGTTCGCCGTCGGTCCTTGGCACTCTGTGCATGCGCATCGAGCCTGGGGACATGGGCAAGTTTTGATTGGCTAAAATCGAATGGCGGTAATTGCCTTATGTGTAGATGCATTTCCCTATGAGTTCAGGTGTATGATGAGAGCATATACGTATGAATCCATATGAATCCATGCTAAGCGCTTCATACTGTAATGGCGAATCTTTCCGGGATTCACAACTGGAGCCTAGACATAGATCAGGATAAAGAATTTCATTCTTTTCCCTTTTTCAAGGCTAGTCGGTAATGCCCATTACGTGATAATCAAGGTACAACATACGAGTAACTACTTATTTTTTCAACAGTTCCAGAATCGACGAACGAGATTGTTCCGAAGTTTAGCAGTTTAGCAGTTTGATTACATGCGACCAATTTCATGAAATACGATTACAAACGTTACAATCTTTATTTTTCGCATGGAAATAGAAAAATTATAGTACTCCTGCATGCCCTGACTATTTTATAACCATGTGACTATGTTAGTATATTACATGCTACCCAGTTATTTACCGTGATTCTAGAGGGATTAAGCTGTTAAACGTTATAAGCTGGTCTAAGAGCATTTCACATTTTTCGAAGAGCATGTAATATTCAATTTATTCCACTACCATTTCGTGCTTCACACTCGTTTCTTTATCGAATTTCCAGATGTCTCGAGGAAATAAATCCGGTATTTCAAAATTGTAGTTGAAATACACTCTATATCCTACCTGTAGCAGCGTCCTGGGACTCCTGTTTTCGTCGTATTCGACCACGTGATACATGGGGCAGATCCTCACAGTTCCGTCACGGACCAGTGCGACGGGCGGACACTTGCGACGCCCTAGGACCGTCGGCATGGTGACTTTGTTCACATACGAGGGATCTACGTCGGACAAAAACAGAGGCGTGGTTTCGCCGTCGCCATTCATTAAGACGTCCTCCCGACTGGACATAATGAGATTCCGGAAATGCCTGTGAAACGAGGTGTAAATGTATTAACTTGAGAGTTCATATTTTGATTTTATATTTCATATTTCCGGAAGCCTTGTTCACATTTGTTGAATCTATTTACCTCATGTTGCCATATGTATGGACTGAGTGAATAAAGGAATATTGTACAGTAAATATTTCATATTTTGATTGCGTGATTTAAATGCATATTCAGTTGTATTACTTTGATTGCGTAACTTAAATGCATATTCAGTTTTGATACTTTGATTGCGTAACTTACAATGCATGTCGGGTTTTGATATTTTGATTGCGTAACTTACAATGCGTATTGAGTGTTGATACTTTGATTGCGTAACTTACAATGCATATTGAGTTTTGATACTTTGATTGCGTAACTTACAATGCATATTGCGTTTTGATACTTTGATTGCGTAACTTACAAATCATATTGAGTTTTGATACTTTGATTGCGTAACTTACAATGCATATTGAGTTTTGATACTTTGATTGCGTAACTTACAATGCATATTGAGTTTTGATACTTTGATTGCGTAACTTACATTGCATATTGAGTTTTGATACACTTGATTGCGTAACCCTTACATTTCATAAATGAGTTTTGAGAACACTTGATTGAGTAACTAACAATGCATATTGGCTTTTGAATACCTTGATTGCGTTAACTTTACAATGCATATGGGTTTTGGCCCTTTTGAGACTTTGATTGCGTAACTTACAATGCATTTTGGCTTTTGATACTTTGATTGCGTAACTTACAATGCATATTGGCTTTTGGTACTTTGATTGCGTAAGTTACAATGTAGTTTGGCTTTTGATATTTTGATTGCGTAACTTACAATGCATATTTGGTTTTAATACTTTGATTGCGTAACTTACAATGCATATTTGGTTTGGATACTTTGATTGCGTAACTTACAATGCATATTGGGTTTTGATACTTTGACTGCATAACTTACAATGCATATTGAGTTTGATATTTTGATTGCATAACTTACAATGCATATTGGGTTTTGATACTTCGATTGCCTCCGAGTCTTTCGCTTGTGGGACAAATTATGAACATTCAACGGTAGAATTTTCAAATATACCCGTGCATGTTTAGCTGTGAGATTTGCTGTATTACTCCTCCGTCCGGGTGTCGGCATCCATCTATGCGGTTGCCATGGCAACCGTGAATCAGGTAGATCAGGCGGTACACGACGACTGTGATGACCGGGTCGCTCACCTGAAATAGGACAGGGATATGGACATTAACGTATTGCATACTGGAGATACACTCATTTTCTTTTGATTTTCTAAATATTTTCATTAGTTCATGTCTGTAGCCGATTTCATCAAAATTGCTAAGTATACTGATCTTGCACTGAGGGAGTAATCATTTATTTTTCCCGAAATGCATTATTTCATATAGAGCTAACAACTGCATATATGTGATGATTAAAAGTATGCAGACTTATTATACTGAATGTATTACATTATCACAGCCAAACTGGCTGTGATAATGTAATAAATTCAGTATAATAACAAATAATAAATTTATCCTTAAATTGAAAATTTCTCCCTCAAAGTATACTTTGCTAGATAAGTATACTGTGCAATGTTGGTGAAATAGGCTACAGAAGTATATAGTGAAACCACCATTGGAACCGTCTTGTCGAGATTGTTCAAATGAGAGGTCACAGCACATACTTCTCCTGAGATATACGAAAAACATAGGCATGTATGATCACGTGGTACTAACAACAACAACAAGTACTGAAACTTCCAGAATCCATACGATTCAAAGTACGTATTATATTATATTGTCCTTATTATGTAACGGATTTTTATGAAATATGGCGCATCAAACGCGTCTGGTTAAGTTGCATTTGGTGGTCCCTGTACGTTGGCCCAAACTTCTGTCGTTTTTGTGTAGACACGGAAATCGATTCTTGAACAAACGACATAAGTCTGTGCCGAATTCCCTGGACGACCAAATGCAGCTCATGAAGACGCGTTTGCTGCGCCATATTTCATCAAAATCCGTTTCATATTAAGGAAAATATCAAATAATACTTAATTTGGAGTGGGCAAAATTTCAACACATTCAGCCACTGTTGTTGTTATAACCACGTGAATATGCACCTTGGTACACATAAATGTGTATTCCAAATGTGGGGCGTTAATAGCACACGCAATACAGATAGTATCATACGTGACTGGAGGCCGTTTCACTAAACTTCGTACGACTAAAGTGTTCGTAAGTGAAAAATTATGATAGTCTGTAAATTTCACATTAACAATGTGTCCTTGTAAACATTTATTGGGATTTACATTTATTGAGCATAGGCTGCATTATGCAGCCTATGCTCAATAAATGTAAATCTATCAATTGAAATTTCAAGACGATCCTAAATTTGCATTTACGAACATTTTAATCGTACGAAGTTTAGTGAAACGGGCCCCAGGTGATTTAACATGATATTTATTGATAAGTGAATTACATGTGTACGGTACATGAGAACAGAGGATATAATGTGGTTATCTACAGCCATATACCAGCCATTTCTGATATAGAACAGAACAGAACATATCCTTTTTATCCTGTCAACACAGTGCGTATGTGCGGTGAAATACGGTGCCGGGAAACATTTTTGATATCCTGTCGATACGACTTAATTAAAGCGTATGAATATGTGTGGTGGCTGGGGTTATTTGTATTGCATTTTAAAGCTATTTGTAGGTGTTTACGGGATAAATAGAATAGTAGGTTAGTGCCGTGAAGGGGAAAAATATCTGGCGCGGTACGGAAACGGAATGTGCTCGGCAGAGCCTCGCCCATCCCGCTTGCAAAGCCTTGCAAGATATTGTTTCCCATTCACGGCATTAACCTACTATTCTCTATTTTTTGGCATCAATCTCTGTATATGAGTGCAAACACGTATAATAAATTGTATTTTCAACAACAACATGACGGACGGCATACACGTATATGAGGGGGGTTTGTTAGTTACAGGACTGCTGCAATTACTAGTATTCGTTGGTGTTTGGCATCAATAATACATTAGCAATGTGTATGCTCACGTGGTTACAACAACAACAACCAAGTACTGAAACTTGCAGAAGCCCTCCGATTCAAAGTACATATTATTTTGTCCGTATTATGTAACGGATTTTGATGAAATGCGGCGCACCAAACGCGTCTTGTTAAGCTGCATTTGGTGGTCTCGGTACTTTGGCCCAAACTCATGACGTTTTTGCAAAGAATCGATTTCCCTGTCACTGACACGGAAATCGATTCTTCGCAAAAATGACATAAGTCTGTGCTGAACTCCCGGGACCACCATATGCAGCTCCTGAAGACGCGTTTGCTGCGCCATATTTTCAGTAGTTTAAGAAGTGAGGTTGATTGCAGAATAGTTATTACTTGAACATTTACTTGAGGTAACTCTAGTCAGTGTACATATATTCAATAAAATGACGTATATCCTGGGAGAAAGTTCATACATTGAAAACATTAATACGTCGAAACAGGAACTGCAAAAGGAACATTTGCTAGATGCGAGAATTTAGACTAGTGCGGCGTGAGAATATTACGTACATGACACGCGTTGTGCTAGTAAAGTTGTTTATCAAACATCATTATAAACATGATATATAAATCTAGATTGCTTTGTTTGTAAATAAATGTTATCGTCTCAGTAAACAGTGTTATTAGATTAGAACCAGTTAAGAAGAACACAGTAACAGTTACACATAATGCATGTGTTGTCATCTAGAACCAGTTAAGAAGAACACAGTACATGTTACACATAATGCATGTATTGTTATCTAGAACCAGTTAAGAAGAACACAGTAACTGTTACACATAATGCATGTATTGTCATCTAGAACCAGTTAATAAGAACACAGTAACGTTACACATAATACATGTGTTGTCATCTAGAACCAGTTAAGAAGAACACAGTAACTGTTACACATAATGCATGTGTTGTCATCTAGAACCAGTTAAGAAGAACACAGTACCTGTTACACATAATGCATGTATTGTTATTTAGAACCAGTTAAGAAGAACACAGTAACTGTTACACATAATGCATGTATTGTCATCTAGAACCAGTTAATAAGAACACAGTAACGTTACACATAATGCATGTGTTGTCATCTAGAACCAGTTAAGAAGAACACAGTAACTGTTACACATAATGCATGTATTGTCATCTAGAACCAGTTAAGAAGAACACAGTAACTGTTACACATAATGCATGTATTGTCATCTAGAACCAGTTCAGAAGAACACAGTAACTGTTACACATAATGCATGTATTGTCATACAGCATAGTAATACAGTATAATAATAATAATGATAGCCTTATTGAATTTAGCATATCGATGGTCTAGTAACATAAGGTCGTAACTGCTATGCTAAAGCATAGCACTTACGACCTTATGTTACTAGACCATCGATATAGTAAATGGTATTTCAGAGCTCCTGATAAGGTGTGTATTTGAAATCAGATTTTGACATCAGGTGGCATAGTACGCTTTAGACACAAAGCTTATCTGGAGCCCTGCTAGTATGCACTGCTTGTGTTAATAAACATAACGTGTGCAATTAGAATATCCCATTGTTTTTACTTCGACGTATACCAGTAGCCGATTTCATCAAAATTTCAAAGTATTTTTTTAACTTTTATTTAAGGGTAGAAATTGGCTCGAGGACCTTCCAAACCCGGGAATATGAGCACAAAAAGTGTCAGGCCAATCACCATTGGCCCGTTTGTTTCCGAATTTACTAATATCTGCCATACAGTCTAAATATGTGCATTAAATTAAAGAGGCAATGAGGCGGTTAATTTAACCTAGCTAGTTCATTCTCCTATCGCATGAAGCCGTATGGCAGACCGTGAAATGGCTGAGTGTGAGTGCATGT
The DNA here is from genome assembly GCA_029237695.1 of Conchocele bisecta. Classification (NCBI taxonomy): domain Eukaryota; kingdom Metazoa; phylum Mollusca; class Bivalvia; order Lucinida; family Thyasiridae; genus Conchocele; species Conchocele bisecta. The sequence continues at coordinate 5,942,259 of CM055277.1, read as the reverse complement.
GCTGTATGAATACTCAGCCGTAACAGTGTTATCCTATATAATGATGATATTTGAGGGTTGGTTAGGGAAACTCTTATCTAGCAAAGTATACTTTGAGGGAGTAATCATTTATTATTTACCGAAATGCATTATTTCATATAGAACTACCGACTGCATATAGTTGATGATTACAAGTATGCAGAATTATGATACTGAATTTATTACATTATCACAGCCAAAATGGCTGTGATAATGTAATAGATTCAGTATAATAAAGATTAATACATGTTCATTAACTTGAACATTTCTCCCTCAAAGTATACTTTGCTAGATAAGTATACTTTGTAATGTTGGTGAAATAGGCTACAGGTAAATTATCTAAGTTATCAGTGAGCTTTCGAACTCGTTTTATACATTGTGGGTACATGTATATTTATGTATCTTTAATACAGATCAATTCAGCTGTGTACATACATGTAAAGCTGATACACTGTGATTTGAGTGAGAAATAAGTTTTTTTTTGTAACGAAGGAGCACACACAGTCAGAGTTAGACCATTTGTATAAGTTTGACTTGTGTAATATAACATGCATACCTTGTTATAGCGGTATATACCGCGCTACAACCCGTTTCATAACACCTGGAGCGAATTTGATTGAGTAGCCGCAACACTGCAATTATGTATTCATATTATGCGCTAACGTTATGTAAAATCAAAGAACTGAACGTCCTGAATTTCTTCGCAGTATGTGTTTGCGGATAACACATATATTAATAAATAATCTAGAGTGGAAAGTTTTCGCGAAAAATAAGCGCGGGAATTTAACAGCAACAGCAACAACAACAACAACAACGAGTTAAAAAAAAATTTTTTGGGGGAACACCGCAAGATTCTATTCGTTCATCGAACCATGGAGTTACGAATCGCGAATAATCGAGAATGGCGGTTAATCGTCGCACCCTTAGACTACGGAAACATTTATCACACACAAAAGGCGATCAAGCTAAGGTGTTTATGATGTAAGACCCGTGTGTTTAAAAAGTTCAAACCGCAAAATATGTGCTGCGACCGACATCATTTGCATAAAAGCTTGAAGACTTAAAATTGGAAGTTTGTTGTATAATTATTCGCTAGCGCTGGAATATAAGGTTCGACAATGTCCAGCCGTGGGTAAAAGTTTGCCGTGGCACGAGGGAACTGCTTGAACCACAAGGCCGTAGCTGATTTAGCCATACACAGCTGATTTAGCCATACATATTCCGGTGCCGTGTGACGTCGCGTGTTGCAGCCGCATCAATTTCAAAATTTCAGTGCGACCGTTGTGAACTGGTCTGGTGACGTAATGGCGCGTTCTAGTAACGTCATGAGATATATGCATTACGTTGGTGTTGGCTTGGCCCCGGAATGAGCATTGTCTACAGCCATTGTCAAACAACACACGCTGTTCGTTTCAAATCGGCTGTTAGCGGTATCGAACTACGGCAGTCATATAGCAATAATTAATAAAATGGCGTTCCTAAAGGCATACCAAGGCAATGATGTTTGGACGTTGACGTCATCGTGGTTTTAACGTCGTTAGAAGCGCCATTGACTGTGAATGCGTTCCCGTTTGGAATAAGACGTATATCTAGAAAGAACAGGAAGCTATACTATTATATGGCATATATAATATCGTTAAACCTTACAGTGCTGAATAAAATTGTGTCGTCTGCTGTTATTTTTTTATTTGTGTTTTTTTTTCCTAATTAAAAACATGGTTTGACAGCACTTTAGAATACTTTCCATTGGAAATGATTCTAAAGTGCTGTCAAACCGTGTTTTTAGTCAGAAAGAAGACAAAATAAAAACAACAGCAGACGACAATGTACGGTTCCCGCATTCTAAGGGTTAATGCTTATCTTATAATTATTTTCTCTGATTTTCAACCAGCTGCGAAATTTGTCAATGGCGTCTGCTCACTGTATATCTCTGAGTTTTCTGGTCTTTCGAAGGTGAAGTCATGTGATAAACAGAATATCATACTCGTTCCCATGTGATATGCGATTAATGAAACTCGTCAGCAATTGTATGCATCGAGCCTCTCATAAATTGTGCCTGACTAGTTTCATATATCACATATCGATTAAAGGTACATGCCCACTCAGTAGGCACTATTTATGTAAAGTTTTATTTAATATTGACATAGAGAATATTCTGTAAACCTCTTTACATAGTGTCTCTTAAGCGAAATTTGTCTGCGTCTTATGTAATATGTTTGTTTTACTGTTTTATACGATTGTGAAATGGACATGTGTCACTTATTACACTAATAAATATGTAAAACAGGTTAGATAACTTCCCGGACGCTAACATATAGAACAACTGTATTAGTTACATACTAGGTAAATAGACAATACCTTGAAAGCATTATAAACTAATCAACCTTTATGATCACAATACAACAAGCACAATAGTCATTATACAAATTGAATGTTCGACCTTAAAGTCATAGTGTTCACCGATATTTATTTCGTAAATCAGCAATACTGTCTGTAAGTAACGTAGGACATTGCCATAAATTCAAGCCACGTGCAGAAATTTTATTTTATTGCATATGCTTGGTTGTCGCAGGGAAATAACACAGTGTATTTAAAAGTATGTACACTTATAGTCTGTTTCATGAAAGCTGCCCAAATATTACGGCCATATAAACAATTCAAAAACAAGATTTCTTTCGATAATATTAAATTAAAGGAAAAATTAAGAATGAGCCTTTTTTTTATTTCGTGACATTTGGTCAAATATTGATTTTATTGCGAAAACAAAATTTCACCATGTTAAATCCCCATAGACATCTTCACTCTATGGGGATTTAACATGGGGAAATCTTTTAGAATTTCAGAAATACTGGACCGATTTTTAAAATTTAACTTTTGTTTTCTTAGTTAGATCATTTCCAAGCTATATAGCTATGTTTCGGAGTCAATTAAAAAAAAAGAAAAGTTTTTTGACTCCTCCCACAAGTCCTCTACCTCTTTTCCCCCATGTTAAATTCCCATAGAGAAATCAATTGTTCGTAATAAAATCAATATTTGACCGAATTTCACGAAATAAAAAGAAGGCTCATTCTTAAATTTTCCTTTAATTTAATATTATCGAAAATAATATTGTTTTTGAATTGTCTATATAGCCGTAAAATTTGGGCAGCTTTCGTGAAACAGACTATAGTCGAGTGTAGTAAGGCCATACAAAGTTCTTCCTCTGTTAAGCGTCCGCATGCAGGTATGTTTTGAGAGTGGTTCTATGAAAAAAACAAACACCACACTGTGTACATGTATGCTATTTTACAATATTTACTGGGGAAGTAATATGAAAATTGATTTGGGACTTGTCTAAGTTGTAAATCCGTTCATGAATTTACACTTAATAAGTTTAATAAGAGTTTTTTCTTACGATTTAGCGGCAATTTAAATTTATGTTAAAACCTTCCTCAACCCTTTGCACACTGCAAAGGGTTGAGGAAGATTTTAACATAAATTTACATTCGTTTATTTGAAGGGCTTCTTTGTTTTTACCGGATATTTAAGTACGGTTTGGCCATCCGGGTGTACGCTTAACAGAGAAAAACAACGGCATGTAATTGTGACCGCTACAGAAAACATATTATGTGATCAGTACGGCTGCACTGTGTGATCACGCAATCACAGATTGTTGTCAGACATGATTGGAGTTAGCATATGGTAGTGTTTTATCCCGTCAACACAGTGCGTTTGTGCCGTGAAACATTTGTGATATCCTGTCAATACGACCTAATCACTGCGTAGGAAAATGCGTGGTTGTCATACTAGTCGATTCTCCGATTTTGAGGATGCGGCTATGGTTATTTTTTTTGCATTTTAAAGCTTTTGACAGGATAAATAGAATAGTAGGTTAGTGCCGTGAATGGGAAAGAATATCTGGCAAGGCTTAGGAAACGAGGGATGGGCGAGGCTTTGCCGAGCACAGCCCGTTTCCGTGCCGCGCCAGATATGTTTTCCCATTCAACGCACTAACCTACTATTCTCTATGTATATTGATCATGTGGCAAAATTACAGTAAGATTTTATTCTCCATGACGATAAAATGCTTGACGCGTACGGATTATTCCGACGCGGCGATATCTGAGAACCAACGTACTTGTTTATGGCCTAAGTAGTGTGTAATAGTATAAATACAAGTAATATCAAATAGTATAGCTGCAGGAAACAAATGGAGTTCTGCTATTAAAGGTATATGCCCACTCAGTAGGCACAAACTGTTCTTTATATCCGATACATCATCTGAGACATTTTCTGACAAAATAAACATTCATTCACCAATACCCCACGTAATGATTGACTTTATTATACATTTTATATCAGACGTAAATTTCCACACTGATATCAGGGGCGATAACCGTGTTTCCTTAACGTGTTAACGGACATTACTATTTATTATCTGTGTTTATTTGTTGGCGTGCACTGATCATACATTATAATCTGTCGAAATTATTATTTTTTCAGTTGGCGCAATTAATTAGTATAAATCATTAAAACATATCATGCCTCATTTGCATATAAAAATAGTCTGGTACCACAACTTGTGAAGTAGAGACACAATTATACACTAATTTAATTCCTATAAAGAACATTATGTGCCTACTGAGTGGGAATGTACCTTTAAGGAAGGCCAAAGAAAATTATTTTTCAGATTAGATTCACAATTTTGCTCACTCAAGAAATAAATTTACAATCTATTATTTTGTTTGTCTTTGTTCAAAAGAAAATATATAAAATACTGTTTGTTTTTACACTAGCTTTACTTCAAATCGAATAAAAAATAAAAGTATACCATGCGCCTGATTTTACTGTCAACATTTGGATAACAAATTTGGATGACCTAAGAATTGCTGCGATTTTGTTATTTATATAATGTGAATGACATTGCGTACATGTAATATACACGGGTTCATATATATACGGGACGACTCAGACGGATCGGTTCGATAGTCAGTAATAGTACTTCCAAAAGTGTATTACTAGGTCAATGACTACCTATATTAATAATCACAGGATAATATCAATGGTTCGAGATGCATGTCTGGGATCACACCTTTTTTTCTAATTCAATAAGCAAACTTGCCTATGTATACACTATATGTATTAGGGCCACATTACCAAATACCGATTATTCAATTCATAATATCGGTAGCCAAAATGGCTGTGATAATGTAATATATTCAGTATAATTAAAAAAAGAATTAATAAATTTCTCCTAAATTTGAAAATTTCTCCCTCAAAGTACACTTTGCTAGAAAAGTATACTTTGCCATGTTGGTGAAATAGGCCACAGGTCAGCGTCTGCTGGGAGCCTTGTAGTTCCGAACTCGAGGACTAATCTATTCGACGGTTATTTCTCGCACTCTGCTCCACAATTATGGAATTCGTTAAATCCGAGTATCAGGAATAGTAAAACTCTCATTAAATTTAAAATGTCAACGAAGCATTCAATAATTATAAAGTCCAATGCGAATGGATCGTAGCTTACGCCCCTCGTAGTTAATGTTAGTTAATTCGTAGTTAAAATCTTACATGTATTTGTATATAGTTGTATGTGCACATGTTTTTTAATGTAAGTATGTAGTGAGGGCCACATGGTAGACTGGTCTTGACCAACTGTGTCACCCTCGTTAAATAATGTATAAATACAAATAAAACTATTTACTGATGTCTTACTCGAGGAGATGAATTCACACACGCTCACATTGAGCTTGTTTTCTAATTCTTATTCACAATTGCTGTACGTTGACATATACTGTATTATACATGCATGTATTCAATTTGAAATAAATATAAGGTTCGACCATGTCCAGTCGTGGATAAACGTTTGTCTTGGCACGAGGGAACTGCCGGAACCCGCCGCCGTGCCACTCGGGAACTGTTTGAACCCCAAGGCTGTAGGCAGCGGGTTCAAACAGTTCCCAAGTGCCACGGCAAACGTTTATCCACGGCTATATATGGAACGCCCCAACTGTCTCATGTACACGACATAATAACATCATGATTTGACATCAAATCATGAGACAGCTGGGGCGTTCCATAGCTAGACATGGTGCAACGCTATTGTTACGTTTCCATCGGAAATATCATGCAATTTGAGCATATTTGCAGTACTTGCGGTACTTTGACAATCTGCTTCAATCAAACAGCTGATTCACACATATTTATTTCGGGGACGAAGTACACATCGCGTGATACAGCCGCATCAATTTCAATATTTCAGTGCGACCGTTATGAACTGGTCTGGTGACGTAATGGCGCATTCTAGTAACGTCACGAGACATATGCATTACGTAGGTGTTGGCTTGGCCCCGGAATGAGCATGGTCTACAGCCATGGTCAAACATCACGCGCTGTACCTTTGAACACGGCTGTGAGCGGTGTCAAACAACAGCAGTCATGTATTGTTTAAACTAATATATACGGGGACATATTGCATACGATGCACCAGTCGTGTATGTACGTATTTATGTGCACTTACTGCATACGGGAATTGCATATTGTTAGATGACTGTTGTTGTTTGACACCGCTCGCAACCGTGTTCAAATGTACAGCGCATGCTGTTTGACCATGGCTGCAGATAATGCTAATTCCGGGGCTAAGCCAACATCTATATAATGCACTTGTCTCATGACGTTGCTTGAACGCGCCATTACGTCACCAGACCAGTTATTAGCGGTCTCACTGAAATTTTGCATCACTTGACGCGTACTGCGGCCCTGGAATATATGTATGTGTAAAGCAGCTGTTTGAATGGAACAGACTATCAAGGTACCGAAAATACTGCATAAATATATATATCAAGGGCGGATTCACGTAGGGGAAAACCCGGCACGCGCCGCCCCCACCCCCTAAAATGTGGCGAGTAAAGATATGTTTGCTCTAAAATGCGCCATAACGCAGCAGAATGGGATGTAGATATCAAAAATATTCCGGAGGCATACCGCCGGACCCACCCAGCAGTCTCCCCAACTCCGCTTGGTCGACGAACAAACGGTGCTAGTTCGAAAATATAGTAAACTATTTCAATTAAGAAGTCCCGCCCCCCCCCCCCGCTACCCCTAACTTGAAATCCTGGATCCTCCCCTGCATATGCTCAAAATACACGATATTTCCGACGGAAATGTAACAATAACGTTCGACCATGTCCAGCCGTGGGTAAACGTTTGCCGTGACACTCGGGAACTGTTTGAACCCTCGGCCTACGGCCTTGGGATTCAAACAGTTCCCTCGTGCCACGACAAACGTTTACCCACGGCGGGACATTGTCGAACCTTATATTATAAGGAAGGAAGCATCATAAGGTACATACGTAAGATCATATAAAGTACTTTACACTTTCAAGGGAAGAAAGTAAATCTGACTTTCACTATGGTTTAATACGTTATTTTATTAAACACGTTTACTGATTTCATCAGCAACTCGACATAGCATCGTGCTTTATGGAATCAGCAAACTTGTTTAATAAATGTTATAGTACATGTTTTAAAGAAAGAAACAGTACAGTGGGGTCAGCGTGTAAGTGAACACACGAACGAACACGACATGTTGGAACCAACATGTCATGTTCGTTCGTGTGTGAACTGACACACTGACCCCACTGTAGGTCAAATAATAAAAATCATATCAGAAGCAACAACACATTACATTTTAATATGGAATGTCCCATGTACACTGATATAAGAAAGACACTTATATACATAAATACTATTGATAACGACCGAACATGACATAATTTATAGAATTGGTATAAAAGTCAGTGAAAATTCCGAAACAATACGCAAGCTAGCAATATATATAGTCAAAGCCTTTATGATAAGGAAAGACAAGCTGTATATCCATTAACACTATGACCTCCCAACTACTATCTTTATATTTGTTATACTGTGTTAACCCTTTCAACACCAAGTAACTTAATAGGATGTTCCATGCCAATGTTTCACGCTATTTCATTAATTTTGTTCATTCAAATTATCCCATTCTTCTAAAAGGGTAATCTGTACGACGTTTACAATTATTAACAAACAGTGGAGATCCTGATGAGACGGCTCGTTACGAGCCGGCTCATCTGGATCTGCACTGTTTGAAAACATTGTCTCTATAGGAAATGTGTCTGTGGTGTTGAAAGGGTTAAAACCAGAACTAGCATAGCTATGTAAAACACAGAAGGTTGTAAGTTTAAAGCCCGCTGTAGGGTGTTGAAAATATATTTCATTCTAGAATAATTCCTTACCATTGGTCTTTCTCGAACCATGCTTTAAATTATGGTCCCGTCACTATATGATATTGGCCGTTGCTGCGACGTAAATCGCAAACTCTTTGATAGTATTGTGTTCTGAATTTCATTCTATCAAAGTTATAAGTACTAATCGTGCAGTGGGGTTTTATATATGTGTGTTATTAATAGTAAAGTATTTATAATTGTTATACACTTATACTTTTACATATGAGACACCGGCGGACAAATAGCTATTCGCAACGTTTACAATTTATTGTTTATATTTGTCATACAAATCTATATCACCGTACATAAGTTAGTGTCGCAGTTAACACATGTAGTGACTGACGAACATCATATGCTCAGTAGCCTATTTCATCAACATTGCAAAGTATACTTTACTAGCAAAGTATACTTTGAGGGAGTAATCATTCATTTTTCAGAAATGCATTATTTCATGCAGAACTAACGATTGCATATATTTGATGATTAAAAGTATGCAGAATTATTATACTGATTTTATTACATTATCACAGCCAAAATGGCTGTGATAATGTAATAAATTCAGTATAATAAAAATTAATAAATTTATTCTTAAATTGAAAATTTCTCCGTCAAAGTATACTTTGCTAGATAAGTATACTTTGCAATGTTGATGAAATAGGCTACTGATCAAGCTGCGCAGAATGACCTGAGCATAATATGGTCGGTTATGCCGTTCAACTACATGTATACATAATGTCAGCCAGGTGTCCATATGCAGATAGTACGATTGACGGTTGTCTATTATGTCTGCTATCTTTGTCACACCTACTTGTTGAAAATGTATGTTGTACTACCTCATGGGCCATATGGCTTAAACGTGTTTTAATAAAACAAACATTTTAATGATGTTTAACCAATGTCATTATGCGGCTCCCATAGCTAAAAGTAAATCCCATCTTGCCAAAATCTGTGAAAAATTTAGACATATACCTGGCACATGATAATAATTGAAACTATCAATTTAATCACGATTAACCCAAATAGTCTGGCTGTCACGCAGGACGACTTATAGTCGTCATGTGTGACAGCCAGAATATCCGGGTTAAACCAATGTAAGACGAACCATTTCTACAAGTAGGATAATACAATTGGTTTATGATTTGACAGTTTCCTCCACAGAAAGTGTAAATTCTGAGATATCAACCCTATTAGGCTAAAATAAGGCACGGCATTTAATGTTGCAAATTCAATTTGAAAATATGTAACTAATACATTTGCTATACACGTGCTATTTCCAGACGTGGCATATTCATTTCAGATTATATAATAAAATAATACACTCGTCACGCACAAACAATTTCCAGACGAGGCCTATGTATTTATTTGTTTTCCTTTTGATTATTGCATATAGTTACAATGGCACCGTGCTACGAGTTCTCACAACATTGCAAATTACAGCTTGTATTTAAGTTAAAGGTACATGGCCACTTAGTAGGCACAAAATGTTCTTTATAGGAATTAAATAAGTGTATAATTGTGTTACTATTCCACCAGTTCTAAAGATTACGAGATATTAATCATTTAGTAATACTGATAGTGACGCGCGGTGGTATCAGGTTATTTTCATATGCAAATGAGGCATGATATTTTTAAATTATTTATATTAATTAAATGTGTCACCTGAAAAAATAATATTTTCGACAGATTATAAAGTATGATCATTGTACATAAAGATAACACATAGTAATGTCCGTTACGATTTTAAAGAAACACTGTTATCGCCCCTGACATCAGTGTGGAAATTTACGTCTGATACAAAATTTATAGTAATGCCAATCAATACGTGGGGCTGTGTGGGAGTTGAACTGGTAGAACTGGTGGAATAGTGGCACAATTATACACTTGTTTAATTCCTATAAAGAACATTTTGTGCCTACTGTATGTGCATGTACCTTTAAATTCATAATGGAAACGCCCATTCAACGTTTACGTTTATATCCCACTACATTACATTAGCCACACGTGACGTCGTGCGACGTTCTTGATTCGTTAACGTTTGTCTGACGTCATTAAACACATGACGTTCATCGTCGTTGTCAATAACGTCACGCTATTGATCGGCAACGTCACTGTTCCATGAATTGTGACAAAACGACGTAAAACAATATGGTTATTTACATATTTACAGACTATACGAAAGTTCAGTGTAAATATAAGTATTACAACCATGGGCAGTTGCGTTTACTGTAGTATGAACATCATTGGTCTGTTTAAAGTTTGCGAGCAGTCCTTCGGACTCCACGCACTTTAAACAGACCAAATATTGTTCGTACCCCAGTAAACGCAACTGTCCATGGTTTTACTCCTTAAATAAATACATTTTCATTACCCTGAATATCTTCGACCTCTTTCGCCTATCGCGTATTTTCCCTTGTAAATCATCACGTATGCCATATCCTCTATGTAATAATTCCAGCACAAAAATATTTACACAATTCCCTAACATTTGATTGGCCCGTAGCAAGACTCTGTCCAAAATTTATATCCCAGTAAAGTCCCACGCCGAACTACTTTCTACAGGTGCGCTGTCAGTGCTGTCAATGTAAACAAATGGCTGCCGTCTGTCAAAATAAACACATTTTCTTGATGAATTTATTTCAAATGCTGGAATTATAAGGAATGAATGGCCTTTTTGTGGCCAGTCCAGTATTCACGCGACTGTTCCAAGTTTATACCCCGATAAATTCCACAAAAAGGCCATTCATTCCGAATGGTAGTACATGTAGTAACAATCAAAGTGATACATGTACACACACATATGTATATCAAGGAAATAGTCTTAAAGTTTGAACTTACCCGCCTCATGTTTTATCAATTAGTGTATAGAATAGTTACTACAATACCGTAGTATACTATACTATTTATATAATGTATATTAGGTTAGGTAAATATAACCGAAATTTCCCAGGAAATACATAAGGTCTTGTGAACGAGCCGCACGTTTCAGTGTTGTCAGAGTGTCGTCAGGTCGCGACGACGATACTCCGCAACCAATTAGATACCGTCAGTTTATAGATACTACAACCCATGGGTGTAATTTATCGTGGTATAAACCTTCCGCAATCTAATGATTTGAGACAATACTCTATACTCTATATCATGTAGTAATTAAACTGAAAAAAAACATACAGTGTTCGGATGTTGCTACCACAGGTTGTTGACGAACGGTTCATATTTCTGTGCGTTATGTGTTATTTCAGTATCTCTGGTGGTTTAGGTGCATTGTTACCAACATACAATTTACGTCACCTCCCGCGAGTTACACGTATACGTACGGATTTACCCAGTAAGAAAGCGGCCCGAACGTTCGGAACGGTGAATGTGTAAATGGTTGACACTTTCTGTCGTGTGTAATGATTGAGCATGAGTAGTTGCGTAAAACTATGTAAATTACCCAAAACCAACGAAATCGACAAAAATCTACAAACAAAAATCCGCCAAAATACCCATATATGTCACCAACATTCTGACAATCTGTTGAATCACCTGTGGTTGCTACATATAAGGAAAGTCGAATAAAATAGATTACTGTCTGTTTCACAAAACCTGCCCAACTTTGACGACTATATAAACATATTGAATGTAAAAACATTGTTATCGATAAAATTAAATTATAGCAAAATTTAAGAATGAGCCTTCTTTTTATTTCGTGAAATTCGGTCAAGTATTGATTTTATTACGCCAAATTGATTTGTCTATGGGAATTTAACATGGGGAAAAGGAGATGTAGGAGCTGTGGGAGAGTCAAAAATCGAAAAAAAATGATCTAACTAATAAAACAAAAGTTAAATTTTTAAAATCGGTCCACTATTTCTGAAATTAGCAAAATTTTCCCATATTAAATCCCAATAGACATCAGATCTTCAATCTTAACATGGGGAATATTTTTTTCACAATAAAATCAGAAAATAAAAATTTAACATTGTCGAAAAACAAAATATTGTTTTTACATTGTTTATCATATACATGTTGCCGTGAAATTTGGGCAGGTTTCGTGAAACTGACAGTAGATTTTAACGGCTACGTATACATTTACACAAGTTATATTGCTTTGGATACACTTATAGAGAATAGTAGGTTAGTTCCGTGAATGGGAAAAAATATCCGGCAAGGCTCAAGAATTTCTTTATTTCTCATCAGAAGTATATGTTGTGACCACTCATTTGAACCGTCTCGCCGAGACGGTTCAAATGAGTGGTCACAACATATACTTTGGTTCAGCAATAAGGAAAATAGATAGAGAATAGTAGGTTAGTGCCGTGAATGGGAAAAAATATCTGGCAAGGATCAGGAAACGGGATGGGCGAGGCTCTGCCGAGCACATCCCGTTTCCGTGCCGCGCCAGATATGTTTTCCCATTCACGGCACTAAACTACTATTCTATTTATCCCGTCAACACCTTCAAATGGCTGTAAAATGCAAAAAATGTATTGACTGGATATCAAAAATGTTTCACGGCACCGTGTTTCACGGCACATACGCACTGTATTGACGGGATAAAATACATATCTTGATTTCAATACTGACTAGCGTTATTTTTTTACAAACACAGATGCCTGCCACTCACAGCAAACGTTGTTCCTGTTACACCGACTTAAATATACATTGGAACCTCTCTAAACCGGACACCAAGAAAACACATGTGATCTTATTTTTTATCAGTTTCTTGATCATTTATATCAGGTAATATTGTCTGTTCGTGATCACATGGCACACACCTATGGGTCAGAATGGTCAAATGCCTGATTTACAGTGAAACTTCTCTAAGCCGTACACCCTGGGGGCATCCCAGGGTGTCTGGTTTAGAGAGGTGTCACTGTACTACATGTAATTCACCGGTGCTGCACTCTGCACCAGCGCAAACTGTTTCACGTTGCAAAATGCACCGGTTTTCTGCCGAGATGCCATTCCGATCTACTAACACTATCACATAAACGCGTGTAGTAACCGCCGCAAGTTGCATGCGCTGGTTATGAGACAAAAATGTGTGTATGCAGTCTCTTATATACTGAGCAAAACTAGAAACGTCCCTCCATGTTTAAGGAAAGATTCATCAAAAACCAAAAGGGTTACTTTTAAAAATCAAAATGGAAAAACAAGTTCATTCATTTCTGTATCAAAGCCAATAAATTGCATTTGGATATCTTGTTAAATATTCGAGAGATAACCGGCCAAGGGCGGTAGGGGTCAAAATCAAAAATCACAAAAACTCAGAAATGTGTTACTTAATGTTTAGAGATGGAATTTCAATAAGTAATGTGGCAAATTCAGTAAATCTCGTTAGTACCGAGTGTGGCCACCATTTGCATGAATGCATGCAATGATCCTACGCCGCATCGACGTGACGTAACGCAATACCAGTGCGTTGGGCAAATTCCTCCATTCCCGTTGTAACGCCCGTGTAAGATCGCGAACATTGTCAATCTGATGGTTAGCTCATGCTTTGCGTCCCAGCTCATCCCATATGTGCTCAATGGGATTGAGATCCGGGGAGACCGCGGGCCATGGCATGACGTCGACGTTGTTTTGCTGTAAGTATTGAGTGGTGACCCTGGCTACGTGAGGGCGGGCCAGGACCATGCTGACGGATAAATGGTAAGGCATGTGCATTTAGCACATCTGCAACATAACGTTGTGCATTGATGTTGCCCTGTACAACAACCAAATCTGTCTTCCGGTTTCCCATGATCCCACCCCAGACCATTACGCTCCCTCCCCCAAACCTGTTCTTCTCAACAATGCAACAATCGGTGAATCTTTCATTTTTACGCCTGTATACCCGTAATCTTCCGTCAGCATGACTAACTGTGAACCGAGATTCATCGGTGAACAAAACTCGGTTCCAGTCAGCCCTTCTCCAGTTCAGATGACGTCGCGCCCATAACAGTCTGGCAGCACGGTGACGTTGGGTCATTATCTGACCAGTGTACGGGCGGCGTGCCCGGATTGGTTGGGCGTTACGACGTAACCGGTTGCGAATGGTCTGCCCTGAGACACCGTATCGCCTAGCAGTGACTGTGGCTGCCAATCGACGTTGACGTAAGTGCGTCAACGTAATGTAACGATCGGCTCTAGCCGTCGTTACACGAGGCCTACCAGGTCGCTGCCGGTCGTGAACAGCCCCAGTCTGCTGGTACCGGGCTGCAAGACGATCAATCGTCTTCCGACAGCAACCAAACCGAGGCGCGACCGCCCTGGCGGCCATCCCACCCGCAAGCATCCCAATTGCCTGATTTCGCTCGTTTTCGGAAAGCCGTGGCATATCGAAAACAGTGAAAAATTAAAAAAGTTTTTTAATTTTCCGAATAGCCCCTATCGCATGAATGGTACGACATGAACGTGCACGTGCAAAAAGTGGAAATCAACGTTCCGGTCACTGGCCGCTATGTAAACCGTGTGTATCGGCTAAACTCTACACGATCGTATTCTGAACATCGCCACGGTTTAAAATACATGTGGTACATACATAGACAGAGCTACACCGGCTATAAAACAGGGACGTTTCTAGTTTTGTTGAGTATACATCATGGGCGAATTCAGGGGTGGGCGGACCCGGCGCGCGGCTATAAAATTCGCCGAGTAAAGATTTTTTACAAGTTACAAGGCACGTTTCATGCCAAGTGCCATGTATTCCATGCATTTTTCGGTCGTTGTCTTATTGTTTCAAAATGTAAACGTTTTCAATCAAAAATCGTGTCTAAACATACTGTGACAGTGTCAATAGTTTTGCTCCAAAATGCGCCAGAACGCAGGAAATGCGATGTAGATTTCAAAATATTTCCTAGCGCTATCCCGAGCTCCGCTTGGTCGACTATTTTGCAATACTTGACTATACATGTATTATCGAACGAGCATAGTTCGTTCGATAATATAGTCAAGTATTGCAAAATAGTTACGCCCCCCTAACCCTCAATCCTGGATCCGCGCCTGTACATGTAGCTGAATGGGAACTCGTCATAAATCCGGCGCGAAACATTTTACGCTGGCGCGGAGTGCAACTATACTAGTCCAACTTTCTAACCGGTCACCTCGATATTATGGCAATATTGATTAATTATATGCCAGTATCTTTTTTAAAGGTACATGTCCACCCAGTAGGCACAAAATGATCTCTATAGGAATTAAATAAGTGTATGATTGTGTCACTATTCCACTAGTTCTAAAAATTACGAGTGCCCGCTATACAGATATAATCATTTAGTAATATTCATTTTACTGATAGTGATATGCAAATGAGGCATGATCTTTTTTAATCATTTATACTAATTAAGTGCGTCACCTGAACAAAATAAATATTGTCGACATATTATAAAGTATGAGCATTGGACATAAGAAAAGAAATTAAGAAGAGAATAAATAGTAATTTCCGTTAACATTTTAAGGAAACACGGTTATCGCCGCTGATATCTGTGTTTAAATTTATGTCTGATATAAAATGTATAATACTGCCAATCAATACGTGGGGTAATGGTGAATGAATGTTTATTTTGCCAGAAACTGTCTCAGATGATGTATCTGATATAAAGTAATAGTTTGTGCCTACTGAGTGGGCATGTACCTTTAAATAGATGAAACCAAAGTATAGTGCATTGAATTAATGTTTATTAGTATACATGCCTACTGGGCATCGTTTATTTAGTGAAATATATTAACCGTTTCAACCCTAAGGAACTGGAATGGACTGTCATATGCTAATGTTCCGGCCAATCCAATGGTCACAAAATGATTTTCAGATTCGTCCATTTATGAAAAGGGGTGTTTTTGTTCTCAAAAATATTAAAATTACTTTCAAAAAGTGCAGATCTTGATGAGACGGCTCGTTACTAGCCGGCTCATCTGGATCTGCACTTTTTGCATAAACCGATATAGCGGGATTTCGGGTTCAAAGGGTTAATGTGTAGGGGTAAAAGCTAAGAGTCACACATTTGACGGGGTTTCCCCCAATAGTGATACATAGACACATGGTATGATGTGCATGTTGCTCCGTTCCATAATCCTGTCTCATTTTAGGTCTATGCGAATGTTCCAGCACCATAGCACACGCCACTAGCTTACCTATGTACGGCGTCGACAAAAAAGACAATTGAAAATGTCTACCCAACGACAAGCATGTCCTGTAGCCTATTGCACCAAAAGTGCTAAGCATACTTATCTAGCAAAGTGTATTTTGAGGGATTACTCATATATTTTCCTGAAATGCATTATTTCGTATAGAACTAACGACTGTATATATTTGATGATTAAAAGTATGCAGAATTATTATAATGAATTTATTACATTATCACAGCCAAAATGGTTGTGATAATGTAATAAAATCAGTATAATAAAAATTATTAAATTTATCCTTAAATTGAAAATTTATCCCTCAAAGTGTACTTAGCAAGATAAATATGCTTAGCAATTTTGGTGAAATAGGCTACTATGCGTCTGTGTGTTACGGAGATATGCTTAAAAACTCACATAGAAAGGTATAATGGAAACAATAAACATTATACAACATGTATGGAGTACGAAACCCATTTATGCGTACGGTGAAAGATATTACTCACATAAATGTTAAAGAACATTCATACAGAATGGACAAACGTTCAACATCATTCCCTGTGCATGTTACCAATTATATAAGACAATGACTGCTATGGTACATGCTGATGGCGGTTGTACATGTATGCCAATTATATAATTATACTGCTATGGTACATGCTGATGGCGGTTGTGCATGTATACCAATTATATAAGACAATGGCTGCTATGGTACATGATGATGGCGGTTGTGCATGTATGCCAATTATATAAGACAATGACTGCTATGGTACATGCTGATGGCGGTTGTGCATGTATGCCAATTATATAAGACAATGACTATTATGGTACATACAGACGGCGGTTGTGCATGTATGCCAATAATATAAGACAATGGCTGCTATGCTACATGCTGATGTCGGTTGTCCATGCATACCAATTATATATTACAATGACTGCCATGGTACATGCTGATGGCGGTTGTGCATGTATGCCAATTATATAAGATAATGACTGCTATGGTACATGCTGATGGCGGTTGTGCATGTATGCCAATTATATAAGACAATGACTGCTATGGTACATGCTGATGGCGGTTGTGCATGTATGCCAATTATATAAGACAATGACTGCTATGGTACATGCTGATGGCGGTTGTGCATGTATACCAATTATATAAGACAATGGCTGCTATGGTACATGATGATGGCGGTTGTGCATGTATGCCAATTATATAAGACAATGACTGCTATGGTACAAGCTGACGGCGGTTGTGCATGAATGCCAATTATATAAGACAATGACTATTATGGTACATACAGACGGCGGTTGTGCATGTATGCCAATTATATAAGACAATGGCTGCTATGCTACATGCTGATGTCGGTTGTCCATGCATACCAATTATATATGACAATGACTGCCATGGTACATGCTGATGGCGGTTGTGCATGTATACCAATTATATAAGACAATGGCTGCTATGGTAAATGATGATGGCGGTTGTGCATGTATGCCAATTATATAAGACAATGACTGCTATGGTACATGCTATTGGCGGTTGTGCATGTATGCCAATTATATAAGACAATGACTGCTATGGTACATGCTGATGGCGGTTGTGCATGTCTACCAATTATATAAGACAATGACTGCTATGGCACATATAGACGGCGGTTGTGCATGTATACCAATTATATAAGACAATGACTGCTATGGTACATGCTGTTGGCGGTAGTGCATGTATACCAATTATATAAGACAATGACTGCTATAGTACATGCTGATGGCGGTTGTGCATGTATGCCAATTATATAAGACAATGACTGCTATGGTACATGCTGATGGCGGTTGTGCATGTATGCCAATTATATAACACAGTGACTACTATAATACATACAGACAGCGGTTGTGCATGTATACCATTTAAATAAGACAATGGCTGCTAAGATACATACAGACGGCGGTTGTGCATATATGTCAATTTTATAAGACAAAGGCTGCTATGGTACATGCAGATGGCGGTTGTGCATGTATGCCAATTATATTAGACAATGACTGCTATGGTACATGCTGATGGCGGTTGTGCATGTATACCAATTATATAAGACAATGGCTGCTATGGTACATGCTGATGGCGGTTGTGCATGTATGCCAATTATATAAGACATTGACTGCTATGGTACATGCTGATGGCAGTTGTGCATATATACCAGTTATATAAGACAATGGCTGCTATGGTACATGCTGATGGCGGTTGTGCATGTATGCCAATTATATAACACAGTGACTATTATAATACATACAGACGGCGGTTGTGCATGTATACAAATTAAATAAGACAATGGCTGCTAAGATACATACAGACGGCGGTTGTGAATATATGTCAATTTTAAAAGACATTGGCTGCTATGGTACATGCTGATGGCGGTTGTGCATGTATGCCAATTACATAAAACAACGACTGCCTTGGTACATGCTGATGGCAGTTGTGCATGTGTACCAATTATATAAGACAATAGCTGCAATGGTACATGCTGATGGCGGTTGTGCATGTATAACACTTATATAAGACAATGGCTGCTATGGTACATGCTGATGGCGGTTGTGCATGTAAGCCAATTATATAAGACAATGGCTGCTATGGTACATGCTGATGGCGGTTGTGCATGTGTACCAATTATATATGACAATGACTGATATTGTACATGCTGATGGCGGTTGTGCATGTATAGTAATTATATAAGACAATGGCTGCTATGGTACATGCTGATGGCGGTTGTGCATGTATACCAATTATATAAGACAATGACTGCTATGGTACATGCTGATGGCGGTTGTGCATGTATGCCAATTATATAAGAATGTGACTGCTATAATACATACAGACGGTGGTTGTGCACTTATACCAATTATATAAGACAATGGCTGCTAAGATACATACAAACGTCGGTTGTGCATGTATGACAATTATATAAGAGAATGGCTGCTATGGTACATGCCGAGAGTGGTTATGCATGTATACCAATTGTATAAGACAATGGCTGCTATGGTATATGCTGATGGCGGTTGTGCATGTATACCAAGTCTATAAGACAATGGCTGCTATGGTACATGCTGATGGCGGTTGTGCATGTGTACCAATTATATATGACAATGACTGATATTGTACATGCTGATGGCGGTTGTGCATGTATAGTAATTATATAAGACAATGGCTGCTATGGTACATGCTGATGGCGGTTGTGCATGTATACCAATTATATAAGACAATGACTGCTATGGTACATGCTGATGGCGGTTGTGCATGTATGCCAATTATATAAGAATGTGACTGCTATAATACATACAGACGGTGGTTGTGCACTTATACCAATTATATAAGACAATGGCTGCTAAGATACATACAAACGGCTGTTGTGCATGTATACCAATTGTATAAGGGAATGGCTGCTATGGTACATGCTGAGGGCGGTTATGCATGTATACCAATTGTATAAGACAATGGCTGCTATGGTATATGCTGATGGCGGTTGTGCATGTATACCAAGTTTATAAGACAATGGCTGCTATGGTACATGCTGATGGCGGTTGTGGATGTATACCAATTATATATGACAATGACTGATATGGTATATGCTGATGGCGGTTGTGCATGTATACCAAGTCTATAAGACAATGGCTGCTATGGTACATGCTGATGGCGGTTGTGCATGTGTACCAATTATATATGACAATGACTGATATTGTACATGCTGATGGCGGTTGTGCATGTATAGTAATTATATAAGACAATGGCTGCTATGGTACATGCTGATGGCGGTTGTGCATGTATACCAATTATATAAGACAATGACTGCTATGGTACATGCTGATGGCGGTTGTGCATGTATGCCAATTATATAAGAATGTGACTGCTATAATAACATACAGACGGTGTAAGTCACTGTTATACCAATTGTATAAGACCATCACGGCTAGGCTAGATACATACAAAGGCGTTGTGCATGTACCAATTGTATAAGACAATGGCTGCTATGGTATATGCTGATGGCGGTTGTGCATGTATACCAATTGTTTATAAGACAATGGCTGCTATGGTTACATGCTGATGGCGGTTGTGGATGTATACCAATTATAACAATGGCTGATGGTACATGTGATGGCGGTGATTCCAATGGTATATGACAATGATGGATATGGTACATGCTTGATGGCGGTTGCATGTATACCATTATATAGACAATATGACTGATATGGTACATGCTGCATGGTCTGGTTTCTGCATATAACCAATTAATATAAAGACAATGGCTGCTATGGTACATGCTGAAGGCTGTTGTGCATGTATACCAATTACATAAGACAATGACAGCTATGGTATATGCTGATGGCGGTTGTGCAAGTATGCCAATTATATAAGAAAGTGACTGCTATAATACATACAGACGGCGGTTGTGCATGTATGCCAATTATATAAGACAACTACTGCTATATTACATAGTGATTGCGGTTGTGCATGTATGCCAATTATATAAAACAAACTTACTGCTATGGTACATGCTGATGGCGGTTGTGCATATATGCCAATAATATAAGACAATGGCTGCTTAGATACAGACAGACAGCGGTTGTGTATGTATGCCAATTATATAAGACAATGGCTGCTTTGGTACATGATGATGGCGGTTGTGCATGTATGCCAATTATATAAGACAATGACAGCTATGGTACATGCTGATGGCGGTTGTGCATGTATACCAATTATATAAGACAATGGCTGCTAAGATAAATACATAACGCGGTTGTGCATGTATACCAGTTATATAAGACAATGGCTGCTATGGTACATGCTGATGGCGGTTGTGCATGTATGCCAATTATATAAGACAATGACTGCTATGGTACATGCTGATGGTGGTTGTGCATGTATACCAATTATATAAGAAAATGGCTGCTAAGATACATACAGACGGCGGTTGTGCATGTATGCCAATTATATAACACAATGGCTGCTATGGTACATGCTGATGGCGGTTGTGCATGCATCTCAATTACATAAGACAATGACTGCTATGGTACATGCCGATGGCGGTTGTGCATGTATGCCAATTATATGAGATAATGGCTGCTATGGTACATGCTGATGGCGGTTGTGCACGTATGCCCATTATATAAGACAATGGCTGCTATGGTACATGGTGATGGCGGTTGTGCATGTATACCAATTATATAAGACAATGACTGCTGTGGTGCATGCTGATGGCGTTTGTGCATGTATAACAATTATATAAGACAATGACAGCTATGGTACATGCTGATGGCGGTTGTGCATGTAATCAATTATATAAGACAATGGCTGCTATGGTACATGCTGATGGCGGTTGTTCATGTATGCCAATTGTATAAGACAATGGCTGCTATGGTACATGCTGATGGCGGTTGTGCATGTATACCAATTATATAAGACTATGACTGCTATGGTACATAAAGACAGCGGTTGTGCATGTATACCAATTATATAAGACAATGACTGCTATGGTACATGCTGATGGCGGTTGTGCATGTATCCCAATTATATAAGACAATGAATGCTATGGTATATGCTAATGGCAGCTGTGCATGTATACCAATTATATATGACAATGGCTGCTATGGTACATGCTCATGGCGGTTGTGTATGTATGCTAATTATATAAGACAATGGCTGCTATGGTACATGCTCATGGCGGTTGTGCATGTATACCAATTATATAAGACAATGGCTGCTATGGTACATGCTGATGGCGGTTGTGCATGTATACCAATTATATTAGACAATGACTGCTATGGTACATGCTCATGGCGGTTGTGCATGTATGCCAATTATATAAGACAATGGCTGCTATGGTACATGCTCATGGCGGTTGTGCATGTATACCAATTATATAAGACAATGACTGCTATGGTACATGCTGATGGCGGTTGTGCATGTATGCGAATTATATAAGAATGTGACTGCTATAATACATACAGACGGTGGTTGTGCACTTATACCAATTATATAAGACAATGGCTGCTAAGATACATACAAACGGCTGTTGTGCATGTATTACAATTGTATAAGAGAATGGCTGCTATGGTACATGCTGAGGGCGGTTATGCATGTATACCAATTGTATAAGACAATGGCTGCTATGGTATATGCTGATGGCGGTTGTGCATGTATACCAAGTTTATAAGACAATGGCAGCTATGGTACATGCTGATGGCGGTTGTGGATTTATACCAATTATATATGACAATGACTGATATGGTATATGCTGATGGCGGTTGTGCATGTATACCAATTATATATGACAATGACTGATATGGTACATGCTGATGGCCGTTCTGCATGTATACCAATTATATAAGACAATGGCTGCTATGGTACATGCTGATGGCGGTTGTGCATGTATACCAATTATATAAGACAATGACAGCTATGGTACATGCTGATGGCGGTTGTGCATGTATACCAATGATATAAGACAATGACTGCTATGGTACATGCTCATGGCGGTTGTGCATGTATGACAATTATATAAGACAATGGCTGCTATGGTACATGATCATGGCGGTTGTGCATGTATGTCAATTATATAAGACAATGGCTGCTATGGTACATGCTCATGGCGGTTGTGCATGTATACCAATTATATAAGACAATGACTGCTATGGTAGATGCTGATGGCGGTTGTGCATGTATGCCAATTATATAAGAATGTGACTGCTATAATTCATACAGACGGTGGTTGTGCACTTATACCAATTATATAAGACAATGGCTGCTATGATACATACAAACGGCTGTTGTGCATGTATACAATTGTATAAGAGAATGGCTGCTATGGTACATGCTGAGGGCTGTTATGCATGTATACCAATTGCATAAGACAATGGCTGCTATGGTATATGCTGATGGCGGTTGTGCATGTATACCAATTATATATGACAATGACTGATATGGTACATGCTGATGGCCGTTCTGCATGTATACCAATTATATAAGACAATGGCTGCTATGGTACATGCTGATGGCGGTTGTGCATGTATACCAATTATATAAGATAATGACAGCTATGGTACATGCTGATGGCGGTTGTGCATGTATGCCAATTATAAAAGACAGTGACTGCTATAATACATACAGATGGCGGTTGTGCATGTATGCCAATTATATAAGACAACTACTGCTATATTACATTGTGATTGCGGTTGTGCATGTATGCCAATTATATAAAACAAACTTACTGCTATGGTAGATGCTGATGGCCGTTGTGCATATATGCCAATAATATAAGACAATGGCTGCTTAGATACAGACAGACAGCGGTTGTGTATGTATGCTAATTATATAAGACAATGACTGCTATGGTACATGCTGATGGCGGTTGTGCATGTATGCCAATTATATAAGACAATGGCTGCTATGGTACATGATGATGGCGATTGTGCATGTATGCCAATTATATAAGACAATGACTGCTATGGTACATGCTGATGGCGGTTGTGCATGTATGCCAATTATATAAGACAATGACTGCAATGGTACATGCTCATGGTGCATGTATACCAATTATATAAGACAATGGCTGCTAAGATACATACATACGGTTGTTGTGCATGTATACCAATTATATAACACAATGGCTGCTATGGTACATGCTGATGGCGGTTTTGCATGCATGTCAATTACATAAGACAATGACTGCTATGGTACATGCCGATGGCGGTTGTGCATGTATGCCAATTATATGAGAAAATGGCTGCTATGGTACATGCTGATGGCGGTTGTGCATGTATGCCAATTATATAAGACAATGAATGCTATGGTATATGCTAATGGCGGCTGTGCATGTATACCAATTACATATGACAATGACTGCTATGGTACATGCTGATGGCGGTTGTGCATGTATACCAATTATATAAGACAATGACTGCTATGATACATGCTCATGGCGGTTGTGCATGTATGCCAATTATATAAGACAATGGCTGCTATGGTACATGCTGATGCCGGTTGTGCATGTATACCAATTATAGAAGACAATGACTGCTATGGTACATGCTCATGGCGGTTGTGCATGTGTGCCAATTATATAAGACAATGACTGCTATGGTACATGCCGATGGCGATTGTGCATGTATGCCAATTATATGAGATAATGGCTGCTATGGTACATGCTGATGGCGGTTGTGCACGTATGCCAATTATATAAGACAATGGCTGCTATGGTACATGGTGATGGCGGTTATGCATGTATACCAATTATATAAGACAATGACTGCTGTGGTGCATGCTGATGGCGTTTGTGCATATACACACATTATATAAGACAATGACAGCTATGGTACATGCTGATGGCGGTTGTGCATGTAATCAATTATATAAGACAATGGCTGCTATGGTACATGCTGATGGCGGTTGTTCATGTATGCCAATTATATAAGACAATGGCTGCTATAGTACATGCTGATGGCGGTTGTGCATGTATACCAATTATATAAGACTATGACTGCTATGGTACATAAAGACAGCGGTTGTGCATGTATACGAATTATATAAGACAATGACTGCTATGGTACATGCTGATGGCGGTTGTGCATGTATCCCAATTATATAAGACAATGAATGCCATGGTATATGCTGATGGCGGTTGTGCATGTATACCAATTATATAAGACTATGACTGCTATGGTACATAAAGACAGCGGTCTGTACATACAGACGGTGGTTGTGCACTTATACCAATTATATAAGACAATGGCTGCTAAGATACATACAAACGGCGGTTGTGCATGTATACCAATTGTGTATGAGAATGGCTGCTATGGTACATGCTGAGGGCGGTTATACATGTATACCAATTGTATAAGACAATGGCTGTTATGGTATATGCTGATGGCGATTGTGCATGTATACCAAGTTTATAAGACAATGGCTGCTATGGTACATGCTGATGGCGGTTGTGGATGTATACCAATTATATATGACAATGACTGATGTGGTAAATGCTGATGGCGGTTGTGCATGTATAACACTTATATAAGACAATGGCTGCTTTGGTACATGATGATGGCGGTTGTGCATGTATACCAATTATATAGGACAATGACTGCTATGGTACAAGCTGATGGCGGTTGTGCATGTATGCCAATTATATAAGACAATGACTGCAATGGTACATGCTCATGGTGCATGTATACCAATTATATAAGACAATGGCTGCTAAGATACATACATATGGAGGTTGTGCATGTATGCCAGTTATATAAGACAATGGCTGCTATGGTACATGCTGATGGCGGTTGTGCATGTATGCCAATTATATAAGACAATGACTGCTATGGTACATGCTGATGGTGGTTGTGCATGTATACCAATTATATAAGAAAATGGCTGCTAAGATACATACAGACGGCGGTTGTGCATGTATGCCAATTATATAACACAATGGCTGCTATGGTACATGCTGATGGCGGTTGTGCATGCATGTCAATTACATAAGACAATGACTGCTATGGTACATGTCAATGGCGTTGTGCATGTATGCCAATTATATGCGATAATGGCTGCTATGGTACATGCTGATGGCGGTTGTGCACGTATGCCAATTATATCAGACAATGGCTGCTATGGTACATGGTGATGGCGGTTGTGCATGTATACCAATTATATAAGACAATGATGCTGTGGTGCATGCTGATGGCGTTTGTGCATTGTATAACAATTATATAAGACAATGACAGCTATGGTACTTGCTGATGGCGGTTGTGCATGTAATCAATTATATAAGACAATGGCTGCTATGGTACATGCTGATGGCGGTTGTTCATGTATGCCAATTGTATAAAACAATGGCTGCTATGGTACATGCTGATGGCGGTTGTGCATGTATACCAATTATATAAGACTATGACTGCTATGGTACATAAAGACAGCGGTTGTGCATGTATACCAATTATATAAGACAATGACTGCTATGGTACATGCTGATGGCGGTTGTGTATGTATCCCAATTATATAAGACAATGAATGCTATGGTATATGCTGATGGCGGCTGTGCATGTATACCAATTATATATGACAATGGCTGCTATGGTACATGCTGATGGCGGTTGTGCATGTATACCAATTATATAAGACAATGACTGATATGGTACATTCTGATGGCGGTTGTGCATGTATGCCAATTATACAAGAATTTGACTGCTATAATACATACAGACGGTGGTTGTGCACTTATACAAATTATATAAGACAATGGCTGCTAAGATACATACAAACGGCGGTTGTGCATGTATACCAATTGTGTATGAGAATGGCTGCTATGGTACATGCTGAGGGCGGTTATGCATGTATACCAATTGTATAAGACAATGGCTGTTATGGTATATGCTGATGGCGATTGTGCATGTATACCAAGTTTATAAGACAATGGCTGCTATGGTACATGCTGATGGCGGTTGTGGATGTATACCAATTATATATGACAATGACTGATGTGGTAAATGCTGATGATGGCGGTTGTGCATGTATAACAATTATATAAGACAATGGCTGCTTTGGTACATGATGATGGCGGTTGTGCATGTATACCAATTATATAGGACAATGACTGCTATGGTACAAGCTGATGGCGGTTGTGCATGTATGCCAATTATATAAGACAATGACTGCAATGGTACATGCTCATGGTGCATGTATACCAATTATATAAGACAATGGCTGCTAAGATACATACATACGGTTGTTGTGCATGTATACCAGTTATATAAATCAATGGCTGCTATGGTACATGCTGATGGCGGTTGTGCATGTATTCCAATTATATAAGACAATGGCTGCTATGGTACATGCTGATGGCGGTTGTGCATGTATGCCAATTATATAAGACAATGACTGCTATGGTACATGCTGATGGTGGTTGTGCATGTATACCAATTATATAAGAAAATGGCTGCTAAGATACATACAGACGGCGGTTGTGCATGTATGCCAATTATATAACACAATGGCTGCTATGGTACATGCTGATGGCGGTTGTGCATGCATGTCAATTACATAAGACAATGACTGCTATGGTACATGTCAATGGCGGTTGTGCATGTATGCCAATTATATGCGATAATGGCTGCTATGGTACATGCTGATGGCGGTTGTGCACGTATGCCAATTATATGAGACAATGGCTGCTATGGTACATGGTGATGGCGGTTGTGCATGTATACCAATTATATAAGACAATGACTGCTGTGGTGCATGCTGATGGCGTTTGTGCATGTATAACAATTATATAAGACAATGACAGCTATGGTACTTGCTGATGGCGGTTGTGCATGTAATCAATTATATAAGACAATGGCTGCTATGGTACATGCTGATGGCGGTTGTTCATGTATGCCAATTGTATAAAACAATGGCTGCTATGGTACATGCTGATGGCGGTTGTGCATGTATACCAATTATATAAGACTATGACTGCTATGGTACATAAAGACAGCGGTTGTGCATGTATACCAATTATATAAGACAATGACTGCTATGGTACATGCTGATGGCGGTTGTGCATGTATCCCAATTATATAAGACAATGAATGCTATGGTATATGCTAATGGCAGCTGTGCATGTATACCAATTATATATGACAATGGCTGCTATGGTACTTGCTGATGGCGGTTGTGCATGTATACCAATTATATAAGACAATGACTGCTATGGTACATGCTCATGGCGGTTGTGCATGTATGCCAATTATATAAGACAATGGCTGCTATGGTACATGCTGATGGCGGTTGTGCATGTATACCAATTGTATAAGAGAATGGCTGCTATGGTACATGCTGAGGGCGGTTATGCATGTATACCAATTGAATAAGACAATGGCTGCTATGGCATATGCTGATGGCGGTTGTGCATGTATACCAAGTTTATAAGACAATGGCTGCTATGGTACATGCTGATGGCGGTTGTGGATGTATGCCAATTATATATGACAATGACTGATATGGTATATGCTGATGGCGGTTGTGCATGTATACCAATTATATATGACAATGACTGATATGGTACATGCTGATGGCGGTTGTGCATGTACACCAATTATATATGACAATGACTGACATGGTACATGCTGATGGCCGTTCTGCATGTATACCAATTATATAAGACAATGGCTGCTATGGTACATGCTGATGGCGGTTGTGCATGTATACCAATTATATAAGACAATGACAGCTATGGTACATGCTGATGGCGGTTGTGCATGTATGCCAATTATATAAGACAACTACTGAAATATTACATTGTGATTGCGGTTGTGCATGTATGCCAATTATATAAAACAAACTTACTGCTATGGTAGATGCTGATGGCGGTTGTGCATATATGCCAATAATATAAGACAATGGCTGCTTAGATACAGACAGACAGCGGTTGTGTATGTATGCCAATTATATAAGACAATGACTGCTATGGTACATGCTGATGGCGGTTGTGCATGTATGCCAATTATATAAGACAATGGCTGCTATGGTACATGATGATGGTGGTTGTGCATTTATGCCAATTATATAAGACAATGACTGCTATGGTACATGCTGATGGCGTTTGTGCATGTATGCCAATTATATAAGACAATGACTGCAATGGTACATGCTCATGGTGCATGTATACCAATTATATAAGACAATGGCTGCTAAGATACATACATATGGCGGTTGTGCATGTATGCCAGTTATTTAAGACAATGGCTGCTATGGTATATGCTGATGGCGGTTGTGCATGTATGCCAATTATATAAGACAATGACTGCTATGCTACATGCTGATGGTGGTCGTGCATGTATACCAATTATATAAGAAAATGGCTGCTAAGATACATACAGACGGCGGTTGTGCATGTATTCCAATTATATAACACAATGGCTGCTATGGTACATGCTGATGGCGGTTGTGCATGCATGTCAATTACATAAGACAATGACTGCTATGGTACATGCCGATGGCGGTTGTGCATGTATGCCAATTATATGAGATAATGGCTGCTATGGTACATGCTGATGGCGGTTGTGCACGTATGCCAATTATATAAGACAATGGCTGCTATGGTACATGTTGATGGCGGCTGTGCATGTATACCAATTATATAAGACAATGACTGCTGTGGTGTATGCTGATGGCGTTTGTGCATGTATACAAATTATATAAGACAATGACAGCTATGGTACATGCTGATGGCGGTTGTGCATGTATACCAATTATATAAGACTATGACTGCTATGGTACATATAAAGAGAGCGGTTGTGCATGTATACCAATTATATAAGAAAATGACTGCTATGGTACATGCTGATGGCGGTTGTGCATGTATGCTAATTATATAAGACAATGAATGCTATGGTATATGCTGATGGCGGCTGTGCATGTATACTAATTATATATGACAATGGCTGCTATGGTACATGCTGATGGCGGTTGTGCATGTATACCAATTATATAAGACAATGACTGCTATGATACATGCTCATGGCGGTTGTGCATGTATGCCAATTATATAAGACAATGGCTGCTATGGTACATGCTGATGGCGGTTGTGCATG
Source organism: Conchocele bisecta (assembly GCA_029237695.1). NCBI lineage: Eukaryota > Metazoa > Mollusca > Bivalvia > Lucinida > Thyasiridae > Conchocele > Conchocele bisecta. Next base: position 5,912,308 of record CM055277.1, on the reverse strand, counting down.
TATACCAATTATATAAGACAATGACTGCTATGGTACATGCTCATGGCGGTTGTGCATGTATGCCAATTATATAAGACAATGACTGCTATGGTACATGCCGATGGCGATTGTGCATGTATGCCAATTATATGAGATAATGGTGCTATGGAACATGCGAGGCGGTTGTGCACTATGCCAATGAAGACAATGCTGCATGGTACATGTGGCGGTTGTGCATGTATACCAATTAGACAATGACTGCTGTGGTGCATTGATGGCTTTGTGCATGTACACACATTATGGAATGACAAGAAAGATGGTACATGTGATGGCGGTTGGGAGTAACAATTATAGGACAATGGCTGCTAGGTACAGCTGATGGCGGTTGTTCATGAAGCCAATTATAGACAATGGCTGTATAGCATGTGATGGCGGTTGTGCATGTACCAATTATATAAGACTGACTGCTATGGTACATAAAGACAGCGGTTGTGCATGTAGCATTAATATAAGACAATGATGTAGGTACTGTGACGGCGGTTGTGCATGTAATCCCAATTATAGACAATGAATGCTATGGTATATGCTGATGGCGGCTGTGCATGTACCAATTATATAGACAATGGCTGCATAGGACATGCTGATGGCGGTTGTATGTACCAATTATTAGACAGACTGCATGGTACATAAAGAAGCTTGCAGATACCAATATAGTATCAAGGACATGCTACCCAAGAGAACTATGGTATGCATGCTATGTCCGATGGTGCATGTTATCTACACATTATATAAGACAATGAAATGCTATGGTACATTGCTTGTATGTCGCTTAGTGCATGTAAACTTATCAATTATATAAGACAAGGCAATGGCGGTGCATGTACAATGCTAGATGGCGGTGAGTCGGTATGCAAGGTATCCATTATAGACAATGGCTGCTGCTATGGTATATGCTGAATGGCGGTTGTGCATGTATACCGAACTTATATAAGACTGATGGCCTGCATGATCCATTATACAAGAGCGGTATGCATGGTTATGCCAATTATATATGACAAAGACTGCTATGGTACATGCTGATGGCGGTTCTGGCATGTATACCCAATTATATAAGCAATGAATGCTTATGGAATATGCTGATGGTGTGCATGTATACCAATTATATGACAATGCTGTATGGTCATGCACGGTTGTGCATGTATACCAAATATAATACAATGCTGCTATGGTACATGCTATGGCGGTTTTTGTGCAATGTAAAGTAAAGCCAAGTTTATAAGAACAATGGCTAGCTAAGTTGTAACAGATGCTGATGGCGGTTGTTGGATAAGTATGGCCAACTTAAATATATGTACAATGACCTGAAATGGTGGTAAATGCCTGATGGCTGGGATTGTGCATGTATACCTCAATTAATATATGACAATGACTGAATATTGGTACCAATTGCTGTGATGGCGGATTCTTCAGCATGTAATAACCAAATTATAAATAAGTACAACTGAATGCTATGGTAATAATGCTGATTTGGTCTGGCTGTATGCATGTCCAATTATAATTATGAAAAGAAATGCTGCCTAATGTACATAAAGACAGCGGTTGTGCAATGTCTAGAATTAATTATAATAAAACAATGACATGCTTATGGTACAGTGCTTGGATTGGCGGTTTTGCCTGTAAGTAAAGCCCAATTATATAAGATCAAATAACTGCTATGGTAACATGCTCCATGGCGGTTGTGCATGTATGCCAAATTATATAAGACAATTGTCTTGGCTATGGTACATGCTGATGGCGGTTGTGCATGTATACCAATTATATAAATGACCAATGACTGTCTTATGGTATAATGCTGAATAGCGGTTGTGCATGTATGGACAATTTAAAAATAAGACAAAATGGTGCTGCTAATGGGTACATTTGCTGATGGCGGCCTGTGGCATGTAATACAAATTATATAAGACAATGACTACTATGGTACATGCTGATGGTGCATGTATACCAATTGTATAAGACAATGGCTGCTAAGATACATACAAACGGCGGTTGTGCATGTATGCCAATTATATAAGACAATGACTGCTATGGTACATATTGATGGCGGTTGTGCATGTATGCCAATTATCTAAGACAATGACTGCTATGGTACATGCTGATGGCGGTTGTGCATGTATCCCAATATGTAAGACAATGACTGATATGGTATATGCTGATAGCGGCTGTGCATGTATACCAATTATATATGACAATGTCTGCCATGGTACATGCTCATGGCGGTTGTGCATGTATGCCAATTATATAAGACAATGGCTGCTATGGTACATACTGATGGTGTTTGTGCATGTATACCAATTATATAAGACAATGACTGCTATTGGGCATGCTTGATGGCGGTTGTGAATTATGTCCAATTATGTAATTCAATTGGAAATGGCATATGTTACATGATGATGGCGGTTGTGCATGGTTATGCCAAGTCTATAAGACAATGCTGCTATCGGTACATGGCTTGATGGCGGTTGTGCATGTATACAATTATATAAGACAATGGCTCTATGTCAATTATGTAAGACATTGGCTGCTATGTTACATGCTGATGGCGGTTGTGCATGTATGCCAATTCTATAAGACAATGACTGCTATGGTACATGCTGATGGCGGTTGTGCATGTATACCAATTATATAAGACAATGACTTCTATGGTAAATGCTGATGGCGGTTGTGCATGTATACCAATTATATAAGACAATGGCTGCTATGTTACATGCTGATGGCGGTTGTGCATGTATACCAATTATTTAAGACAATGACTGCTATGGTACATGCTGATGGCGGTTGTGCATGTATACCAATTATATAAGACAATGGCTGCTATGGTACATGCTGATGGCGGTTGTGCATACTCAAGGTGCATGATCACGTGGGTACAACAACAACAACAACGTCACCCACTCCAAAGTAAGTATTATTTGATGTTGTCCTTAATATGCAACGGATTTTGATGGAATATGGCGCAGCAAACTCATCTTCAAGAGATTCATTTTGGTGATCCATGGAGTTCGGCATAGACTTATGTCGTTTTTGCCAAGAATCGATTTCCGTGTCCGTAACACGGAAATCGATTCTTCGCAAAAACAACATCATTTTTGGCGAAAATACAATGACTACCAAATGCAGCTTAACAGGACGCGTTTGATGCGCCATATTTGATCAAAATCCGTTACGTAATAAGGACAATATAAAAGAATATGAACTTTGAATCAGATGGATTTTGGAAGTTTCAGTACTTGTTGTTGTTGTTAGTACCACGTGATCATACACCTTGATAATACTAGAACATTGTCAATTGTGTTACTTTTTATTTTGACCACTACCAACACAATTAAACGAAATTAACTACTTTTGTAAGTCATTTGCACGAACAAAATTCAATTAATCATTAGTTTCAACTATTTAAACATGTGTTTTGAAAATAAGTACTCACCGAAATAAATACTACGATAACATGTATGTGACAGGTTAGTATACAGGTAATTGGTCCTTATCACATTTTCTGTACGATCGACAAAGCTCGCGGACTATCTGCCGTGATATGCCTTATACTTCTAACTCATTGTCGAGCGTGGCCGCCTGGTTTATGACATTTGTAATTATTACAATGACACGTTATATGTTAGAGTATATCGTTTTTTGGAATACAACGTATTCATGATAGACATATGCTATTCTTAACCATTGTCCATTGTCGATATCCTGTTGGCTGAATGCGATACCTTGTTTCCAGCATAAAACAAAGAGCTAGACATATGGTCGTGGGATCTCGGACCAAGGATGTGTTGTTTTTTTTTGCGATGTACTTTTGATGTAATAAACAATCTGGAAACGTTATTGACATTAACCTGAAAGTAATGTATGTTAGTCTGACAAAAAAAAAATCCAATTTGGCAGACACATCTAAAATGCGTACAGGGACATTCAATACACTTGTTTGATGGCTCATGTGTATACATGGTATTTACACGTATCTGGTCGTGCTTTGTATTGACCTACGTTATACTGACCAGGCAAGGATCCAGGATTTCGGGTTAGGGGTGGGGAGTCCAGGCCCGCACGCAGAACGGGGGGTGGGGGGGGGGGGTGCGACGGGTGCGTACGTACCCCACTAAATTCGCCGAGGTCCGCTATTTTTCAAACAGTAATCTCAACAAATCTTGAAATGCATTAATATATAGGTAATTTGCATGAAAATGTCACAAGTTACCACCGTTGAAATCCGAATTTAAATGACTTAAAATGCAGGAGAGTGCCCCCCTAGCGTGGCCCCCCTAGCGAACTCGCTCCACTACGTGGGGCACGCCCCTGACGCACCCTCCAATATAAAATCCTGCGTACTGGCCTGGGGACTTCTTAATTGAAACAGTTGACTAAGTTTTCGAACGAGCAAAACAAGATATTTACTCGTCAACTTTATTTGTTTTGAGAGGAGGGTGGGGTGTGTGCGCCGGGTCCACCCCCTTCCCACTGAATTGGCCCTTGCTTACAGATAATCACGTATCGTAATATCTGCATTGACCTGGGGCCGTTTCACTAAACTTCTTAAGACTAAAATGTTCGTAAGTGCAAAATTACGATAGCCTGTAAATTTCACATTAACAATGATTTCATGTAAATTATTGGATTTACATTGTTGGAGCATAGGCTGCATATGCCTTTAAGCAGTTCAAAAACGCGCTGCTGGTTTACATTATGTCAATACCGGTGTCATTGGTTAAAGGATAGTCACCTGTTCAGCGAATCAAGATGTATCGATAGTGCATTGGTTGAGCTTCCTAATATGCGTCTCTGATTGGAGAAATGGGGCTTATGTCTTTTGTAACCTGTCTAGCTTTTGATTGGTTATCACGCTCATGCAACCTAATATGGATATATGCAAATTTGTGTAACCATGACAGCTGTTTCGGTGACGTAATTGCTAACAGTGTAGACCCTGATCAGACTGCGCGATTGCGCAGTCTGATCTGGATCTACACTGATAGTAAATGACGAAAACCTTTTTTATCTAATCGCTTTCACATACACATTGTAATTCACTGTCATTCACTAAATTCGGTTACAATCGTTTAATACAATGAAGTATACCCACAGGTTATTGAAGAACGGTTAATATTTCGGTGTTTTATGGGTTATTTCGGTATATCTGGTGGTTTGGGTTCATTGTTGCCAACGTACAATTTACGTCACCGCCCGAGAGTTACACGTATAAGTACGAATTTACGGGTATGTTGACAGTATAAAATGGGTCCGAAAGTTCGGAACGGTGAATGTGTAGATAATTGACAATTTTGTCGTGTGTAATGATTGAGTATCGGCAGTTGCACAACACTATGCAAATTAAACAAAACCGACAAAATCCACCAAAATCTACCCAACATCCACCAAAATACCCATATGACACCAACATACTGAACATCGGTTCAAACACCTGTGGTATACACCGTTTTCGCAGACAAGGGAGGAACACATTGAATTAATTGAATACTTGAGATAAAAATCGTGTGCTGAAGGAAATTCTAAAGGAATTATTAAATTAATACAGTAGCGCTTTTCTGCTCCTTACCTATTTGTATATACTAATATCGTATACATATCATAATCGTATTGTATTGGTATATTTAATGGACATATCGTATGATAATATAATATTGGTATGTTCGTACCGTATCATCGTATAGTACAAACGTACTATACGAATAGTGTACAAACATACTATATCCGTTCGTATATACGATATATCCGTATTGATATGGTATGAATATACCATACCCGAAGTGTGGCTTTTCATTCTACTGAAAACACCTCTCATTTTAAAGAGGACCAAATATTAGGGACGGACCAAATATTAGGGCAAATAGTACACGGCAACACCGTTAATATATCGTATACATTTACGGTATTCTGGTACATTTATACGATACAAACGTACCAATTATACACATGTATAAAAATCGTATAAACGTACGATTTTAATGGTATATCTATACGATATTGGTTGGTATGTACGGTACAAACATACCGTACGTTTATATTATATGCATATCGTATAGAAAACATATCGTATTGGTATAGTATACGTATAGTATTGGTATAGTACGTATAGTTGACCTGCAGAAAAGCGCTACTGTAGGTCTACATTTTCCGAAAATCACAATGCATTACATGTTTAAGACATGCAACGATATACATGATGTACATTGTAAAAATAAATATGGAAACACATACACACTACCGACGGGTGAAAGGTTTGGAATTGTAATATATTTGATGAAATTGAAATTGTAATAAATATCAATAATAATAAATTTGTCTATATTTTAGTATATGTACAAGGTTATTTGTGTAGCGAAATTATTATATGTGCCTATTTCTGAACCGATTAGACTATATATCTGTTCCGTATTCTAATAATATATACGTCTAGACTTAAAGGTGCATTCCCACTCAGTAGGCACAAACTGTTATTTATATCAGAGACATCATCCGAGACATTTTCTGGCAAATTTAACATTCATTAACCATTATCCCACGTTTTGATTGGCATTATTATACATTTTATATTAGACGTAAATTTTCACACTGATATCAGGGGCGATAACCGCGTTTCCTTAAACTGTGAACGGACATTATTTATTTTCCGCATTTATTTTTTTAGAATGATCACACTTTATAATCTGTCGAAAATATTATATTTTCAGGTGACACATAATTAGTATAAATAAGTAAAACATACCATGCCTCATTTGCATATGAAAATAGCCTGATACCACCGCGCGTCACTATCAGTCAAATAAATATTACTAACTGGTTATATCTGTATAGCGGGAACTCGCATTTTTTGAAGTGGTGGAATAGTGACACAAATATACACTTATAAAGAACTTTTGTGCCTACTGAGTGGGCATTTACCGCTGAGTGTATGCATGAATAATTCCAGCACAAAAGTATTTGCACAATTCCCTAACATTTGATTGGCCCGTAGCAAGTCTCTGTCCAAAATTTATATCCCAGTAAACTCCCACGCCGAACTACTTTCCGTAACCGTGAGGCGCAGCTTAAGAAAACGGAAAATAAACACATTTTATTGATGAATTTATTTCAAATGCTGGAATTATAAGGAATGAATGGCCTTTTTGTTGAATTTATCGGGAATATAAACTTGGAAAAGTCGCGGGAATACTGGACGAGGCCTTCCGGCCTTCGTCCAGTATTCCCGCGACTTTTCCAAGTTTATACCCCGATAAATTCCACAAAAGGCCATTCATTCCTATAATAAATGCGGGATATTATTGACGTCATAGAAGTAATACAAATCATAAATTTATTTACTGAAAATGGAAAATGGAATGTCAATGTTTTATATAGTTTGTTTCATAAGTATTGCACAGTTTAATTACACTGTCAAAATGAAAAGCTACAGTGGAAACTCTCTACACCGGACACCAATGAAACATATGAGATCTTATTTTTGATGGGTTTCTAGTAATTTGTTTCATGTGATAATGCCTGTTCATGATCGCACAGCAGACAACTATGACTCAGAATGATCAAATGCCTGATTTACAGTGAAACCTCTCTAAACCGGACACCCTGGGGACCTCCCAGGGTGTTCGGTTTAGAGAGGTTTCACATTATTATAATAATACTTTTTTGCAATTGCCATTGTATTCAAGTTTTATTAACTTTTTTATTTCTTTTATGAACAAGGTCTGTATGACGTCATAGATGTAATTGCATACGATACATCGTTTTATTTTAATTGGATCTTGTTTTCTCATTAATATACACGACCGGTACAATATCGGATTTGACCCCGTTAACCCGGCCTAACATGACCTAAGCTGATGACAGGCCGCAAAAACACCATTGAATCAAATCAAATCAAATGCTATTAATATAATGCTATAGTTGAAAGGGAATAGTCAACATAACATCAATTTTGTAAGGAAATGTTTTCAGGAATATATTTTATTCAAACTACAAACATTACACAATTAATTAAACACATACCTTTAGACTGAAACGGATCATATTGGTCGGATTTTCGAGATTTTGTTGTACCTGTAATAATCTAGTCAGATATAACGCGTTTCACTTCTACTTTAATTGAATAGCCTATATAGATGTTGTGTCCAGGTCAGATTGTTCGGGGTGATATACTTATTCAATCTCATACCTGTTTACCCCGTTGACCAATCTAGCCGTCTCTTCAGAAACTTGACCCACTTGACCGTTCATCTCGTGGCTGGTGATAGATGATCCATTCCGGACGTGACGTCATTCAGTGACGTGCAAGGACGGCGAACGTTGATCGACGTTGTTAACGTAAAATGTCGCCATTGGTAATACGCATACCAGGTAATCAGTTGCGTTTGACTGAGTTGTACTGATCAATAAAAGTATTCAATTTGATATGTATTGTATTGACTAAAATACGCATGTCTTGATTAACCCTTTGAACTGGAAAGCCCGCTATAGCGGTTTATGCAAACAGTGCATATCCAGATGAGCCTGCTCGTAACGAGCCGTCTCATCAGGATCTGCACATTTTGAAAATGATTTTTATATTTTAGAGAACAAAAATGCCTCATTTTCATAAATGTACTGGTCTGAAAATCATTCTGTGACGGCTGGATTGGTTGCAAAATTAACATATCAAAATCCATTCCAGTTACTTAGGGGTGAAAGGGTTAAGTGTCTGTGCGCATTGGGTCCGTGCACAGCGGCCGGTCCAGACTGCAACTATAATCGCCGACGTCGCATCGACCATATCCAGCTGCGACCGACATTACCTCATTTGCATACAAGCTTGAAGACTTAAAATTGGAAGTTTGTTGTATAATTATTCGCTAGCGCTCGAATATAAGGTTCGACAATGTACAGCCGTGTGTAAACGTTTGCCGTGGCACGAGGGAACTGTTTGAACCACAAGGCCGTAGGCAGCGGGTTCAAACAGTTCCTGAGTGCCACGGCACACGTTTACCGACGGCTGGACAGGGTCGAACGTTATTGTTACATTTCCGTCGGAAACATCATGCCATTTCAGCATTGTAGAGCCCACTATTGTAACCCCCCAGCTATTGTAACCCGGTGATAATAGCTGGGGGTTACAATAGCTGGTGATGCACGAGCCCACTGTTGTAAACCCCCAGCTATTGTAACCCCATATATCAATCACGGGATATATAACGTGAGTTTGGTGTGGGAGGGGTAAAACCCGAAACCAAAGTCTGTGTATGCCCAGCCGGACGTTCCAAGTTCGATGCCGATTATCTCCTCTTGAAATATATATATATTGAAACACAAATAAGATTGCCTATAAGTATGGGTGACAATAGCTGGGGGTTACAATAGCTGGTGATGCACGCGCCCACTGTTGTAAACCCCCAGCTATTGTAACCCCATATAATCACGGGATATATATAACGTGAGTTTGGTGTTGGAGGGGTAAAACGCAAACTACATAAGCTACCCCACTAAAGGAAATATGTGTCGGCAAGAAGGATGCATCAAAGAAACATATGTACCACTGCTACAAAGAGATCAAAGAAAAAGTAGGGAATGTATAGGCATTTCAAAAAGCATGCCAGAAATCAGTTCGGGTACCAGCTTCAGGTTGATTTCTCTTGTAGAAATTGTGAACCGTCGTCTACTGTCGGTTTCATTTACATACATTACTGCTACTATGCCATAATTCACGACCGTCGAAACCCAACTGATCACAAGGCCAATGTCACATACTTCGTCTCTTTACATAACTTAACATCAGATAAGTCGGTTACAACTTCTATTTCCTTGCTCGGATCTGCTTCACATTTCAAGGGGAGATAATCGGTATCGAACTTGGAACGTCCGGCTATGCATACACATACTTTGGTTTCGGGTTTTACCCCTCCCACACCAAACTCACGTTATATATCCCGTGATTGATATATGGGGTTACAATAACTGGGGGTTTACAACAGTGGGCGCGTGCATCACCAGCTATTGTAACCCCCAGCTATTGTCACCCATACTTATAGGCAATCTTATTTGTGTTTCAATATATGTATATTTCAAGGGGAGATAATCGGTATCGAACTTGGAACGTCCGGCTGTGCATACACATACTTTGGTTTCGGGTTTTACCCCTCCCACACCAAACTCACGTTATATATCCCGTGATTGATATATGGGGTTACAATAGCTGGGGTTTACAACAGTGGGCGCGTGCATCACCAGCTATTGTAACCCCCAGCTATTGTCACCGGTTTACAATAGCTGGGGGGTTACAACAGTGGGCTCTACAATCCAAATAGCTGATTTTCCGGGGCCGCAATACACGTCGCGTGATGCAGTTGCATCAATTTCAAAATTTCAGTGCGGCCGTTGTAAACTCTGGTCTGATGACGTAGTGGCGCGTTCTAGTGCGTCATGAGACGCATGTATTACGTAAGTGTTGGTTTGGCCCTGAATTGTCTACAGCCATGGTCAAACAGCACCCGCTGTACCTTTGAACACTGCTGTGAGCGGTGTCGAATAACGGCAGTCATGTAACAATATAAGAATGAATGGCCTTTTTGTGGAATTTATCGGGGTATAAACTTGGAAAAGACGCGGGAATACGGGACGAAGCGATAAAAAATTACAATTTTCGAAAAAAAAAACAAAAAAAAAAAACATTTTTTTTTTTTTTTTTCGAAAATTGTCATTTTTTGGATGGCCTCGTCCAGTATTCCCGCGACTTTTCCAAGTTTATATCCCCGATAAATTCCACAAAAAGGCCATTCATTCCTTATAATTCCAGCATTTGAAATAAATTCATGAAGAAAATGTGTTTATTTTCCGTTTTCTTAAGAATTATTTTACAGTTATGGAAAGTAGTTTCTGTATGGGAGTTTACTGGGATATAAATTTTGGACAGAGACTTGCTACGGACCAATCAAATGTTAGGGAATTATGTAAATATTTTTGTGCTGGAATTATTGCCATTAAATATAACATAGTTACGCAACTTCAACTAGTTCCTGGTTACTTTCAGTAATAACACAGTTGATTGTTAACACTTCCCATGATAAACAGAATGTATTGTATTATTTTTTGGTTTAAGTACTTCGCCGAGCCTCTGAATTCCTACACATGTTCTTGCCCCTGATAAATATGATCTAAATATATGTACACATTATATTTGTATGTATGTACTCCAAAATAACTACATTTTCTAACATATATAGCTGTAGTGAACGCCAATATGATTTCGATGTCCAATTGTTTCAGTTTTTCAATGGAATTTTGTATATTATTTGTACAATTAAAACGATTTGATGTAAGTGTGTTCTTATTCTACTGAGATATTTGAATATGCCGGTGGAAGAAGGGGGCTAAGTGCCTCTTGGAGCAAACCCATTTCTTCCACTGACCCCTTCGCTTATTAATTATCGGCGTCTTTACAGTAGAGTCATTAAGATCAATACTAATTAAATTATTCAATAAGTATTACATTATCACGATTGTTTAAGACAAAATAAATATTAAGATAATGGTACATGTAAATGACTCATAGATAGAAAGTGAGTGTGAAACATGATATAACTATACATTGTTTTAAAGTCACTCTTTTTTTAAATTACTAAATTGATATAACTATAGTTAATAGTTTGTTCTTCGTTTCATTTTGCTGAGAGATATATAATTTATCAACCGATTCATACATACATGTTTTCGCCAACGTCCATTTATAATCAAAATATAAGTGTTAATGTCATAATGCCGTACGGTCTATATTTAATAATACATATATATACTCCATCGTATTGGGTTGTATCTACAAAGCTGTTCTATTCACTATTATACATGAAGCACATCCTCCAAATGAACATCACGTGAAATGTGTAAATCCGCATATGAGTTTCAAGTCTTACGCTACATGATTCAAAAACAGGTGTTGACATATGACAAAACAATCATTACTGTTTCATTTCCCAGCACGACGTCATTGACCGGTATAATTCCTATCTAGGAAATACAATCGGCGACGTTAACCCTTTCAATAGAACATACCTCTTTATCAGAGTCTACAGACAGTTGTTGATCCAGATAAGACGGTTCAGGATCTGCACTTTTTGCAAGTAATTTTCATATTTTTAATGATAATAAAACACGCACCCCCATTTAATAAATGTACTAGTCTGAACACCATTTTCTGACCATTGGGTTGTTCGGAAAATTAACGTATCACAGTCCATTCCAGTTATTTAGGGTTGAACGGATGAAATACACTCTTGTATGTACAGTGTAGCACATAAATGATCATCGCTGTTTTAAGTATTAAATGGCGAACAGTGTAGACCTAGATCAACCTGCGCGGATGCGCAGGTTGATCGTGGTCTACAATGATCGCAATGGATGTAATATGCTATGTGCGTGTTATATTATATTCGTGATATAGCAATAGTATTCGTGTAACTGTGCGTTTTTTTAAAGTCGCTCAATGTACGAAATCTGCATACAATGTACATACATATTTTCAGTATTACCATACTCTTCAAACAAAGAATTGTTCGTTTTATCACAGTGTAATCAGTGGCTACACTTATCCCGAATGTATAAGACCAATGATCTCATAAAATGCGCTGCATATGGTGACGACTGTGTCTTATTTAGTAACCATGGTAACCGCACTAACTGATGAAACATGTGAACTCGTCGTAGACTCCAGCGCTATACGAAAATGCATGGCGCTTGTTATACATGTAGTTCAGCAACTGTGAGACGTCGGCGCTTCTGAACTATCCGGACAACATGATGTCTTTGGCCGGACATGACGTCAAACCCTGAGAATAATTTACTATGTCTATGATAGGAATATGTATCTACGCTTCTGGTAATCGCATATGGCATATTTTCCTATAATAGGGCTCCAGATAATAAAATAAAATTACACTACAATTGACACATCAACAAACAGCAATTATTGAATAGTTTGCTTCGAAATGAAAACATGTCTTGGCATTTCGTGGAGACAATTCTAAGGAAATACCAAGATGCGTTTTCATGAAAAATAAGAAAAATATGCTATATTTGTGAACTGTTTATTGTTTTCTGCAGCATGATGAAGGTACCTTACATTTTTTATTGCTTTTTGATACTCGCTACCTCTGATTTAAATTGGGTATTTAAGCAAATACGCAGCTTATCTGGAGCTCTGACAATAATTTCATGTCAAAGTCGCATTCCAATGGTCATATGAAGTGGTATCTCGAGATTCATAACAAATATACTTTTACGGCATGTATTGTACATGTAGTTCCTTTCAAGGTAGTCATAGAGTATCCTTTTTAGACTAGTGTATTTCTATCAAACTATCTTTAGAAATAAATATTCATTTTAACTTTCTATTTACAATGAATACATGTCTAATATAAAGATAATTATGTTTATATCGGTATACGAAACCGGCATGTTTCTTCAAAACCTGTAGAACATATTAACTTATCTTATCTTTCGACCAGCATAGTCGTGAAGCAGTCTATACATCGACACAGTCTTGATCAGGGCATACGCTGGTCGCCTTTAAGCTACTTAAGGAGGCTCGCTGCCGCCATAAACGTAGAATCTTCGCAGATTCTACGTTTATGACGACGGAGAGCCTACTTCAGTTAAATACATGGACATTTATGGGGCATGAATCTACAGGTGCTTTATACTGAACGCTAAACAAGTATATTTTATCAGCCGGAACCTCGACAAAACACAACTTATCACCCAATAAACCCACGGTGGGTAATGAACGTCATACGCGCCCGTTTTATACCCAGTATGACCTAGAGTTTCTAAATATCACAGCAAGTGCGGGCTCAATATTGAGGTCATAAATACATGTACAGGTACCACGGGAAATTCATAGATTCACATATCTGTGTTGTCGTCCTGATATCGATAGCCTTTAAGAGTTATTTCGCAAAAAGGTTTTCTTGACACAGAGAGATATAACCATACATCCTTGCTTGACATAACCACAAAACGACAACGGTCATTGGCCAGCGATATAGTGCCTAATTTTATCTACGTTTTACCGCGTCAAAATTGGTCGAGCAGTTGATGGGATATTTGGGAAAATGTTAATAGAAGCGGACTAAAAAAGCAACGTGCACGTAACGTACATTAACCGCCATAAAACCACCATTCTAATCTTGCAGATATGGGTAAGATGTTGACGGACCAATCAGAGACACGGGATTGATCGAACTAGTATGGACTTCCTTGTTTGATTTTATGCGTCAGTTCCTTGTTTAGATAACCGGTAACTTAATGGTGGGAAAAAAACACGTGTTACTCGTGACCCGCCGTGATAAAAATGAGCTTCGTGAGTTTGTGACCAGTGTAGGCCCAGATCAGCCTGCGCATCCGCGCAGTCTGATCAGGGCATACACAGTTTACTAACATGTAGCGTACATCGTGCTGCTACACACCGGATTAATTACTAATAAAAACCAGTTGTGAACAAGACTGTTACAAAAATTCTTTAAAACAAAAGGTGCAACTCAACATGTTAGGTTTATTTAACCTCGGTGGCGTTAAAATAAAAACGAACAAGTATTAAAATAAAGAAAACAACGCCATAAAGTATTACAGCATTTTCATTTTTGGATGGTGATTTTCTTTTATTTTAGCAGAGATATTACTAAATCTATTAGGTCGTAACTTTTAGATGTCAGAGAAAATGTATTAAAGTGACACTATGAGAAATGATACGGAATTAGTAAAAAAGTTGTTGAGGTATGGGAACACTTTTAACATAGGGTAGCCTATGTATTGGAATCGCGTCGGACAGTTAGCCACGCCCCAGACCCCCCTCGATGGGCACGTCCGTAGTGATATCTTGGAATAACCATAACAACAAAATGCATTGTGTTACTCAACGTTTAACTGGCATACACAATTGCTAATTGAAAATAATATTATGAAAAACTACTTGCACTGCACAATATCAACAACGGATGTTCTACGTACACAAATACATCGGATTATTTTGTTGCGCGTGATTTGCCCCCATTTGCAGCACAAGTCGTGCGGTCATCGCTAAATTTAGTAACAGAGTTAACTCCCCTCCGAATACTCTCCGAAACAAGCGACGCGTTTAACACACAAACTACATCAAGTTTGACCTTCCGACAGCCTATTTTTAAACTCAACCGACACCTGTGCGAAACAAAACTCGCACGTGTAGGTATAACTGATGTTTAATCCTCATTCTCTCTCTCTATCGATGGATTTACAGCGGATTTTAGTGACATTCCTGAATTCGGCCTGATTGACATTTGTCTATGGTGGCCAATACACGCCAACATGAGTGTCAATTCTACGTTCAGGGAAGGGGGTCAATAAGTCAGTATTTAAGGTGATAACTTACAGTCAGGGAACAAATTAATGACAGTATAACACATCCAGCGTATATTAATACCCATATTAATGCAAGTACTGAAATACGACAAAAAAAATCTAACAAGTTTGGGCTTCCATACATTGAACATTTTGTCTGCGGTTTCCCCAATACGTCATTTGTATGTTTTAATATACTCAATCCGGGGCCAACTATTTCATTCACAAAACAGAAGTAAACTTGGCGATGTACCGATAAGGCATTTTCAGGCGCGACACCGCTTCCGTGGCGGAATTATTGTAACTATTGCTCTTCAATCAGTTTTCAAAATATCTATAATGATCATAGATATCTGGAATCTGTATACTTGAATTGATGATGTCTTGTATATGTGTTACCGTATCTTTCTGATATTGATATGCATAATCTGTAATGGTGTTGAATGTTTTGGTACATACTGTAGCAGTGCATACTGAACTTTAAGTTGTGCCATATCAATAGTTTACCCCTTAACCATTAAAACGCTGAAAAATAAAATTGCCGTCTGCTCATTTTGTATATTTTAATCTCTTTAAAAACCTGTTTTGGCAGCGCAGTAGAATCGTCTCGGTATGTTTTTGAGGAGAAAATATAAAAATATTAAAAACAGAAGACGACAATTGTCGTTTCCAGCGCTTTAAAGGTACATGCCCACTCAGTAAGCCCAAAATGTCATTTATCGGAATTAAATAAGTGTATAACTGTGTCACTATTCCACCAGTTCTAAACGTTACAAGTGCCCGCTATACAGATATAATCAGTTAGTAATATTTATTTTACTGATAGTGACGCGCCGTGGTATCAGGCTATTTTCATATGCAAATAAGGCATGATATTTTTTAATTATTTATACTAAAGAAATGCGTCACCTGAACAAATAATATTTTCGACAGATTTTAAAGTATGATCATTGCACATCATAAAATAAATACAAAGATTAAATAGTAATGTCCGTTAACATTTTAAGCAAACACGGTTATCGCCCCTGATATCAATGTGTAAATTTACGTCTGATATAAAATGTATAATAATGCCAATCAGTACGTGGGATAATGGCGCATGAATGTTTATTTTGCCATGAAATGTCTCCGATGATGTCTCTGATGTAAAGAACATTTTGTACCTACTGAGTGGGCATGTACATTTAAGGGTTAATGAAACTGGAACACCAACAATCAATCAATCAATCAATCAATCTAGTTTAATCTTGTAGTACCCTATGTTCAGTACTTTGATTATATACACGATATATGGTGAATAGTTATGGGCATTTCGGTCTGTCGCTCCTTCGGCGAAGCGAGGGAGCGACGAAACGAAATGACCCTAATTATCGCGGGCCCGTCATGGCGACGAGACGAAGGGGCGAATTTTTCGATGAAGCAAAGAGGGAGGACACGTTAATTTGTGTGGCGAGGGAACGATGGGACCCTAATTTGTCCCTCCTAATGTTCGTTCTTCTCAGCGTTGAAGTGAGTGGATGACGAAATGTCCCTAAACAGCCACCGTGTATGGTCAAGTCGGAAACATGGTCACATCGGACCATACTTAATTCTCGTCCCACGGGTGTGGTCAAGTTGGACCATCAGACAAGTCACCTCGGACCACATTTCCGTGGCCATTTCGGACCATATTATACTTTTCATAAATTAGTTTAATGTTGATTAAATTTTAAGTTTTTGTCAAGATTTTGTGTGGTCCGACTTGACCATGGTTCGAGGTGATCATGTACTTGACCATAATTCTAACCTAAAACGATACCCACCTCGTAAATCGTCTTCGTGGCCATTTATCCTGGTTTGCTGATTGTCAAATCCATAAGGTATAAGCATTCTTATTTTCATACTAAATTTTCTAATTTCATATTCTTTGGAAACCACAATTGTAACTATGTTTATGAATGAGAGAAGTACTGAATGTGAAAGATTATGGAATGTTATTTTTTAATTATTTATTTTATTTATACATTATATATCGAGGGTGACACAGTTGGCCAAAGTCTCAGTCTGCCCTGTGGCCATCAATACATGATTACATGAAAGACGTGTGCACATACAATATACAAATGCATGTAAAATAATATAATCTGACGTAATAATAACTACGAATTAACTAACATCTGATCCGGATCTGCACTGTTCGTCACTCCATCAATGAACACGATGAATGCTTCTAACAAGCAGTATATATATTTATTATGATACAGGAGTGTGCTATTCGATCAGGAGCTACACTGGTCACAAATCCCATAAACCCTATTTACCAGTCACAGCCAGACTTATGCATTTGGTATTTACGCGAACACCAGACAAAATCACTTAAAAGGAAAGAAAGAAAAAGAAATATTGAACATATAAACTACATGTATATATCATGGGCGGATCCAGGATTTATGTCTAGAGGGGGCGTGGATTTCAAATGAGACGCATATGATCGTCACTTGTCATATAATGCAGATTATTTTCAGCAGTATTGCTTATTTCTCATCAAAAGTATATGTTGTTATCACTCAGTTGAACCGTCTCGACGAGACAGCCAACTCAGTGGTAGCAACATACACGTTGGGTGAGAAATAAGGAAATAATCAGATCTTTCCACATACAAAATGGGTTAAAATATAAACTCAACTTATTTTAGAGGGGGCGTGCGCCGGACACGCCTCCGCGTGGATCCACATCTGTATATAATGCCAATCGTTTATAATCAGCCACGACGCACACCCATTATAACTTATAAACGGAATATGATTAAAATTACAGAAATGCGAGTGTATGCTCCAACTAATGCAACGATCAAGACAACGATGACATTATTATGTTCTTTAGATAGCATGCTATACGATGACTAATCAATAAATATTGACCATCGAATCAAGAATATTAAACATGTTAAAGAAAATAGATGTTTAGTCATAACCAAAAGGAGCAATCATTGTTTATTAGACGGTTTGTTGTGTCTGTTCATCGCACTTTGTTTTTTTCAATGACGGATCGTAACTAGCTATAGTTATCTCCCGTTGAATTTATTTGTAAAAATCCGGTCCAAATTGTGTAGTTTAGAGCCTTATTGCTTGTAAACAGGGCGCATGTAGCATGATATGTTGTGAAAAGGAGTAAATATAGTGATCCACATCATCCTACATATCTATGCAATCTGATTTGGGACTGCGTTATTTGCCATATTCATATTTTCGCACTTATTAATGTTATTACAATCAGTGTAGACTCAGATCGCAGTCTGATCTTGGTCTACTCTGTTCGCAAACAAATAAATGTTTGTGCTGTTCAAGGAATAACCGCTGAAATACAGCATAGGACCGAATCTCTATAAATATATTTGCCAAGGGAAATAACTAGCTACGATCCCTCATGTTAAACTATCCGACAGTTAGGTGTCGTCTTTTCACAGTACTGCTGGCCTATAAAATGCCAATTGTTACATGACTGCCGTTGTTCGACACCGCTCAGTCGTGTTCAAACGTACATCGTGTGCTGTTTGATCATGGCTGTAGACAATGCTCATTCCGGGGCCAATCCAATATCTACGTAATGCATGTGTCTCATGACGTTACTAGAACGCGCCATTACGTCACCAGACCAGTTCACAACGGTCGCACTGAAATGTTGAAATTGATGCGGCTGCATCACGCGTATGGAAGGTCATATCCGCCCTAATTATATTTGGCTTGATGCTTGCTGGCTGATGACATTTTAAGTTCTGTCCGTCTTATTACAATTATATGTGGCTTGATGCTTGCTGGCTGATGACATTCAAAGTTCTGTCCGTCTTATTACATTTCTATGTATGTGGCGTGATGCTTTATTCAGTCGTACTGTTTCAATGCGTTGTGTGTTGATTACATTCTAAGTAGCTTGATGTTTAACTGGTAGTGACATCCTGAGTTCCATTGTTGATTATTGCATCACTGTTTTGCTATGCTCGCTAAGTCACGCCCCTTGACGACAACAATTGCAACAGTAATTTGGGAACAACCATTATGACGCCAGGAGAGCTGCTAAAACTTAAAATAGTTCTCCCTAAAAGTATGTAATATGCTGGTACCTGTCATACAATGCGTTGCTCTCTAAATTGGTTCCATGTCCCTAACGGTGTTGTGTAGATTGGTGCCACCTTTCCTTTTCTGTTGCGCCATGTTTAGGTTAAAATATAATTTAACCGAATCCCAGCCAGTCTTTCCGACTTTCACTATTCGTATGGATGTTGTGGGACCAACCTCGTCATGTTAGGCGCGGATCCAGGATTTTGGGTTGGGGGGGGGGGCGTAACTATTTTGCAATACTTGACTATATTATCGAACGAGCGTAGGATTGTAGTTCAGGTTGTTGTTGTTGTGGATGCTGTCAGATGATGCTGCTGCTGCTACCCCGCGTTTATTTTTTGGCTGCACCTTCCAATAAACAATAAATTCACAACGCGAACATAGAAACGTGCCTTGTAACTTGTAAACAATCTTTACTCGGCGAATTTAGGGGGGCGCCCCCCCCCCCTACTGTACCTTTAGGGGGCGCCCCCCCCCCCTAGTATCCGCCGGGTCCGCCTCCTCCCCCCCCCCTGTATCCGCCCATACATCTCGTGACCAACAGGCTCAGTGTTTTCTTTTAAATGCTTCAAATATGCTGAAACTGGTGTCAATTTCTCTAACCTTAAACCTAGAGTGCTACATGCCAGGTTATAATATAGGGAGACATGTTTTTCTTTATTCTTTCAATCTGACATTTTTCTGGCAAAATGAACATTGATTTACCATTACCAGACATACTAATGATAACTGAAGCAACTATTTATTCCATTTATTTATTTTTTGATGTGCAATATCATACTTTATGATATGTCGATACAAATATTTATTCAGCATTTAGTTGATATAAATAATTTAAAAATACTGCATCATTTGCATATGGAACTAGCTTGATACCACAGCGAGTCTCTATGAGTACATTAAAGATTACTAAATAATTATATCTGTGTAGCTGGCACTCGTAATTTTTAAAAGTGGTGGACTAGTTGCAATTATACACTTATTTAATTTCCATAAAGAAAACATTATACCTACTAGATCGGACCCCAGCTTCAACAATAATTAAATCTATATTTTAATTAGTCATGATCCAGAGCAGAATAAGTGCAGGTTATTGGAAAATAGGTCCCACAACATCCATAAGAAAAATGAAAGTAGCAGAGAATAGCAAAATGTGTGGTAACGGGTTAGTGTTTTAGAGAAAATCAATGGTGGTGTGCAACCTTAGTCTGATCCTTGACGGTTATTGATTTGCATCGGTAACGGGCCAGTTCGACAGTCAACCTGTGTAAGTTACCATATGTGTAACTTAATACTATAACAAGAGCTGTAGGAGAACAGCATAGCTCGACTACGAGGGTGTCGATGTACACATAGCTTGACAAAGAAGGTGGCTGCGGCCTACATAAAAACCTTAACCAAGGTTGACTAAAAACATTAACCAAGGGAAACTAGAAATGTGGCCTGTCGGCACACGAATACCCCCACTGGCAGCCAAAGAAAACGAGGCATTTTTGATCATAAGCCATTTAGCCGAGCGTTAAGGTTTCAAACGCATCAAGTCTGTGACCTTGACCCTGGGCATAGTGTGATAATCCATGCATCGGTGTAGAAGATATAGAGCGGAAGGGAATTTCAATAAGTTTGACATTTGACCTTCAACTATGACCTTGACCTTGGACGTAGGTGCGTGGTTATTGATCGAGACACACCTTCTCATCCTGAGAAACATTTGTGCCAAGGCATTTGATAATGCATGCATCTGTGTAGAAGATATAGAGCGGAAGGGAATTTCAATAGGTTTGACCTTTGACCTTCAACTGTGACCTTGACCTTGGACGTAGGTGCGTGGTTATTGATTGCGACACACCTTCTCATCATGAGAAACATCTGTGCCAAGCCATTTGATAATCCATGCATCGGTGCAGAAGATATACAGCGGAAGGGAATTTCAATAGGTTTGACCTTTGACCTTCAACTGTGACCTTGGACGTAGGTGCGTGGTTAGCAATATGATAATCCATGCATCAGTGTAGAAGATATAGAGCGGAAGGGAATTTCAATAGGTTTGACCTTTGACCTTCAACTGTGACCTTGACCTTGGACATAGGTGCGTGGTTATTGATCGGGACACACCTTCTCATCACGAGAAACATTTGTGCCAAGCCATTTGATAATCCATGCATCGGTGTAGAAGACATAGAGAGGAAGGGAAGTTCAATAGGTTTGACCTTTGACTTTCAACAGTGACCTTGACCTTGGACGTAGGTGCGTGGTTATTGATCGCGACACACCTTCTCATCGTGAGAAACATTTGTGCCAAGGCATTTGATAATCCATGCATCGGTGTAGAAGATATAGAGCGGAAGGGAATTTCAATAGGTTTGACCTTTGACCTTCAACTGTGACCTTGACCTTGGATGTAGGTGCGTGGTTATTGATTGCGACACACTTTCTCATCCTGAGAAACATTTGTGCCAAGGCATTTGATAATCCATGCATCGGTGTAGAAGATATAGAGCGGAAGGGAATTTCAATAGGTTTGACCTTTGACCTTCAACTGTGACCTTGACCTTGGACGTATGTGCGTGGTTATTGATTGTGACACACCTTCTCAACATGAGAAACATCTGTGCCAAGCCATTTGATAATCCATGCATCGGTGTAGAAGTATATAGAGGCGGAAGGGAATTTCCATAGGTTTGACCTTCAACTGTGACCTTGAACGTAGGTGCGTGGTTAGAAATTTGATAATCCATGCATCAGTGTAGAAGATATAGAGCGGAAAGGAATTTCAATAGGTTTGACCTTTGACCTTCAACTGTGACCTTGACCTTGGACGTAGGTGCGTGGTTATTGATGGCGACACACCTTCTCATCATGAGAAACATTTGTGCCAAGCCATTTGATAATCCATGCATCGGTGTGAGAAGATATAGAGCGGAAGGGAATTTCAATAGGTTTGACCTTTGACCTTCAACAGTGACCTTGACCTTGGACGTAGATGCGTGGTTTTCCAAGTATGGTTGCTGTAGGCCCAGGAGTATTCCATATACAAGCTTGAGTAAAAAACGTAACAAGGGGAGATAACTAAGTAATCCAAGGATAAAAGTAGGTCAAGGTGAAATATAGGTCAGGGATTATTGATGTACATCACTAGGAGATGAAGTTGTCCAAGTATGGTTGATGTAGGCCCAGAAGTATTCCATATACAAGCTTGACTATAAACATTAACCAAGTAATTGAAGGTTAAATGTAGGTGAAGGTAAAATAAAGGTCAGGGGTTATTGATGTACATCCATATGAGAAAAAGTTATCCAAGTATGGTGTCTGTATGCACAATAGTATTCCATCTACAAGCTTGACTAAAAATCTTAACCAAGGTTGAGTAAAAGCCTTAACCAAGGGGAATTAAGTAAGTAATTTAAGGTTAAATGTAGGTCAAGGTCAAATATAGGTCAGGGGTTGTTGATGTACATCACTAGGAGATGAAGTTGTCCAAGTATGGTTGGTGTAGGGCCATGAGTATTCCATCTACAAGCTTGACTAAAAACCTTAACCAAAGAGAATTAAGTAAGTAATTCAAGAGGAAATGTAGGTCAAGGTCAAATATAGATCAGGGGTTATTGATGTACATCACTATGAGAAAAGGTTGTCCAATTATGGTGTCTGTATGCACAATAGTATTCCATGTACAAGCTTGAGTAAAAAGCTTAACCAAGGTCGAGTAAAAACCTTAACCAAGGGGAATTAAGTAAGTAATACAAGGTTAAATGTAGGTCAAGGTCAAATATAGGTCAGGGGTTGTTGATGTACATCACTAGGAGATGAAGTTTGTCCAAGTATGGTGGGTGTAGGGCCAGTAGTATTCCATATATAGGTTGACTAAAAACCTTAACCAAAAGGAATTAAGTAAGTAATTGAAGAGGAAATGTAGGTGAAGGTCAAATATAGATCAGGGGTTATTGATGTACATACCTATGAGAAAAGGTTGTCGAAGTATGGTGTCTGGATGCACAATAGTATTCAATGTACAAGCTTGAAAAAAACCTTAACCAAGGTTGACTAAAAACCGTAACCAAGGGGAATTAAGTAAGTAATTCAAGAGGAAATGTAGGTCAAGGTCAAATATAGATCAGGGGTTATTGATGTGCATCACTAGGAGATGAAGTTGTCCAAGTATGGTGGGTGTAGGGCCAGTAGTATTGCATATACAAACTTGACTAAAAACCTTAACCAAGGTTGAATAAAACCCTTAACCAAGGGGAATTAACCAAGTAATTCAAGAGGAAATGTAGGTGAAGTTTAAATATAGATCAGGGGTTATTGATGTACATCACTAGGAGATGAAGTTGTCCAAGTATGGTGGGTGTAGGGCCAGTAGTATTCCATATACAAGCTTGACTAAAAACCTTAACCAAGGCGTGACGGTGACGCCGACGCCGGGGTGACAACATAAGCTCTACTTATTCTTCGAATAGTCGAGCTAAAAATGTGATTGTTTTCAATTACGTACATATGTAATTTAATTATGAGGATACGTGTATGTATAAAACACATTAGTAAGTCAAACACCATACATACGTATACAATTTAGTTAATATAGATTAGAGAATAATAAATGGTGCGAAATCGTCAAGGGGGTAATAGTAGTCCAGTATGAACAAAATCGTGCGGGTGTTTTGAGGTCACAGTTTGCTTGCAAATCTTGATCCATTACTACCCAGTTTCACTTGAGGTACATGTGGGGGTGTTGGTCATGTGATGTAAACAGACTTTCCGTGGCCAATAAAACATGTAAACAATATTGGAGGACATGACGAGGTTGGATTTTTCTTTCTGAGGAATAAGTGAACCTATTGTTTAATTCATGCAGAACCAGTACAGACCGGCTGCAGGTCATGTACAAGTAGGTCCCACAACATCCATACGAATAGTGAAAGTAGGAGAGACTGGCCTTATTGGATGGGATTCGGTTAAAGTATATAGTAACATTATTTGGTGTCTTCTAACCTATGCTGTGATCATTTGTGGGTGAAATCTTACATCAACACCAGCATTGGTGGTGTGACTTGAACAGCCAATCAGATGTCGGACTATAATTTATTAGAGGGAGAATTACTTGAGCGGACAGCAGTGCCATCTGACGTCATAATGACGCATTACTAACCCATATATTGCTTGCATCATTCTGCTTGTAGCTTGATGCTTTCTGCTTGCGGCCTTCCGCTTTCGGACTGTAGCTTGATGCTAACTTCCTGCGGCTTTGTCCTTACTGCTTTCGGCCTTATTCAAAGTGCTAAGTGCTTTGTTCTTACTTTCTATTGCAAATGCTTAGTGCAATAAAACAGGGACACGAATAAGGACGTATCAATAATTGTAATGTAAATAAGACGAATTAACAAAGCAATCAGCAGAATGGACATGTAAGAAAGACAAATACAATTACAACAAGCAGATTTCAAATGTAATAAATTTATACAAATGACGAATGAAATAACATGAATATAAGTTGTAATGTCATCAGCACGCAAGCATCAAGTCACATAGAATTATGGCGGATATTACCTTCCATACACGCGACGTGTTCTGTGGCCCCGGAATATGTATATGTAAATCAACTGTTTGAATGGACCGGGTTATCCAAGTACCGAAAGTACTGCATATATGCTCAAATTGCATGATAGTACCGACATAAATGTAACAATAACGTTCGACCATGTCCAGCCGTGGGTAAACGTTTGCCATGGCACTCGGGAACTGTTTGAACACGCGGCCTACGGCCTTGGGGTTCAAACAGTTTGCCCGTAAACAGTTTGCCCGTTCTGTGCCACAGCAAACGTTTACTCGCGGCTGGACATTGTCGAACCTTATAATCATTCGGTTTCCACGAGTTAGAGTGATGCAGCAGCTTATATTTAATTTAATGTCATTTTATGCG
Source organism: Conchocele bisecta (assembly GCA_029237695.1). Classification (NCBI taxonomy): domain Eukaryota; kingdom Metazoa; phylum Mollusca; class Bivalvia; order Lucinida; family Thyasiridae; genus Conchocele; species Conchocele bisecta. The sequence goes on along the minus strand of CM055277.1, from coordinate 5,886,898 downwards.
ATAGTGTTTTTGATCATACACCTTAGGTGGTGTCCGATTTAGAGAGATTCCACTGTAAATCAGTCATATTACCATTCTGAAATGTATTGGCGTGCTTTGTAATCAAGAACATACATTAACTTCTGAGATAAATGATCGCGAAACCCATCAAACATAAGAGTACATAGGTTGCCTTGGTTACTGGTTTATAGAGTATACACTGTACATTAAAGGTACATGCCCACTCAGTAGTCATAAAATGCTCTTTATATCAGAAGCATCATCTGAGACATTTACTGGAAAAAATACACATTCATTCACCATTTCCCCACGTATTAATTGGCATTATTATATATTTTATATCAGACGTAAATTTCCATACTGATATCAGGGGCGATAACCGTATTTCCTTAAAATTTTAACGGACATTACTATTTATTCTCTGTATTTATTGTTTGATGTGTAATAATCATACTTATAGTCTGTCGAAAATACTATTTGTTTTAGATGACGCATTTAATTTGAATAAATAATGAAAAAATATCATGCCTCATTTGCATATGAAAATAGGCGGATACCACCGCGCGTCACTACCAGTAAAATAAATATTACTAAATGATTATATCTGTACGGCGGACACTCGTAATTTTTAGAACTGGTCGAATAGTGACACAATTATACACTTATTTGATTCCTATAGATAATAGTGTGTGCCTACTGAGTGGGCATGTACCTTTAAGAAAACTTGCACACATATGTCCTACACTTGTCAGAGATTCAGTATTATATAAGAGTGCCAATCGCCTTTTGTAACGATTGCAGCGAGCGGTTTTATGTTCCCTCATAGTATATCAAGGTGTATGATCACGTGGTTACAACAACAACAATGGCTGAAAGTGTTGAAAGCTCACCCACTCCAAGTAAGTATTATTTGATATTTTCCTTAATATGGAACGGATTTTGATGAAATATGGTGTAGCAAACGCGTCTTCATGAGCTGCATTTGGTGGTCCTGGGAGTTCGGCACAGACTTACTTATGTCGTGTTTGCGGCAGAAGTTTGAGCCAAAGTACAGAGACCACCAAAATGGAGCTTAACAAGACGGGTTTGATGCGCCATATATAAGGACAAAATAAAAGAATAGTTACGTTGAATCGGAGGGCTTCTGGAAGTTTCAATATTTGTTGTGGTTGTTGTAACCACGTGATAATTCATCTTGTATATGGGTGTGTTTTATTCTACAACACAAATAACAATAAGTCAAAGCAGATGTTGCATTAAATGCACAAACATTTTTGAAGCTGTAATGAACACGCAACACGTTTCCTAGTGCCGTCGTATGTTTATGTTTATTACACTGGTGTATTGTGATTATACTACGCTGATTTATTGCACTACATTTGTACGCTTTATGCTGCAATGTATTTCCTACATTCTTTCCATAAACTATTTCGCTGCTTTGTAGAACTGATACTTTCTATTTGTGTTAAGTATATTATGGAATACTCTTGTTTTCATCGAACGGATGGCGGACTTCTTTGCCATTACACTGTCTTCATTCGGCATCGAACGAAACTCCATTGAAAATAGTTCTCTAATTCGGAATGCTACATGTATCACTTTCAATATCAGTCTGTTCAAAATCAGTCAATGCACAGCCGATTACGTTACAGAAGATAAACATATGCCGTTCAGTCACGTTATCTCTTACATTGTATATCTTATCAGTCGGTGTCCCAATTACCTAATCCCGTATCTTGGCCCTCCGCTAACTAAATAAACCATAGGACATTGATGACCAGCGTAGACCATGATCAGCCTGCGCATCCATCCGGATGCGCAGGCTGATCAGGGTCTACATAACCCGAATTTCTGTTTGTAACGCAAGGCGACTGACAGTCAGAACGCACAAAGATTCGTTTTCCGTCAATTCTTCCTGCGCCAGCGAGCGCAGGGAATTATTCATTTCAAACTCAACCAAATCATTCAATTGTTACAATTTCCTTCATATGACATGTTAATGGGACACGTATCCGTTCAAAACCACACAACTGTGCTAAAAGCCACAAGGTCTCTTCTGTTAGCGGCTGGCCTATCTGTAATGCTAAGCTATGTGTGTTGTTTGTTGGCATACTTCAAAGATATCCGACGGATTGAACACAGCTATACCAACTACGCACATGTACGTATACAAATACTATACTCATTCTAGAATACATATGTATAATTCCAGCACAAAAATATTTACACAATTCCCTAACATTTGATTGGTCCGTAGCAAGTCTCTGTTCAAAATTTATATCCCAGTAAACTCCCATGCCGAACTACTTTCCGTAACCGCCAGGCGCAGTTAAAATAATTCTTAAGAAAACGGAAAATAAACACATTTTCTTGACGAATTTATTTCAAATGCTGGAATTATAAGGAATGAATGGCCTTTTTGTGGCATTTATCGGGGACATAAACTTGGAAAAGTCGCGGGAATACTGGACGAGGCCTTCCGGCCTTCGTCCAGTATTCTCGCGATTTTTCCAAGTTTATATCCCCGATAAATTTCACAAAAAGGCCATTCATGCCTATAGTGTTTATTGTGGGTGGTTGGTCGGGCGAACTGGACGGCGTAAGTTAACGGTATAGTAGGTAGGGGTTCCTCCTTATAGGCATCACGAGTTGTCTGGTTTGGTACGTGTTTATCTTTGGCGCTTTTGTTACCTGGGAGTTGAATTGGGTTATTGCCCATTAGAAAAGTAGTAAGATTACTACTGACCCTGCTGCTTTTAGGAGGGGGCCAAGTGATTCTGGTGTGGCGAGGACCTGGTGAGGATCAGGATTATTCTGATTTCAGGGCTGAATATATAGTATTTTTTATTGTAAATAGTCAGTTCTGATTTTGGGATTTCCCCCCATTTGTACATGTACTTGAACATGTACATGTACTCGTACTTGTACAGGTAATATATGGGATTTAGTACTAAACTCATTGATAATTGCTTCGTAAGAATGATGCCATATATGAATATCAAAGGACTGAAAGTCCTGAAATCCTTCGCAGTACATGCTCAACCATTTTTAGTTAATATTTCACACAAAAAATCATATATACTCCATTTAAAATCAATATATTTGTCGAATCAGTATACATTATCAATGCTGCAAAAACAATATTTATCGAGACTAGAGTATTTGGGCAGTGTATCAGAGCATTAACGGCCAAGAAAATGGATCTGAAGAAACTTGGAAAGGGCAATAAACCTAAAAAGTGCATGAACATTACACCTGAAGAAGAGAAAATGTATTCATCTGGGTCTCTAGGTACAAGTACACCAAAAATCCTTCAATTCACGATATTTTACTATTTCGGAAAAATGTTCGGTCTGCGTGGACGAGATGAAGCAAGATAATTGAAATTCGGTGATATAGAGATGAAAACGATATTCAATGGGGAAAAGTTTCTCGAGTTCAATGAGAGGGCAAGCAAGACCAGGGATGGGGCGAATCTGTCGAATACACGAGAGACCACACCGAAGATATTTGCAACAGACAACACCAGGTATGTTTGCTGGCCTTGTAAGCGCAAAACTTTTTTGAGTCGCGAGATATTGTCGATAGAAAATTGAATAACTTGAAAACTATCACGGTCGTCATTACGATACTTGGAGAATCGATCAAATGTTCACGAGCGTAATGTTAATCGATCCTCAATATATCAGCATTCAAATATAAATATTTGTTTAGTTATACATTTTTTATTAATTCAAATATCTCAAGACACAATAAAGTTCGGTGCATACGAGCGGAGGTCAGATGTATTGTGATCACCACTACTTGTAGTCCATAAAAAGTATTTTGCTTTTCATACATTTAGTACAGAAAGTTTACTATGTCATTGTTATTAATAAGATAAATAGGTCTGAATTGGCATGGAAACATCAACCAATAAAGCTTGTTGCGAACGGTAACTTGCAATCTACTCGTGGACGGTATGGGAGCAAATTGCAAGTTACCGCTCGCAAATATATCTGAGCCAGCATGTGAAAAAAATATTGTTTCTTATCACTGTATTTTGTTGATATCGACTTAAATCCATAAATACATCTGAAGTTGAATTTGAGATATAAATCTGTGAATACAATGTACTGCGAAATTTGTTGGAAAAACTATTATATTTTTGTTTGAAATCAATATCGGCAGTCTGGCGTGACAGTATATGAGAAACATAACATTGTTTATGGACAAATATTTCCATTTCAGAGACCGAGTCACCCTGTCAAGATTTTTGAGATCTTCAGAAGTCGCCAACCTTCCGAGATGTTGGCTGCTGACAGTCCATTTTACCTGACAGCAGCACCAGAACAACGATTGAAAGGCACAGAAAATGAGCCATGGTATGACATTTATTATGTGAAATAATGCACTATGATTTTTTTCCATTTTGTTTTAAATGTTATTTAAACATTATCATAGGACACTGAAAATCATTACGGACAAGGCTGAAGATCAAATGAAGTTTTATAGAAAGTGACATTAATATTTAGTTAGATAAGTAAAATAGTTATAAATACGACAATGTTTTGATAATTATTATAATTGGTGAAAAATGAGATGTAATTCAGTGCGTCTCAATAGTGATCTTAAAATGATTCTACAGCCTGGTCGATATGCAAAGTTCTCAAAAGTATATCTTACACATTTTCTCCCAAATATTTATTTTCAGGTATTACCCACGGCCCTTGGCAGTCTGATGAAGAATGCTGCAGAGCAAGCTGGAATCTCGTCACGGTTGACAAATCACAGTTGACAAATCACAGTATTAGAAAGTCAACAGTCACCACTTTATCGAAAGCACGAGTTCCCCCACAAAAAAATAATGAAAATTACGGGACATAAAAAGATACAATCCATCACACACTATGACGCCGAACTGTCTATCGGAGAACATCGTCAGATATCAAATATATTACAGTCTGGTCAGAATATCGCCTCACCGAGCACAGTACAACTGGGTCAATTAATCGCCCCACCGAGCACGGACACTGTATCTGTCCCTAGTAGTGTGAATATTCTGCCGCTACAGGAGATCGAAAATGTCATCTCGTCAGCGAACACTTTCTCTGCACAAAATCCATTTCCTGCAACATTCTTGTCTGGCAATACATTCCACGGTTTCGGAAACTTTGGAGCTATACAAAATCACATCTGAAATTTAAATGTGATAAATGTCAATAAAATTCAGTTGTACGAAAATCACCTTATGGTATGCTAGTTGCGAACAGTAACTCTTGCAATCTACTGCCGTACCGGCTGTAGTCTGAGTTACAATTCCAAACATAGGCTTCCTTTGCAGAATAGCGAATCAGATTTTATTCAAACTTCAGCATATGAGTGGAATAGCTACTGGATACGGATGGTAGAATGCCAAGTTACTGTTCGCAACTAATTGTAGTGATCTGTATTGTACTGAATATCATGTAATTGGTGTAAAACACATGTATAAATGAGATATGGAGGGTGATGGTGCTTTTTGAGGGATAGTAAGCAGATTTTCAAGGCAAATATTGTCTTTATGATCATTTATTGATGAATTTTGTTCACATTTTTGCTTTGTTGGCCAATGGAATTGAAAATGTTGCCGTGATACTACCGTAGTACCGATACATGCGATAATTCAATATTGTGTATTATGTTGTCATTTTGTCTTCAGAACAAAATTAAATTCAGCAGTTGTTGAACGTGTCGAAATTATTGACAGTCGATCCGATGCTGATGGAGGTGCTTCATATTTTTGCCGGCCGATTATATGAAAGTTTTGGGGAGGTGGGCACACATGTGCTATTGTTATTTTTTCCAGCAACAATGTATATTGGCGTCGAGTGAAAAAAAACCCACTAAGTCAACAACCCAGCATGCGCCGACAGTTCGCCTCAACTTTTTACAGAAATTCAAACATACCGCAAAACGATCGAGTGTAAAAATCATAAAAAGTAGTATATGGCCTCCGATACGCAAAATCTGAGACAAGGCGGCTGCCTCGTCTGCCTCATCCTGGCTACGGCCCTGACCAGTGTTATTTTTATTTAGAAAATTAAGGCCTTTAAAATAAATATTCACAAATTTTAAAATTGTAGTTGTCAATGTCAATTAGAATTTTAAATCCCTGTGGTGTTGATCTCTCTACAATGAAACTCCCCCTCTTTCATGAAGATAGAATGAAGCTACATACATGTATAATAATAAAAGCAACGTATGTATAGATGCTATGGCCAGTTTGAAAAACTGTTACGACCTGGTTAACCAAAACGTGTGACGGACTGACTGACATACGGACGGACAGACGGACGAACGGATCGACGGACGGTCCGAACACTGTGTGCCACCCGTCTCCGGTGGCATAACAAAAACATTTGATATATCGTTCGCAGGTCATATTGATTTTGAGACGATCCCCGCAAATCTGATTTGTACGCAAATTAGGATGATCCGTTACTGCCGGTGTAACGTGAGCCCCTTAAGTCCGTGAAAACCTTCAGCCTAGCCAAGCGGCTTAAGGGGCTCGCTGGGGTGTGACCCCGTAAGTCCGTGAAAACCTTCAGCCTAGTCATAGCGGCTTAAGGGCTCACGCTGGGGTGTGAGCCCCGTAAGTCCGTGAAAACCTTCAGCCTAGTCATAGCGGCTTAAAGGGCTCACGCGGGGGGGGGGGGGGGGGGGTGGGGGTTGGTTGAGAAACCAATTTGTTGGTATATACACAATATGAATGGTAACGATGATATTATTCACACAGCGTACCGTAGTTATTCTACCAAATGGCGTATATGTATATGAATGTGCCGATATGTAACCGACCGTGAGAAGTTTGAAGCCTGTCTGTAAACTAATCTATAATCGGTGGCTTTGCAAACCCCTTTGTTGGTATATACCCAATGTGCCTATTAATAATGATATTATGCAATATGTTCCAATATAAGGCAAAAAAAACGTGAAATATATGGGACTGATTTCAATTTTCACGGCGGGGACAAAAGCACCCGGCCATGAGAAGTTTCAGCCTGTCCGTAAACTTGATATATAGAGAATACATCGGTATTTTTTCACACCCCTGTGTTGGTATATACCCAATGTGCCTATTAATAATGATATTATGCAATACGTTCCAATATAAAGCAAAGAAAACGTGAAATATATGGGACTGATTTCAATTGTCACGGCGGGGACAAAAGCACCGCCCATGAGAAGTTTCAGCCTGTCCGTAAACTTGATATATAGAGAACACATCGGTATTTGTTCACACTCCTTTGTTGGTATATACCCAATGTGCCTATTACTAATGATATTATGCAATATGTACCAATATAAGGCAAAAAAAACGTGAAATATATGGGACTGATTTCAATTTTCACGGCGGGGACAAAAGCACCCGGCCATGAGAAGTTTCAGCCTGTCCGTAAACTTGATATATAGAGAACACATCGGTAATTTTTCACACCCCTGTGTTGGTATATACCCAATGTGCCTATCAATAATGATATTTTGCAATATGTACCAATATAAGGCAAACGAAACGTGAAATATATGGGACTGATTTCAATTTTCAAGCGGGACAAAAGCACACGGCCATGAGAAGTTTCAGCCTGTCCGTAAACTTGATATATAGAGAACACATCGGTAGTTTTTCAAACCCCTGTGTTGGTATATACCCAATGTGCCTATTAATAATGATATTATGCAATATGTTCCAATATAAGGCAAAAAAAACGTGAAATATATGGGACTGATTTCAATTTTCACGGCGGGGACAAAAGCACCCGGCCATGAAAAGTTTCAGCCTGTCCGTAAACTTGATATATAGACACATCGTATTTTTTCGGTATCACCCCTGTGTTGGTATATACCCAATGTGCCTATTAATAATGATATTATGCAATACGTTCCAACCTATGAAAGCAAAGAAAACGTGAAATATATGGGAATGATTTCAATTTTCACGGCGGGGACAAAAGCACCGCCCATGAGAAGTTTCAGCCTGTCCGTAAACTTGATATATAGAGAACACATCGGTATTTTTTCACACCCCTGTGTTGGTGTATACCCAATGTGCCTATTACTAATGATATTATGCAATACGTTCCAATATAAGGCAAAACAAAAACGTGAAATATATGGGAATTATTTCAATTTTCACGGCGGGGACAAAAGCACCCGGCCATGAAAAGTTTCAGCCTGTCCGTAAACTTGATATATAGAGAACACATCGGTATTTTTCACACCCCTGTGTTGGTGTATACCCAATGTGCCTATTACTAATGATATTATGCAATAAGTACCAATATAAGGCAAAACAAACGTGAAATATATGGGAATGATTTCAATTTTCACGGCGGGGACAAAAGCACCCGGCCACGAGAAGTTTCAGCCTGTCCGTAAACTTGATATATAGAGAACACATCGGTAGTTTTTCACACCCCTGTGTTGGTATATACCCAATGTGCCATTAATAATGATATTATGCAATACGTTCCAATATAAGGCAAAACAAAGTGAAATATAGGGACTGATTTCAATTTTCACGGCGGGGAGAAAAGCACCCGGCCATGAGAAGTTTCAGCCTGTCCGTAAACTTGATATATAGACACATCGGTAGTTTTTCACACCCCTGTGTTGATATACCCAATGTGCCTATTAATAATGATATTATGCAATACGTTCCAATATAAGGCAAAAAAAAACGTGAAATATATGGGACTGATTTCAATTGTCAAGGCGGGGACAAAAGCACCGCCCATGAGAAGTTTCAGCCTGTCCGTAAACTTGATATATAGAGAACTCATCGGTATTTTTTCACACCCAGTATTGGTATATACCCAATGTGCCTATTAATAATGATAGTATGCAATATGTTCCAATATAAGGCAAAAAAAAACGTGAAATATATGGGAATAAGATTTCAATTTTCACGGTGGGGACAAAAGCATCCGGTCATGAGAAATTTCAGCCTGTCCGTAAACTCAAACAAAACAGGCAATATATGCACAAAAAAGCAACCGGCCATGAGAATTTTAATCGGTAGTTTTGCAAGCCCCGTGAACTTACCTGATCATGGGCACTGTCGGGTCCGATGGGAAATATGCATGCTTACTCTCAGGTCAGATGCTGATTGATGATTATATATCACATAATATGGGAATTCACCGAATAAATAAACTTCCGGTAAGTATGAATGCCGATCGTTAAATTACCCTTCGCTGCTTCCTCCTACCACTCAAAACAAAAATGTGATCTAGGCTTCGGCGACAAATCTGGGTATGGAAGGTTTCAACCCGATTTCCCACACAACGAACGAACCTAGGCATATAAACACATTAAATATACATTAGATATACCTAAAATAATTCATAAGTGAACAAAAATGGCCACATTATCTTACATATTTTAATGAAATATTTGGTGGCCATTTTTTTCCCCACTTATGGATGATTTTTTAGTTATATCTTATGCATATTTAATGTATTTATATACCTAGGTCCGTTAAGTTAAATTCTTTCGTATAGCAAAATCACATCATGAGTAAATCATACACAACGATAAATTTCACTATTTCACATCCCAGTGTGGTACGTTTTCACCCTTTTAGTTTTGACCCGGTACGTTTGACCAGAACCAAAAATATCTCATTATATAAATGGGTTTTATACGGCAAATAGTAAGAAAAAAAGGGTGGCACGATTTACCCAAATCTACCCAAATCTACTCAAATCTTCATATAATTACTATATGTGTCAATACAAATAAGCTATACACATCTTACTGGACTGCACTTACATAATGTATGTCATTAATTTGCTCATACCAGGGCCCATTTTAATGTTTTGATGCAAAATGGAAATAATTTGTATATGAAATAAAGGGAGAGTACCGCGATAAACTTAATACTAGGAAGCCAAGGAAGATAATCCACTTTATAATGGCTAAACATGCTAAATGGGAATGATTATTTTTAATTGAAATACAAATACAAAACTGTAGAACCTCTCTAATGTTGACATACAAGGAGACAGTAGTGTGAATGTGTCGACCGTATACTGCCGTTTTCGCCCGCCAGGACGTGTAGCCATCTTGTACATAATCACTTGTTGAGGCTATACCTCTAGGGAAATTTGCAATCACAGTCTGATCAGGGTCTACATTGTTTTCCATCTTGTACATAATCACTGTATACCATATACAAGAAGCAAGCCGCGTGTCGCCCGCCGCCAGGACGTGTAGCACCTTATAACAATCACTTGTGAGGCTATACATTCTAGGGGAAATTTGCAATCACAGTCTGATCAGGGTCTACCCGGTTACCCATTTTATGCATAACCACTTGTTGAGGCTATACATGTAGGGGAAAAATATGCATTCACAATCTAATCAGAATCTACACAGTTTCCCATATTGTACATAATCGACTATATATAACGAGCTACCCCACTAAAATACACTGTGTTCTGGTCAATACAATATAATATTGGGCTTTGTCTACATAGAGGTGTGAAAAACATTCAAGCTATTTGACAAGATATACAAATCATACACAAATTTAAAAATATATATATTGCATGCATATTATGGTTCATTTTCATCAATGTTCTTATACAAGATCGTTTATTATTGTTATTGTAGATGAATATTAAGAATATTTATATATATATATATATATATATATATATATATATATATAGCAACTCCGTAAATTAAATTGCAATAACTAAACTATGCCCAGAAGTCATTTGTGCTAATAAAAACATTCATTCAATGCATTATACTTTGTTTTTAACTATTTCAAAAAGATGTTGGCATATAATTACTCGGCGTAATAAATATTGCAATACTATGGAGGTGACCGTTACTTAGACAGTTGGACTATTATATGTGCCATATGAAATCATGATCGATGGCAACTTAAAGTTCGACAACTGAGACATAATGAATGAGTCTCGATCACATTAGTCTCCCTTTATTTAGTCGCCAAACAGGTGTCCGATAGCATCTCGATTTATAAGCAGAATAGTATGGCCACTAAAGTGCGACACGGAGCTCGAAAATACACATTCATAACATCCCCGGACGATGACTTAAACTTTACACAGCCTTGGCCCCGATTGTCATTGTTCCGTCTGCGCATGCGCGGACTGAAACCTTTACTGGGCTGAAGAATTTTCTGTTATACCGGAAGCACGTGCGTTATTATTGACGTCTGTGTTCAGTGACATGGTGTGATTTATGAACCAAGCTTCTTTCCAGTTACAGAGGACATGATTATACATCATATTATTCACAGAGTTTGTTTCTTCAAAACTAACTGTTTATACATTTTCAGTGAAATTACTCTGGAGCAACTTACTTTCGCTTTACCTGGTGTAAACTTCCGGTTACGTCATTGTGTTTCTTGAAGCTTTACGCACGGCAAGGAAACTGCTATATCAAAGTAAACATGTCATTGTGTGGGGGATGGATCACTGTTCCTAACGGTAATATTTTATTTATTTTAAATGTACAATATAAAAATATTGTGTTAAAAAGTATATACCTAGTATCCGCTATACCTATCCGCTATACCCTAAAATCCGCTATACCCTAAAGAACTGTATCGATTCAGGTGCGCGAAATGACCTTGTCAATTTGCATAAACTGAAGCCATCACAGGATCACAGGCGCTCGGATTGTTCAACAAAAATAATAGAGAGTCGCATTTCATCACACTATCGGATTATTTAATGATTATGATGCATGTTTTGTTGAACGGGTATATACTAAATAGCTTAGTAGAGTGGAGTAACTCGTGGCAGATGGAATTTAATGTTAAAAAGTGTGCAATTATGAACTTTTCAAACTCTTCAAATAAAAAACAGTTTAACTATACTATGAACGGAGAATCTCTTGATGTCGTAAAACATCATCCTTGAATTAAGCGATAATTTGAAATATAACACGCACATCGATAAAATTACAAGCAAAGCTTCACAGACGTTGGGATTCATTAAGAGAAACTTGAAAGCTTGCCCACTAGCGGTGAAAGAAAGAGCTTATAAAACACTCGTACGCCCTAAACTGGAATATTCATCACCAATTTGGAACCCCCAGCAACAAACTCAGATAAAGCAAATTGAACAAGTTCAACGAAACGCTGCAAGATTTGTGAGATTTGTCTCCAATAAACCTTTCAATCCTCATAAACCGTATAGTGTCTCATCTATTATTACATCTCTCCAATGGCCATCCTTACAACAACGTCGACAACGTTACGACGTTGTCCTACTCTACCGCGTGGTTCATGGACTTGTTGCAGTACCTGCTACCTACTTACCTACACCAGCATTGGTTAGGTCTACACGCAACAGTAACAATCACAAGTTTCTGCAACCTCACTGCCGTGTGAACGTCTACATACATTCCTTTTTCCCACGAACTGTACCATTCTGGAATGCTTTGCCCTCTACTGTCGTATCAGCGCCGAGCCTGGACGCATTCAAGTTATCCGTCCAGTCGCTCCCAGAGTTCCACGCCTAGAAATTCTGATCATGTACAGTGTACATATATGTTGGCAACAGCCTTTTAACCACGTTGAAGCACTTCACACTCCGCCGTGCACAGTTTTAATCCCTCTCCAGTAGATGTCCGACGAGGCGTTGGAGAGTATTTCGTTGAAGTTGAAGGTTATTGGATTTGTACGGAAATATATTTCGGCGTACTCGTTCGTTCTGCGCAACCTATAATTATTCAAACTCTAAGACAACCCTTTGTGAAGTGTATCGTACTGCATATGGTGTGTAACGTCATTATAGATAGTTGATGTTTTAAGTAAAATGGACACCGATTAATAATATCGATGGCTCAATATGATTATTTAAAGCATGCGGTATGTAACTGTCAAAAAAGATTGTTTCTGTTTTAAATCATCATCATTTCGCTGTCCAATGTTGGATTTTATCGAGCCATTGACCTATGACTATGTAAACGATTCTGTAATTGGTCTGCATAAAATGGCGGAAACGACTTTTCATGAGACACGAGGTTAAGTGTATCATTGCGCGTGAAAAAAATATACTCAAATTAATACATGTCAGTTTATATTATATTAAATCAGATAAACATTTTGTAATATAAATGTCGTACAGAAAAATTAACAACACATGTATTACACTACACAATATAATGTTAGCTCACTACCAGAACTATTTTTATTTTTTTCATGCGTATAACTACGTATAAATTACATGTGGAGCGGTCGATCATTGCGCTAAAAATGTAACCTTCCTAACAAAATATGTATTATGAAACACGACAGTTAATATTTTATAAAATCACAAACTGTTTTTAAAAATATAACTGTAGCTGAAAAAAAATGTAACTGGCCAAAAATGTGAGTGACACGTTCATAATGCACCGCTCGCTTTGGAACTCTCACGTGGCGTAGCTAGAATCATGAAGCATGACGTACGTTCGTTGGTCGACAATTACTCATTTGCATAAAACATGTGAGGTCCCAAAAACCGTATAAGGACTATATCCAAGCAAATATGCTTGGATAATAACATATGTGAATAGTTTCGTGTTACTGTATACTGTATGGTACATTGAGTTGCCATCTCCACCATCTTTATATGTGCAAGCCATCGTACAGTTTCACCAATTCGAGCGTTTGACACATACAGCAACTAGTATGACAATACAACTAATACAATTGATGCAAACTATGAATATATGACACCAGTGTGCTATAATTATTACGCCAACACACTACACAAAGTGCAAGATATCTGAGCATTCCTCTCATCAATCCCAAACTAAATTTCAATGTGTAAACATTTCAATCTGATTCACAGTTTATTGTTAGTATACATGTTACCCACACGTAAAACCGTATAGTAGGCAAGTATACACCAGTGACTATACACTCAGCTAACTGCTTACATGTCACTGTATTTGATATATAATATATGGTAATGCATCTACATGTATTATTGTGATTTTTATTGTGATTTTTATACGCAGTATTATTACACTATACAATACAATACAATAGTTTATTGGATGATGTAGGCCTCTGGCCCATAACATGTACAATTGAACAAATATCAGTGAACATCTAATGGAATTATATCGTGTTACGCTTGTTTAACAGATGGTAAATATATACGGAAATTGTGTAAATCGTTTTGTGAGTATTTGAACCCATAATTCTATAAAATGTGTCTAAAGACCTGTTGGAATACATTTGAGCAGGTAGGTAGATCAATCTAATATCATCGTATAGTTTACAATGAAAAAACGCATGGTATTCATCTTCCAGAATTTCTCGATTTGTATGTATTAGGCAATACGGACAAATCCGAAGCTCTCTCTGTATTCCAGCATGTCTGCCGACTTCAATGTTTAACTTGTGGTTGGAGCACCTAAATTTTGCCATCGCTTTTCTCAAATTAAAATGGTAAAAGAAACATGTAATATACCTTTCTACATTCAAAAGACTTTTTAAAATGTTTATAATGAATACATTTAGCAGAGATGTCAACATCGCTATGCCAAGTTTGTTGACAACAATCTATAACACGTTGTTTGAATTGATGTAAAAACATAGTTAAGTCCCCTACATCTTGAGATAGCCAGACTAACCCAAAGCCATATTTGTATAGAAGTTTTTTAACATTACTGGCCCAATTTACCCGTCCCATATCATCGTGTGCTTTTAGCATCAAATAACAGTTTCTAGGATACCGATGGTTTGGCATTTGTAGAATACGGCACCAGTATGCTATGCATTTAGAGTAGTACGATGTACATAGTGGATATCTACCGCAATCTCCAAGCGCCATTGAATCATTTACAGTACGGAATAATCCAAGAAATGACTTACAAAAGCTGGTTTGTACTGACTCTATCTGTTCTGAAAATTCATAACCCATATCTCAGCCCCATAACAAAGGACGGGTGTAACCATGGTATCGAACAGTTTAAAAATATCTTGATAATCAAAGTAACCGAAGTTGCGTTGATATCTATGTATTGCCATAATTGATTTTCGCGCTTGCGCTACTAACGTATCCTTAGCACGTGTCCATATCAGTTTTGGGGTGAATAAAAGTCCCAAATATTTATAAAAGGGGACAGTTTCTAATTGTCGCGCTTGGTAAGACCAGTTCTCGTATGATCGTAATATACCGCCATTTCGAAAAACTATGACCTTTGTTTTATCCGTGTTAACTTGCATTCCGGTTTGTTGGCAAAATAATTCGATTACGTTAATTTGTTGTTGCAATTTTACAACTGATTCTGCACCGTTTGCTATGTCGTCAGCGAACACAAGACAAAGAATATCGGGTATGTCATTATTAATAAATATGCCAGCGCTACAACGTTCACGTAAGAATGTTGAAAGATCGTTTATAAATAATGAAAAAAGTAGAGGGCTACTGACACACCCTTGTCTCGTTCCAATCTGACAAGGAAAATAGGCTGTTAAACCACACGTTGTCTTAACACCTGCTGACAAATTGTTATACATTGATTGTAAAGCCCGTAAATATTTTCCCCCTATTCCCTTTAATATTAGACTTTCCCATAATTTATCATGTCGTATCCTATCGAATGCTTTCGAAAAATCTAAAAATAAACAATAAAACCTCCCTCCCTGTTTCGATAAATTTTCTGCGTCATTGATTGTAATGTAAACATATTATCTATCGTAGAATACCCGGCTCGAAATCCAGCTTGTGATTCATCGATTACCTCGTTATCGACTGTCCACTTGGTTAGTCGAGAGTTCAACGTAGAAACAAATATTTTACTCATCGCATTTATGAGAGATATAGCACGGTAATTATTCGGATTATCATAAGACCCATGTTTATGGATTGGACATATGATCGACTGGCCCCAACATTTAGGAAATATTCCCGAATCAAAAATTGTGTTAAACATGTTTGTCAAGAAAGGTGCTACAGTATCTGATGTATGTTTGAAGAAGTCAATTCCAAGACCATCAGGGCCCGTAGATTTCTTAGATTTCAGTTTAGATATAGAAGCAATTACCTCTTGGTCTGTAAATGGAACATTGAGCGTTTGTGCACTGGGCGATCTTTCCGAATCACGTGATTCCGTTTCCGAGTCCTCCGATAGCGAAATTTTTTTTTTTAAATATTCAAACCATTCAAGCGGAGTAATCTTTGTGTCTACCGGCTGATTTCGATCATTTGATGATTTAATGGTTTGCCAGAACTCTGTTGGATTATTTCGAGAGTTTACAAGTTTACGGCATTGATTTGATTCGTATGCTAATCGTTTATTTTTACAAAGACTTTTGAACATATTTCGGCAAATAATATAGGCAGTGAGATCTGTACTTTCATTAGAATTGCGGAATTTTCTAAGTAAACATTGTTTTTGAGTTTTCTTCAAATCACACTCCGCGTCCCACCATACTGCATTTTGTGTGGCGTTAGCGTTGCTAGTTGTAAGTGTATTACGCGGTCTCATGCATTCAGCAGCGGACTGGTAAATGTTGTCAAGGGCCGTAACTCCTGAGTCGATATTGTCATTTATCGTAGTAAATAGAGTATCGCGTTCATGTGTTATACTAGCTGTAAAGTTTGAATGAAAAGTTTCAGACTTCAGGTCATTCCAGTAAAATTTTGTATAATTTGTACTATAATCATCAGTAGTGGACGTAATTTCCGCTGTCTGGTTCTTCATTTGAAAGTGTAAACCGCAATATAATGGAAAATGGTCTGAATCGTCGCGTTCCTCTACTTGAAAATGTAGAATTTTGTCAAATAACTCGGTAGAAGCAATATTGTAGTCCACCAGGCTACACCCGTCGTTTGCTGTACATGTAAATTCCCCATGAGGATCCCCAACAGTTCTGCCATTAACAATATGTACATTTAAAAGACAACATAGTTGCACCAAGGACTGACCAAACGAATTATACCTAACTTTATCTTTGGTCTGTCTCGGGATGTCAAATGTGTCACCATCATATGGAACGTCACCGAAAATAATATCTAAAGAATCATCTGGTATATAATCTAGCATTTCCTTACATCTTGCATTACAATCTCCAGCAATAAACAGTGAACAATCTGGGTATTGAGCACGTGCAGCAATTAAATATGTTTCTAACTGCTTCACACCATTCTTTTCCTCATAATCATTGTATATTGCCGAGCCTTCAGGCGATATGTAAGTGAAGCATAATATTATATCTCTATCATAGATAGCTGATGTGCTTAGATGTAATAAAACACAGTTATTAAAATTTTCGAAAATTCGCTTCACTGATAATGTTTTAACTAGTGAGTTCTGCACTAAAACACATATACCTCCGCTATTGCGTATGCTCTGTCGTGTAATGGCACGTACAGTGTCGAAACATGAATAATCGTGTAAAAATGTATCAAATTCACCCTTGTAGTCTGACCAGGTTTCATTTAAACCTATAATATCAAATAATTGTAAATATTGTATTAGATTACTAGCTTGCATATATTTCTTCAACCCTTGAATGTTCCATGTCAGAATGTTTACATGTATGTCTACTGTCGTATATTTAGTATCATGTACATGGCGTGTATGAGTGTCTTGTCTATTTATAGACTCGGAATGTCCAGAAATAATCGGAGGGCTTCGGCCACGTCCCTATAGCAATGGGTCTGATGAAGCCCCGCCTTCCGCTCCGCCCCCAAAGTCACTGTCACTGTCAGAATCTATATTAATAGATACACGTGGTTGTTGTGTTGACATTTGCGATGAAGTATGTTCAGGTCTGGCGACAGGTGGGTCGGGATTACGGGACGCTGTGTACCCAATACATTTGGGTTTCTGAGACTGATCATCCCACTTGTAGATCTTATTATCAATTACAAGTTTATAAAATTTCATGGTTGCACGGTACCCCTTGATTCGCGCCCGTACCAAATGTTCGCCTAACGCCCACCTGGATTGACGCACTCTCGGTGTGAAGTCCTCGGCAACTCGATACTGCGATCTGCTGTCAAGTTTCTTCCGTGCAAAGTTGAGGATTATCTCGCGATCTTTGTACTTGGTAAACCTGGCGATTATTGGGCCGTCGTTTCGGTTACCCGGTATTTTCAGCATGTGTACCCTTTCTAGGTCGATGGATTCGCCGGTCTGGAGGCCGAGTTCGTCGCTAATAAAACTGCGGACCTTGTTTTCACTGGCTCCCCAAGTCTCATTAATATTTCCTTTGATGCCGTGGAATATCAGGTTATTTCGTCGGGACTGACCTTCAATACTATCGATCTGTTGTTCAAGGTTGCCTACTTTGGTACACAGTTCTTCGTTTTGTTTCTTTAAGGTTTCATTTTCCGATTTCAATAAATTACAAGTATCGGATATAGTGTCTACCTTGGTGTTCAACGATTTTAGGCTGTCCGATATTGCAGTCATGTTTTGGTTCATGTCCGTTCTCATACACGATAGTAGATATGTTACACTTGTGGTGTCCTGTACATTCTCGCCGTGTGTCTGTGTATTCGCGCGCGTGACCCGTATATCGCCCGACTTATCAGCATCGAGTAGTGATTGACTGTGGGGAATGGGTGAACGCTGTGATTGTCGGGATCCTGATCTGGTCACTGTGTATTTATCTTACTCTCAAAAAATGCCATCGTATTTAGAAACCAATTATGTTTGAATCGAATGGTAACCTGAGGTCACACGGGTTACACATCAATTAAACGTACATGCCCACACAGTAGGCACAAAATGTTGTTTATAGGAATTAAATAAGTGTATAATTGTGTCACTATTCCACCAGTTCTAAAGGTTACGAGTGCCGGCTATACAGATATAATCATTTAGTAATATTGATTGTACTGATAGTGACTCGCGGTGGTATCAGGCTATTTTCATATGCAAATGAGGCATGATATTTTTCAATTATTTATTCTAGTTTATTATCAAAACATAAATACAGAGAATAGCTAGTAATGTTCATTAACATTTTAAGGAAACACGGTTATCGCCCCTGATATCAGTGTGGAAATTGACGTCTGATATAAAATGTATAATAATGCCAATCAATACGTGGCGTATTGGTGAAATAATGTTTATTTTGCCAGACAATGTCTCAGATTATGTCTCCGATATAACGAACATTGTGTGCCTACTGGGTGGGCATGTACCTTTAAGTAATAATTGTAGATTATTTGATTTGTATGTGTATCGTTGCACGGCGGAATGAGTGGTATATATCCAAATACAAATCAAATAACCTTTAAAAATACACACAATATAACTAAACAAAGCAAGTTAGTGATGATTTAGAAGGGACTATTTTGCGAGGTGAAACGTAGTTCCTCCCCCCCCCCAGGAAATCTTCCTCCCGGGGGGGGGGGGATTTCCAGGCTTAAGCCTAGGAAATATTCCCCCCGCCTGGAAATTCTGCCCCCCCCCATCACCACCTTCACAGACACTGTCCACAACACTTTTAATGTATTTTCATATACAATGTTGATATTGTGCTCAGGAGCATACAAAATGCACATGTTAGAACCAGTCTGTTGGTAACAGGATGTAATATCCATACATGTATACCCAACTAACATAGTCATAATGTATGTCTGCTTGTGGAGAAGTATGTGAATAGGTGAGGCAGCATTTTCTATAAAAGAGCTATCCAATTTAGTATAATATACATAGACAATATAGTGGTGGTGGGGCGGTAGAGATTATATTTACCGGTATATGCAATAATTCCCCATTACCGTACCATAACTATTATGTATGTTTGGGGGGGGGGGGAGATTTTCCTAGGAAAGAGTCCCTCCCCCCGCCACCATCTACCATATGCATAGTGGATATGGACGTCTCTTTGTAGACAAGAACAGTCCACGATTGGGGGAGTATTTCTGATGAAATGAAATAAAGAATGTTGGTGTAGAACAGATAGCATGTGGCATGTATTGGTGGTTTGGTGGTGGGGGGGGGGGGGGGGGGGGTGGTCCGAGGTCCTAGGAAATATCCCCCCGCCGCCATCTAACATATGCATAGTGGATGTAGACGTCTCTTTGTAGACAAGAATAGCCCACGATTGGGGGAGTATTTCTGAAGAAACAAAACAATGTATGTTGGTGTAGAACAGACAGCATGTAGCATGTATTGGTGGGGGGGGGTGGGGGGGGGTGGGGGGGGGAGATTTTTCCTAGGAAATATTTCCACCCCGCCACCATCTACCATATGCATAGTGGATGTGGACGTCTCTTTGTAGACAAGAATAGCCCACGATTGGAGGAGTATTTCTGAAGAAACAAAATAATGTATGTTGGTGTAGAACAGACAGCATGTGGCATGTATTGGTGGGTGGGGGGGGGGGGGGAGATTGTAGTCCTAGGATATCCCCCCAACCATCTACCATATGCATAGCGGATGTGAATGTAGACAAGAATAGCCCACGATTAGGGGAGTATTTCTGATGAAATGAAATGTATGTTGGTGTAAAACAGATAGCATTTGGCATGTATTTAGGGACGGGGGTGGGGGGGGGGGGGGGTGGAGATTTTCCTAGGAAATATTTCCCCCGCCACCATCTACCATATGCATAGTGGATGTGAACGTCTCTTTGTAGACAAGAATAGCGCATGATTGGGGGAGTATTTGTGATGAAACAAAATAATGTATGTTGGTGTAGAACATACAGCATGTGGCATGAAATGGTGGTGGTGGGGGGGGGGGGAGATTTTCCTAGGAAATATTCCCCCCCACCATCCAAGATGGCCGCCGTCCGCAATCTTGAACAATATAAAACATAATATTTCTGTGGGGGAAATTAAGCTAAATGTATAACTGGGGTGAATATTTTGCTAATTTTAGCAGACCACACCTGCTGGAAGGGTTGTTTGCTGGGTTGGATGCTATAAGGATCAGGAAATACAAGATGGCCACCATATGCCATCTTGAACAACTGAAAATACAATAGTTTTGAGACTATATATTAGTACAATGTACAAACAGTGTGAGTTGTCACTAATTCTAGCATCCTATATTGACGTTAAGGGATGTTTTGTTACCTTAGATATTATTATGACTGTCAAATTTCAAGATGGCATCAATATATAACGTATCATATATTGCGCAATAAAAGTTACTCACTGGGTATGTTGGATGATTAATTGTGCGCTGATGCTAGAAGCTATGATAGCCAGACACATTGCTTTCTTTTGATGTATGTAAGTTATTTAAGGAGTGCAACTCCAGTGACTACATGCATCAGATATATGCCTTTATATACTTCTAGATAATGATAAGCATCAAAGTGTACACATACATATATTTCTATGATTGTAGATAGTGATATGACATTGGATATGTGAGCTTAGCTAGTGATGCCAAACTCCATGTAAAACATATTCAACAACTATACGATCGTCCGGTCTAAAGTGCGCACTTACTGCATCAGCCATTGTTTGTGCTACAGCAGCTGTCGGAATCACAATTCTTATCAGCATTATCATTGGCATCTTCTTCCTAATAGTTTATGCTTAGTTGAGGCTCTGGGAATGAATGATAAACATATGCCAATATACATTACTTGTGGTGTTATGGCTTGTCAACCATATAGTGTAATCATATTTCATAATTCGGGTTGGGTTGTCTAGCTGCTATTAGTTAATTTGAGGTGTGTTCACATTGTCTGTCATGTAGCAATCTCTGTAGTTCATAAGCATCAATCAGTGATCAAGATATATTTTCACACCAGTTTATGCTGAGAAACATAAATAGTTTATATGTGTAATGGTGAACATGGTCAGACTCGGTGTGTAGAAGGTGTGTGTGTCAATATGTAATTGTTTTCTTTCATTTATTAGTAGTTAGGTCACCACTTTCTCTTCACTCATGGTAGTTTTACGAATCGTCCATACATATCATATATGTGCTTGGAGAGATAAGTCGCCATATACGATGGATTCATCAATAATGTATAATTGATTTATAATCAAATTAAATATATCACTAGAGGTGGCCAGAAGTTAGGCCCCTTGTAGATTCATCTTATACATTTTACAGAAATATGATGGACGACCTGCGAGCAATATATATCATTTAGCAAGCTACACCGAGCATAACGGTCAGTCAGTGATGAGTTGATGGAAAATTGACTGATACTTACCAGTGTATGTTAGATCAACATGCAACACATTACATCTTCTACTTTCAATAACTTACTGGGACTCATGTAGTAACCTAGGAATGCATAACTAAAATAACACTAGTAGTAATTTGTATGCCTTTAAAGATGGAATAACATCACCATTTTGGAGTCGTAATTTGCACCCGATTGGATAACAAATGTTTACTTGTGTGTTAACTAGTCATCATAGTAGAGCACTGTATGAATTTGAAGACAGCTGATAGTGGCCATCTTAGATTTTGTTATCCATGGAAGGCCAGCATCACAATCAATATATTTTACCCTAAAATTAAACAATAATAATCAATTCCTGTGGTTGCTCTCATCTTTTATCATTAAGAACAGCCACACGATTTGATTATCCATCTTACATGGCCTAGTATATTTTTCAGTCTATGTTTTCTTTCAAGATTAAGTATAATATACTAAGTTTAATAGACAGCCAAGCAATATCAAGTTGGCAAGGTTAGAATTTATTTGTAAGAAAACAAATGTGTTGTTTAATTATAACTTATATTGTCCCACATATAATACATTTAAGTTTTACAAAACAGCAGCCATCTTGGATTTCATGGCATCATTGCTAAACTCCAAATCATCTGTAGCCTATTTCATCAAAATTGCAAAGTATACTTAACTATCAACTGCATATATTTGATGATTAAAAGTATGCAGAATTATTATACTGAATTTATTACATTATCACAGCCAAACTGGCTGTGATAATGTAATACATTCAGTATAATAAAAATCAATAAATTTATCCTAAAATTGAAAATATCTCCCTCAAAGTATACTTTGCTAGAAAAGTATACTTTGCAACGTTGGTAAAATATGCTACATCTTTTGCAGCAGATGTGGGCTCCTAAAATGTGTGAATACTCATGACTTGGTACTTTTAGCCTACACTTCTTGAAAATATTGAATTTTGTCTTTTCAAGATGGAAGATGGTGGCCATCTTGGATTTCCAAACCCCGATAACAGCCCTTGCTGTAGGTGTAGTCTGCGATGCTAAAATTAGCAAAAAGTAACACCATGTATACCTTTAGCTTAATTTTACACTCAGAAATATTGTGTTTTATATTGTCCAAGACGGCGGGTGGCGGCCATCTCGGATTCAAAAGGGCTTAGTGACTTTCAAACCAACACACAACTCCTCCAGCAGGTATGGAATCCTGAGATTAGTGAATATATCGGGTGGCCCAAAAAAAACGTATACCCATTTGAAATGTTAATAACTATAAAATTAGTTATAGCATTAACATTTTATTTTGCCCATCTCGTCTTATGCCTATTTTAGGCATTTTCTCAAAATTTCAGCCGAATTGGGTAAAAAATCTCGAAATGGCAACAAAATGAAAAATTCAGGTTAAAAAACGTGATATCGGACAATTATTTTATTATTTCTCACCATTTCTACTTAAACAGATGGTCAATATGTCCTCCATTCTGTGTGCACACCGCCCTCAGTCGGATTTTCCAACAAGTAATGCATTTCCTAATATCATCGACAGTAAGTTCTGACCATTGTGCAATGATCCTGTCTCTGAGTTCAGTCTCGGTGAATTTACTTGTTTGACCAGTGTAGACCTTTTCCGATAGGAAGTCCCATATTGAGTAATCCATGGGGTTGCAGTCTGGAGACTGGGGTGGCCATTCGTTTTTTTTTTTATAAATTCAGGTACAACCTCTTCCAAAATGCATTTGTGTGATGGGGCACCATCTTGTTGAAAAATGTAATTGTTCCTGGGATATAGCCGCCTACAGTCTGGTAGTAAACCATAATCTAATAAGTTCATGTAACAGTTGGAATTCACCTTAGTTTTAGATGTGTCAATAAAATGAATAGAAGTCTTTCCATTCCAAGATACTCCTGCTGACACCATAATTTTCTTGGTAAACCGTGATGTTTCATGATAAAGTCTTGTAAGGGGTATGTCTTTTTTACTTGTACCGTAAACTCGGTCATTTTCTCTATACTTGGCAAAACTTCTTGCATAAAACAAATGGCGTAAATGAAAGCCAGGGGAGATAATTAACTTGGGATTTGCTATCCGCAAGGGAACATTGTAATAAATTATACACGGTGACACGGTCAGATCGCATTAGACCAGTAGCAATTAAACAGGAATGATATGATCTCACTACAGTCATGATAGTGTCGATATCCATGAGTGGGGAGCATATTGGTAGCAGACTAAAGAAATCATATTTTGAGAATTTTTTTTTACCAAACACCGATATCGTTTTTTTTCACCTGAATTTTTCATTTTGTTGCCATTTCGACATTTTTTACCCAACTTGGCTGAAATTTTGAGAAAATGCCTAAAATAGGCATAAGATGAGATGCGCAAAATAAAATGTTAATGCTATAACTAGTTTTATAGTTATTAATATTTCAAGTGGGTATACGTTTTTTTTGGGCCACCCGATATACACATTATTTTCACTTTTAGCTTAGCTCTAACAATATGGAGTACTAACGTAGTATGTATTTTAAGATGTTGGGCAGTGGCCATCTTGGATTAAAAGGTACAAATTAAAATATAACCATAACAGTAGTTTTGGCATGTCATAATTATTGGGAAACGACATCTCATTTGTGTTTCTTGCGTATCTCATTACAAAGATAATGCACTTTATATATTTCAAAATGGCGTAGGCGGCCATTTTGAATTTGGTGATCTAAAATGTTTCCCCATCATTTTTGAAAAATGCATAGAAGATATTTATTTCCTAAAATGGTTCATGTTGACAAATCAACAATAAAAAAGGTACGAACATAATGGTCACGGAATCCTCGGAAATGGCCCTACTATATCCCACTAGATCAGCGTTTTCATCAAGTTTATCAGACTCGGCTCGGAAACGGAAGGAATTCCGAGGCTAGCCTCGGAATTCCTACCATTTCCGAACCGAGCCTTTGAACGTGATATTAAAAGATATTCGTTCATTCATTTGGCTCATATTTAAGGGTGGGAATTGGCTCGAACACCTTCCATACCCGGTTAAAAGATATTAGCCTGGTATCCTCTATATAATCATGATAATCCATGTGATTATGTTGATTTATAGATAGCTGCACGGGTAACCTGCTGGAATGGCGACATCGACCGATGAAGGGGTCCGCTACCGAGACAAGGTGACGATCGTTAGCGGAGGGAGTCGGGGCATTGGGCGGGGCTGTGTAGAGGTGTTTGGTGAGTAACATTGCCGGGGCTACATATACAGTGACCTAAGCCCTCGCTAATCGTACTACTGTATGTTTGACGAAACCTGCCCACATTTTAAGGCTATATAAATAATGCAAAAGTAATATTTTTTTCGATATTATTAAATTATATCATCTTTGAAGATGTCTATGGAGATTTAACATGGGGATTTGTTTTCATAATATAATCAATATTTGACAAAATTTCACGAAATAAAAAGACGGATCATTCTTAAATGTTGATACAATTTAATATTGTCAGAATTATTTTTGGCATTGTTTATATAGCCGTAAAATTTGGGCAGGTTTCGTGAAACATACAGTAATATTTATAATTTTTCTTTTCAAAATACTTGAATATTGTAACGGAAGTCAAGCGGCTTGATTGGCTTAAGATGAAGAGGTGAAATAAAACCGCACTAAGTCTTGCAATGTTTTCATTATTTGGTAGTCGTGTTCGGCTATTATCATGGATCGCTGATCCAGGGTGCATGATCACGTGGTCACAACAACAACAACAATGGCTGAAAGTGTTAAAAGCGCGCCCATTCCGAAGTAAGTATTATTTAATATTTTCCTTAAGGCAACGGATTTTGATGTAATATGGCGCAGCCAACGCTTCTGCATTAGCTGCATTTGGTGGTCCCGGGAGTTCGGCACATACGTATGTCGTTTTTGCGAAGAATCGATTTCCGTGTCAGTAGACACGGACATCGATTCTTCGCAAAAACGACAGAAGAAGTATATAGGGAGTCAAAATGATACCACCTCCCAATTGTGGATACAGATTGCACACACACACACACCCCTTTTGAGCCATTATACCACCTCCCAATTGTGGATACGAATTGCACACACATCCCTTTTTGGGAAAGTCGAAGAAAAATTTGTCTCCCAAGAGGCAAACAGAAATGGCAGACGACAATGTTCCAATGGGACACGAGTATACACAACTGGACTGGTAGTACAAAAGACGACGTTTTGGTTCAATAGTGGATGGGGGTTCTAGTCCATTCTGCATGGAGCCACTATTTTCTCTGTCGTATGTATCCACATTTGGGACGAAAACATCCACAATCGTACTACCACCTACCCACACCCCAAAATATGGCATACGAGAGTGGGAAAAAAGGTCGAGAAATCCACAATTGGGATGCGAGTATACACAACTGGGACACGATATCCACAATTGCACTGGTGCCGTAGGAGAAATTCGCCTCCCAAGAGGCAAACAGAATTGGCAGACGACAATGTTCCAATGGGACACGAGTATACACAACTGGACTGGTAGTACAAAAGACGACGTTTTGGTTCAATAGTGGATGGGGGTTTCTAGTCCATTCTGCATGGAGCCACTCTTTTCTCTGTCGTAATGTATCCACATTTGGGTACGAAAACATCCACAATCGTACTACCACCTACCCTACACCCCAAAACCCCAAAATATGGCATACGAGAGTGGGAAAAAATGTCGAGAAATCCACAATTGGGACGCGAGTATACCAACTGGGACACGATATCCACAATTGCACTGGTGCCGTAGGAGAAATTCGCCTCCCAAGAGGCAAACAGAAATGGCAGACGACAATGTTCCAATGGGACACGAGTAATACACAACTGGACTGGTAGTACAAAATAAAGACGACGTTTTGGTTCAATAGTGGATGGGGGTTCTAGTCCATTCTGCATGGAGCCACTATTTTCTCTGTCGTATGTATCCACATTTGGGACGAAAACATCCACAATCGTACTACCACCTACCCACACCCCAAAATATGGCATACGAGAGTGGGAAAAAAGGTCGAGAAATCCACAATTGGGACGCGAGTATACACAACTGGGACACGATATCCACAATTGCACTGGTGCCGTAGGAGAAATTCGCCTCCCAAGAGGCAAACAGAAATGGCAGGCGACAATGTTCCAATGGGACACGAGTATACACAACTGGACTGGTAGTACAAAAGACGACGTTTTGGTTCAATAGTGGATGGGGGTTCTAGTCCATTCTGCATGGAGCCACTATTTTCTCTGTCGTATGTATCCACATTTGGGACGAAAACATCCACAATCGTACTACCACCTACCCACACCAAAAAAATATGGCATACGAGAGGGGGAAAAAGGTCGAGAAATCCACAATTGGGACGCGAGTATACACAACTGGGATACGATATCCACAATTGCACTGGTGCCGTAGGAGAAATTCGTCTCCCAAGAGACAAACAGAAATGATACCACCCATTTGTGTATTTGGACATATTTGGGAAAAGTGTAGAAAAAATTCGCCTCCCAAGAGGCAAACAGAAATGATACCACCCATTTGTGTATTTGGACATATTTGGGAAAAGTGTAGAAAAAATTCGCCTCCCAAGAGGCAAACAGAAATGATACCACCCATTTGTGTATTTGGACATATTTGGGAAAAGTGTAGAAACAATTCGTCTCCCAAGAGGCAAACAGAAATGATACAACCCATTTGTGTATTTGGACATATTTGGGAAAAGTGTAGAAAAAATTCGTCTCCCAAGAGGCAAACAGAAATAATACCACCCATTTGTGTATTTGGACATATTTGGGAAAAGTGTAGAAAAAATTCGTCTCCCAAGAGGCAAACAGAAATGATACCACCCATTTGTGTATTTGGACACATTTGGGAAAGACGGGTTGGAAAAAGAGGCTCGCATCTACAAGACCTTTTCTCGCAGAGCGCGAACACAGGACTCGGCGATTTCTCGTTTTCGTGTTTCTACGGCCAGCGCTTGCTCTAGATCTGCAATCCGAAGTTGTAGCCGCGCTTTTTCGCTCGGTGGGCCATCCGGACACGAGGTGTGGCCGTGCCTAGCTAGAGACCGTGCATGCGAAAAAGTTTTTCCGCAACCATCGCACAAGAAGCGCGGCAGACTACGCCCATTTTTTCGTTTCTCGTGTCGCGCCAAGTTGTACTTTTTCGCAAAGACTCTACCACACTTTTCGCACTCCATTTTCCCAATAGTGTTTTGTGTCTAATTGGGCGCAAACATATTTTGGAAAAGGTCGAAAACCTCTCCCCAAAGTAGGTAGAACAAAGCACACCACCCAATTGTCCACATTTGGACTTTTGGGAAAGTCGAAGAAAAATCGTCTCCCAAGAGCAAGACCACATCGAAAAACAGAAAACCTCTCCCAAAGGAGGTAGAAAGACAACTCGGTACAAAAACAAGAAAAGACAATTCGGAAAAAATACTTTTTTTTTACCTCCAAAATGGCTACTCCATGTAGAACGGGTCGCGACTACCAGAGTGCTGGTGTACGGAGTCGCTAGTTTCGTTTTTCCCATTCGGCGTACCGGACTGTTTTGCGGAGTGCATGAACTGGGCGTCGGGATCTGGTTTGTTCTTCCAGAGTCTACAAGCCTCTAGAGACACGAACGGGAACAGTGGTCTGCAAACCGCGTACGTCGCCACAGAGAACCCCAGCCACCACTTCGTATTCTCTACGGTTCTCCAGATGTCATGTACCTCCCGCTCGTCTTTCTTCGGACACTCGGAATCGGCATCGCTGGAAATCGCGTCCAACAGCCTGCGTTCCAGTGTGTCCAACCGGTTCTCCAGACGTCTCTCCATGTCGGACAGGCGCGTCGCTTCTTCGAACGAGCTGGCGTTTCGTGCATCTTCTAGTAGATCCGTGGGGAACTCGGTGGGGCCCGCAAAACAAATATATTTTGCCCAATGTACAACATGGAAAATCTTGGGCCCACCTAGGCAGACATGAGCAGCCTAGGCATACCAGCACCACGACTAGGCATACCAGCACCACGACTAGGCATACCAACATCACGATTAGCATACCAGCACCACGACTAGGCATACCAGCACCACACTGGGGGACATTTGTCCAACATGGAATTCCCAAATCGTTCGAAATGGTCGAAATACTTGAAATACTTGGATACATACGACAGAGAAAATAGTGGCTCCATGCAGAATGGACTAGAACCCCCATCCACTATTGAACCAAAACGTCGTCTTTTGTACTACCAGTCCAGTTGTATACTCGTGTCCCATTGGAACATTGTCGTCTGCCATTTCTGTTTGCCTCTTGGGAGACAAATTTTTCTTCGACTTTCCCAAAAAGGGATGTGCGTGCAATTCGTATCCACAATTGGGAGGTGGTATAATGGCTCAAAAGGGGTGTGTGTGTGCAATCTGTATCCACAATTGGGAGGTGGTATCATTTTGACTCCCTATATACTACTACAGAAGTTTCAATACACAATAAAAGAATACGTACTTCGGGAAGCTTCAGTATTTGTTGTTCTTGTTGTAACCACGTGATCATACACCTTGTGATCTATGTCTTGACATTTTCCGGTTGCCTACATTATATTCCATAGTAAACAAATGTTATTGACTTTAATAGGACCACTGATGTGCCCCCCATACTGATGCATCGCGTGTATTTATCAGTCTTTATTTTTAGTACGCCACGGGTCAAAGGTCGTGTTTGGTGATATTAGAGGTACGTACACGTAGTCATGCACCAAATATGATTTGTTTTTCTCTGTCGGTAGCTTTTGTTGACGATAAAACGTAAATACAAATGAAAATCAACATCACCGTAGGAATTTGAAAACGAAAGAATGGCATATTTTGGAAACGATCTAAGACAACAAATGCTAAATATGGAACTAGTTCCAGAAAGAAATATTGCTTAATATGTGTTATCACCGTCCCATAAACTATTTTTCATTCAATTGCGTGCGTATATACAGAATATGATTGTCGCAAGTGTAATACGATTCGTTTATTTAAGGAATAAAACCATGGGCTGTTGCGTTTACTGTATTATGAACAACAGTTGGTCTGTTTAAAGTGCGTGGAGTCCGAAGGACTACTCGCACCATTTAAACAGACCAACTATTGTTCATAATAAATGCAATTGCCCATGGTTTTATTACTTATATTTACACTGCATTTTCGGATAGTTTCAAAGATGTAAATAACCATATACGGCGTAAGAATCTTATTGTTTTACGTCGTTTTGTCGCAATTCATGGAACAGCGACGTTGCCGGTCAATAGCGTAACGTTATTGACAACGACGATGATCTTCACGTAATCCAATGACGTCAAACAAACTTTAATGAATCAACAACGTCGCGCGACGTCACGTGGGAATAATGTAATATACTGGGATATGAACACAATACGTTGAATGGGCGTTTCCATTATGAATTTAAGGACAATGTAAATATTAATCAGTTGTCCAACGTTTGTGCTCAACGACCACCAATGGTATGGCGTGTAAATATAACATAATAAATAATTGTAAGAAAGCACAGGCCATTCGCCAAACACCCCATTGCCACCTTCACATTGTAGATGCCATTGGAAAGGAACTGGAGGAGCAAATAAACAAAGAAGGGCATGCGGGTGAAGCGTTGTTCGTCAGATGTGACGTTACAAATGAAGACGACATCAAGGTAACTGTGTAATATACGCAACATTTTCAGCAGTTATGTTGCTATTCTTTTGTTTTTTGACTTTTCGCCTGTCGACGTTTTAGATTCCGACTTTAAAAATAAACGCGTAAATATTTGTGAGAACGGGTAAAGTCGCAAAGCGAAAAGTCGAACTTCCATAAAATGTACTTGTGTGACAATACGAAATGAAGTGCGCGAACGTTTGGCTCGTAATTTCTGAAGTTCGCCTTTCGTTTTTCGAATTTGCAAAACGCGAAATCGAAAACGCGAAAGTTCGAGTAGAAATTTCGCGTTTTCTTGATTTTGAATGTTCGCCTTTTGGCTATGATACGGCGAAGTCGCCAAGCGAAAAGGCGACATTCCGAAAATTCGGGTCCAAATTCCATGTTTTCGCGTTTCGTGTTTCGACTTTGTATAAGGCGAAATCGAGATGAACGCCACCCACCATCATAAGTGTGTTGTTTACTTAGTATGGACTGTTAAACTCATATGGGTATTCATGGATATTATCTTCTGTTTTCAGAACCTGGTTAAAACCGCAGTAGATGAATATGGGCGGATAGACTGCGTCATCAACAATGCCGGCACCAGTAAGTAACCATTGTCGATTCAAGTTCTGGAATGTATTTAAAAAATAAAGTACCCTAAGATATAATCACATTTATTTATTGTAATAGAAATGTGAAAAAAACCCATAATTTATGGCATTATAATTCCAGCACAAAAGTATTTACACAATTCCCTAACATTTGATTGGTCCGTAGCAAGTCTCTGCCCAGAATTTATATCCCAGTAAACTCCATGCCGAACTACTTTCCGAAACCGTGAGGCGCAGTTAAAATAATTCTTAAGAAAACGGAAAATAAATTCCACAAAAAGGCCATTCATTCCTATATTGGTTTCAATCCCAAGTCAGCCACCGTGTGGATGAATAAACATTATAGGAGTGAATGGCCTTTTTGTGGAATTTATCGGGGTATAAACTTGGAAAAGTCGCGGGAATACTGGACGAAGGCCGGAAGGGCTCGTCCAGTATTCCCGCGACTTTTCCAAGTTTATATCCCCGATAAATTCCACAAAAAGGCAATTCATTCCTTATAATTCCAGCATTTGAAATAAATTCATCAAGAAAATGTGTTTATTTTCCGTTTTCTTAAGAATTATTTTAACTGCGCCTCACGGTTACGGAAAGTAGTTCGGCGTGGGAGTTTACTGGGATATAAATTTTGGGCAGAGACTTGGTACAGGCCAATCAAATGTTAGGGAATTGTGTAAATATTTGTGTGCTGGAATTATGAAACTATAACTGTTGCGTGTTATTAATGTTATGGGCACGTTCTATATCTAATCATCATTTGATTCAAAGAAAATTGATTCGTAAACGTGATGGAATATATGTATACCATATATATGTGAACACTGCCTCGATACTGTATCCTATACGACACATGGAGTGGCCATGTCGGCCATCTTTCTGCGTTCCAGCCATCAGACAGTTTCACCTCTTCTGGCTTTTGAAAAAGAACTGACAATGCGAAGTAAACATATGATATAATGTAGCTAATCATACATGGAAAGGCCAAGGCAACGGACAAAGGATGTTCAAGTATAGAACGGGTCCTTATGCTCGCGAGCTAGCTGAAATAGGTATTAAACTCGCCAAAATCAATGATGCTTACTCACTTGAAGTAATGGAAAGACACGCTCAACAGTGGCTTATTTAAAGGTACATGCCCACTCAGTAGGCACAAAATGTTCGTTACAGGAATTAAATAAGTGTATAATTGTGCCACTATTCAGATGTAATCATTTAGTAATATGTATTTTACTGATAGTATCTCGCGGTGGTATCAGGCTATTTTAATATGCAAATGAGGCATGCTATTTTTTAATTATTTGCACTAATTAAATCCGTCACCTGAAAGAAAAAAGATATTTTCGACAGATTATAAAGTATGATCATTGTACTTCAAAAAATGAATACAGAGAATACATAGTAATGGCCGTTAACATTTTAAGGAAACACGGTTTGGACCCTGATATCAGGATCTGTACTTTTTGAAATTTTCGTATTTCTGAGAACAAAAAATACCTCCTTTTCATAAATGGACTAGTCTGAAAACCATTTCGTGGCGGTTGGATTGGTTGCAAAATTAACATATCAAAATCCATGCCAGTTACTTAGGGGTGAAAGGGTTAAAGGTTGGCATCTGGTATCACAAGACAATACAGTTATTATATTATTTTCCAACACGTTCAGCGAAGGTTCAAGTTACTGCACTCGTATGATCCAGCACCATGTACATGTTGTCATATTATCAGACTCCAGATAATGAATTACTGTCTGTTTCACGAAAGCTGCCCAAATTTGTCGGCCATATAAACAATTCAAAAACCATATTATTTTCGATAATATTAAATTAAAGGAAAATTTAAGAATGAGCCTTCTTTTTATTTCGTGAAATTTGGTCAAATATAGATTTTATTGCGAAAACAAAATTTTTTAGAATTTCAGAAATACTGGACCGATTTTTAAAATTTAACTTAAATTTTTCTTAGTTAGATCATTTCCAAGCTATCTAGCTAGGTTTCGGAGTCAATTTCAAAATATTTTCGTTTTTTAACTCCTCCCACAACTCCTCTACCTTTTTCCCCCATGTTAAATTCCCATAGACAAATCATTTTTTTTGTAATAAAATCAATATTTGACCAAATTTCACGAAATAAAAAGAAGGCTCATTCTTAAATTTTCCTTTAATTTAATATTATCGAAAATAATATTGTTTTTGAATTGTCTATATGGCCGTAAAATTTGGGCAGCTTTCGTGAAACAGACTATAGTAATTGAGTATTTTCACGCCATCATTTCTGAAGCAATTGGGTATTTCAAAATGTTAATTGGGTAAAATAAAATCACACTACTGTTTACACACAACACACATGTCTTGGCATTTCATTAGAATTGTCTCCTTGGAGACAATTCTAATGAAATACCAAGATTTGTTTTCATGGAAAATAAGAAAAATATGCTATATTTGTGGTTTGTTTATTGTTTTCTGCAGAATGATAAATGTACCGCAAAATTGTAATTGCTTTTTGATACTCGCTACTTCTGATTTCAATTGGGTTTTTGGCAATTTTAATTGGGTATTTAAGCAAATACGCAGCTTATCTGGAGCTCTGATATGTTATTCAAACGATAATTGTCTATTAAATACACTGGAACGAATTTTAATCAGTGATCCATATGGATGAGAGCATTATTTATTATATACCTACCCATGAAATACATAGTTATACGATGTAAATAAAAGTCATATGTTCTCTCATCGATGAAATCAACAATTTCCTGTGAAAATACGACTACTTCCGCTATCTATATTCATAACGCGCATCTGCAATGCCGGACTGCAAATAGGCTGCAAATACACATTCATTACCGTATACAGTCTAAAAAACTGATAATTTCCATGAGCGGTATATAATAAATAGAATATTCATGAATATCCTCTATATATTATACATGCATTGCCTCGGTCAATACGTGATTTAAAACGTAGACGAAGTCCGAGGTCGATATCACTTTTATCGGGTTGATAGAGCCGTGTATTGACCGAGAGAAAAGAGCAATAATTGTTTTATTATAAAACCTGGTTTCGCAGTTTCGTGGAATTTGTGAAAACGCTACATGAAAGGTGGAATTTCACTACCAACCATTCCTTGGTTCTGCTGAGGAAATATTCTTAGATTTTATCTCAAGTTTACAAAAAAATAACATGTTGTGACCAATCAATGGAACGAATTGAGTTGAATTGACTGATCCTTACACGTGCTACAGTTCCAGCGTTTATGATTGGAAGCTCCTCTCCTATGTCAATATATATGTAGCTACTTTTCTCAGGTCAACATCACTTTTAATTCAAAATCACTTGTTCAGCATCAGTAGCCGATTTCATCAACATTGCAACGTATACTTATCTAGCAAAGTATACTTTGAGGGAGTAATCATTTATTTTTCCCGAAATGCATTATTTCATATAGAACTGACGACTGCATATATTTGATTATTACAATTATGCAGAATTATTATACTGAATTTATTACATTATCACAGCCAAAATGGCTGTGATAATGTAATAAATTCATTATAATAAAAATTCATAAATTTCTCCCTCAAAGTGTACTTTGCTAAATAAGTATACTTTGCAATGTTGGTGAAATCGGTTACATGGACAATCAGGTACATGGACAGTTCTCAATTTATAATAATCCCCTTAGCATTTGGACAGCAGACCATTGACACGGTAACCGCGGATGGGTTCCGAAAACTCCACGACATCAATGTGATCAGCATTTTTCTCTTGGCAAAGGTAAGTAATATCTGACAGTGTTCCCCACCCCCTCTACCCCTCTGGCCGCCACAGGTGAATAACGCGTGGCGGGGATGGTAAAATAGTTACAATTTTCCTATTTATGTTTAGAATCCAGCAGAAAGGCACAGACATAAAACTTGCCATGAAAACAAAAAGTCGCCTCTAAATGCCTATTATTAGATAATAATAGTAACCCTTTAATGGCTTTATATACTTATTTACCCTCAAATATTGTTCTATATGCTGTCGAACCCGCGAACAACGGCCGGCCAAGGGAAGTGGTCAAAGTGGCCGTTATATTTGTACTGGATTAGCGTCATTGTCCACGAAAATCACTTTTCACTTTGCATCGTAATGATGTACGTATTGGAATTGCAAGTAGTCAAGTGGTTTATAATGACAATCTATAATAAACAGATAATAATACTCATGCGACTTTTTATTTGCATGGCCATGTGCCCAGGATTTTAATGTTGTAATGTTGCGAAATTAAGAAAGCGAAAAACAAAATGTTGATGCTACTCGCATATATAGTGAAGCGACCCAGCCCCTGGTCCGAAGTGACTGGGGTCCGAAATATTCCGCAACAGTTTACAGCCGGTATTCACTCAATATAACTTACCAGCGTTTCTTACGCCTGCAGAGCCTTTCACCCAAATTCATATTTTATCCTGATCATATTCTTATATTGCTGTTCCATCGCAGTTAGTTACAATTTTCACTGTTTTCGTAACGTTTCACAGTCATTTGCACAAGCCCGCCATCTTGGATCTTGAAACTCCCTAGTAACTGTTTGGATCCCCTCAGCTGCCTTGGCAGAATGTAACCAATCACTGTACGGGAAGCTGGACGAATTCTCTGCTCACATCCAACCGGATGTGTTCGTCCATAATTCGTCCAGATTCGTCCTCAGTAGCCAATCAGATAGCTGGATTCATTGACAGCTCGTCCGGTCCTAAACGACCAAATGTTATATAAGGGAGCGCGCACCGCGAAATTCGGACTTCTCAGTGTTCGGAGAACAAAATCCGCTGATTAAACTGCTAAAAAGGTTTCAGGAATTCATACTTGCTCCTCGGATCCCATCCTTGGTGCAATATCACCCACCTATGATTACTTGACTAATGTCTCTACCTTGCTGCTAATTATTATTAGCTGGATGCACTGCAATCATGCACATAATCTGAAACCGCTCATTTAATTACCCCACCCTCTTCAGTTACATAGGTCCCACTCCCGCGTAAATGTCAACGTTCGTCGTGTATCCGTCAGTGCAAGTCGCGCCGCGTCAGAGTAAGCGTTAATTCTAATAGTCTCCCAATTCATAAGCCCACATAACACCAGTGGTCAGATTGTCTCTAGTCGTGATAGACTGAATTACGGTTGAGTCCCTTTTCCATCAACTAGCCTGTGTGGCATCTAGCCTGTGTGGCATCTAACCGGTGTGGTAAATATAGCCTATGTGGCATCTAACCTGTGTGGTAAATATAGCCTATGTGGCATCTAACCTGTGTGGTAACTAGCCTGTGTGGCATCTAACCTGTGTGGTAACTAGCGTGTGTGGCAAATAACCTGACTGTGTGGTATATCCCTACATCACCACCCCACTCTTAGGTGATCTGGACCTACCCATGTACAGTAGCTCCCGGCTCGCGTCTTAAATCCCGAGAAAAGTGGCCATTCTATCACGACTCATGATCTGATCCTCCCATGTAGAAACATGCTATCTCGTGACTAATCGATTGACTCGCGTTCGTGAGATTTGTAAAGTTCCATTTCATGTTTCTGTACCATTGGCATTCAGAAACGCTGATAAGTTGTTAAAGGAGTTTTAAGCAGGGGACAAACTGCGTGTTGTCAGTTTGACATTGATAGTGTTCATCACAGAGCGCCAATAATAATTGCACTATTGCCTGTCATGTATATATATGTATCATTCGAGTCATAACCACCAATCCATAATTTTTATCATAATTTGATCATTCTGTTAAATTGTTCAATTGTTCTGTGATGCACAGTGCTACATGTATTTAACCCAATAATATATGTACAGAGCACCACTACACTGAACACTGTTGTCTATTCCCGTCCAAGTAAGTTAACGTAGATAATTCGTATGTGTTCGTGTCTGGAGCTACACTGTCAAACGAGGCCCGCTACCATAAAATCCCGCTTGACAGGGGTCGTGGTTAAGATTTAACCGTACTGGTATAGCGCAGGGACGTTACAATATATATGCTATATACATATGCTATATATAGGACAATAGAAACAATACATGTACGTATGTGAATACATAGAGTATCTTAATGTTCTAATGTTGCGAAATTATGAAAGCAAAAAACAAAATGTTGATGCTACTCGCATATGTAATATAATATATATATGCTATATGCATATGCTATATATAGGATAATATAAACGATAAATGTACGTATGTGAATACATAGAGTATCTTACATGAGCGATGGTTTAACATCATATTTTTAAATTCGTTGACTGATTTCATAAGAATCGAGGCTACGTAGCCTCGTTTCTTATGAAATCAGTAAACTCGTTTAGTATTCAAGTGGCTGATAATGATAATAATAATGATAGATATTAGTAAGTAGGCATATAAACGATACACGTGTAAGTACATAGAGGATCTTACATGAGCGATGGTTTAACATCATATTTATTAACTCTTGGACTGATTTCATCAGTACTCAGAAATCAGTAAACTCGTTTAATAACTATGATATTAAATCAACACAAATGTTTGATTATATGTATTGCATAAGCACAGCACAATATGTTGCAGCTGTAATGATATCGTGTTTTCTCTACAGGCCTCATTGCATATTTATTGAACCAGTGCGTTACGATTTTTATTACACTGTGTTACACATTGTTATTATTACACTGTGAACGTCTATTTTATACAATAAATGAACGTTTCTGCTATATAATAAGTATGCGAATATCACGAAATTGATTTCGACGCTTTGCGATATTTTCTTTGGACTTCCGACGTTAACCCTTTGAACCGAAATCCCACTATAGCGGTTTATGCAAAAAGTGCAGATCCAGATGAGCCGGCTCGTAACGAGCCGTCTCATCAGGATCTGCACTTTTTGCAATTAATTTTCATATTTATTAGAACAAAAACACCCCCTTTTCATAAATGGACGAATCTGAAAATTATTTTGTGACCATTGGATTTGTCGGAACATTAGCATATCACAGTCCATTCCAGTTCCTTAGGGTTGAAAGGGTTAAATACCCGTACACAATCGGATTAGTTCAGATTGTTGATGGTATATTTCAAGTTTCCCAATCGTTGGTGGACGAACATTTGTCTATTAAACACATTAAGTATAAGACTAATTGTAAATTGACTCCGATACCTGGCGAGACGGCTTGGAAATTATGAAGCTAAGAAAACAAAAGTTAGATTTTGAAAAACGGTAAACAAAATAAAAAAAATGTGTTTAGCCTAATAAGTCTATGTTAAAAAAATGTTGGTTTTGTTCGTAATAAAATCAATATTTGACACAATTTAATCAAATAATTTATTTGAGGAGGATGACTTTTGTGTTATTGATTAAAAAGTACAAAGTAAAAACAGGTCGTCGGCAGCCAAATGTGGAACAGACATTAATGGTGTCACATTTACAATGAGTTTCCCTTATTAGGCGCTAGTCTCCCTGTGGGCCCATTTCATTAAAGTTCGTACGATAAAAATGTTCGTGCGAAGATTTCTATAGATTCACTTTACACAGCAATGTGTTCCTTAATGCCACAATGTTCCACATATATGTAGGGATCATTAAAGCTAACAAATCAACCAAAATATTTCCCCAAAACGGCTACTAATGCGACCGTTTGTAGTACACTGTAGTTGTGTACTTACGTCGTAGTTCTTAGTCGCACGAAATTTAGTGAAACGGACCCCCGCACGGTGACACCAGTGACACCGTTTGTGACAGACATGGACATGCGCAATAACACCACACCTGTATAGGGAGATGATGTTACACGTATGCCGTTGTTCGCTTTAGTTAGTACGAACTTTAACTCTTGCAGTCTACTCTCGTACCGTCCGTGGCTATGGAAGTAGACTGCAAGAGTTATTGTTCGTAACCATGTTTGTTTCAGCACGCACTGCCTCACATACGGAAGGTGAAGGGCACTGTGGTGAACATGAGCAGCATGTCGGGTGTGCTGGGGGAAGGGTTACAGCTGGCTTACTCATCCACAAAGGTAACTGCAGTGGAACCTCTCTACACCGGACACCAAGAAAACACATGTGATCGTATTTTTGGTCTTGGTCATTTATCTCGGGTGATACTGTCTGTTCGTGATCGCATATCATACACCTATGGCTCAGAATGATCAAATGTCTGAATTACAGCGAAACCTATCGCAGGCGGACACCATGGGGACCTCCCATGGTGTGCGGTTTAGAGAGGTTTCACTGTAGTATATCTTCCGTAAATCATTGGTCCAGCTAAATTGCAAGTCGCTATATGTATGTGAATGAACACAAAGCGTGACATAGCTATAATACTTTAATTATCTTCAAAAATCTGGGTAGCCGCGGTGGTATAGTGGTTTATGTCCTGGACAGGTAATCCAAAGGTCCGGGCTTCGAACACCAACGACTGTGAAGCAAAAATGTACGTATAATCGATGAGCTACAGCCTAACAAAGATTGATCTGTCCAAGGAACATAAACATGCTTCAAAAAGCACAAATAATCGAAATGGTGAAATTTGAATTGAAATAAAAATGCCTTATAATGTATATTACATAATTATTACCGCTGAATACTTTGACTGTTTTCTAATGAACGTAATAAAAACGATAGCTTTTCACTGGGTATACAAATAAATTATGAATATGTAGAAAGAACGAGATTTAATTTAGATATGTTAAAACACACAGGAGATGACAAACACGTTAAATTGACTTGCACACGCAATCCACATTTCAGGCGGCAATACTTGG
The DNA here is from genome assembly GCA_029237695.1 of Conchocele bisecta. Taxonomy (NCBI): domain Eukaryota; kingdom Metazoa; phylum Mollusca; class Bivalvia; order Lucinida; family Thyasiridae; genus Conchocele; species Conchocele bisecta. The sequence goes on along the minus strand of CM055277.1, from coordinate 5,846,696 downwards.
GCTCACAAAAGCCATGGCCATTGACGAGGCGAAATACGGCGTTCGCGTGAACAGGTAAGTTAGGGGATAACCATGCTTAGTTTTTCGATTTGGAGCGGTATGTGGGAGGTTTTATGGTCTGTGAATCAGTTTTACGGCGACACGTCAGCCGAAGAATATTCCCATTTCAAATAGAGATTAACGGGACTTTTTCTAAGACATCTATACATTTATTTAACTGTAATGTTTATATTAACTATTGTATTGCTTTTGTATGTGTAGTTGCAACAGTTATTTGCTTTTATTCATTTAAAGAAATGCCAACAATTCTGCATTGAGTTCGTGTGATTTTACAAAGGAAATGTCAGCAACAACTTGTGCCAACAGGCCTAGGATTTCCCTGGATTTACGCCTAATTCAGGTGAATACACATCTGCAATACAGTTTATTATGTATAGTCATGTATGTGCACATTGCAATTCGTAAAGTTATATGCTGGTACTGGCATATTGAGTTTGCATTTGAGCATTTTATTAAATTCTTCTACATTTTGGGCGGGTGGGGTAATATTTTTAGGAATTTGTTGAAGGGCCACCACACTGAAGCCACGTTTGTCTGCCGTTGGTAGATTCTCTTTTCCGCTTTGGGTTGTACATGTCAATATGGCCGAATGGATAACCGAAAATGTACCGAAATTAATTTGGAAATATTTGCATTCCCCGCCGCGCTGGCCATTGTTTACAAAAGCGCGTAGGGTTACATAAATATGTCAAGTTGTACAACACAGGCTGGGAAAACGGAGATTTTATATGCTGTGAATTTTCATATTTTATAGGCTCTGATTTCAATTGACCAATCAGATGCGTGCTTTCTAGTTTCGGTGCATTAGAATACGGAGTACATGGATTTTTATTTATTAATTCGTTCCCACGAAATAACAATTCGTTCCCACGATATAACGATTCGTTCCCTCAATTTAACACGATATAACAATTCATTACCTCGAATTAACAATTCGTTCCCACGAAATGACAATTCATTCCCTCGAATTAGCAATTCGTTCCCTCGAATTAACAATTCGTTCCCACGATATAACAATTCGTTCCCTCAATTTAACAAATCGCTCCTTCGAATGAACAATATTAAATTGAGGGAACGAATTTTTTTAATTCGTGAGAACGAATTGTTAATTCGTGGGAACGAATTGTTAAATTGAGGGAACGAACTGTTATTCCGTGGGAGCTAATTAATAAAAATAGAATATAATTCTACGGCCCCTGCGGGGCTCCGTAGATAAGGCATTGAGTGATACACCATGCATGTACATGTACTTTCATGCGTTGTGTCTGATTAACAGCACAGTGGAACCTCTCTAAACCGGACACCCTGGGAGGTCCCCAGGGTGTCCGGCTTAGAGAGGGTTTGACTGTAAATCATGCATTTGATAATTCTGAGCCATAGTTGTTTGCTATGCTATGTGATCACGAACGGACACTATCACCTGAGATAAATGACCAAGAAACTCATCCAGAATAAGATCACAGGTGTCACAGTTTGTTGTGTCCGGATTAGAGAGTTTCCACTGTATACGTGTGATCGAATGTTGTTTTTGTAACCATGGCCCGAGTATGACCGGTAGTGATTTCGTGATTGATAACTACCACTGGACTGCCAGTGCTTTATAAAATCTGATATTTACCCACAAACATTTATGCCAGTACTAGCTTAAAGGTACATGCCCACTCAGTAGGCACAAACTATTCTTTATGATAATTAAATAATTGTATAATTGTGTCACTATTCCACCAAATTACGAGTGCCCGCTCGGCAGATATAATCATATCGTAATATTTATTTTACTGATAGTGACTCGCAGTCGTATCAGCATATTTTCATATGCAAATGAGGCATGGTATTTTTTAATTATTTATACTAATTTATACTAATTAAATGCGTTACCTGTAAACATAATATTTTAAATACAATACAATGCAATATTCCTTTAATCACCCAGTCCATACATATGGCAACATGAGGTATATAGTTTCAACAAATGTGAACAAGGCTTCAGGAAATGGCATGTGCATGAATCATGGGCACTGCTTACAGTTCATCATGACAGAACGCACGTTACCGTTGTTCCGAACAGTATAGATCCCGGTCAGATGGCGCTTTAATATGTGTGCAATCCGACAGGGATTTAGACTGCCCTATAAATATATTACTTTAACTAATTAGTTCCTATAGTGACAAGATGTGTTACATGTCGCCATGCAGCACCACATATAAGTACCTCCAACGAGTAAGATGAATTTATTATGTTTGTACATGAATTATATTTTAAAGTGAATAGTTATTGTATAAAGTATTATATCTGACCACAATTAAGTATAAAAGGTAATCTGAACATATATGTGTGGGAGAGCTAGTCGTACATAAACGTAATTATCTGTATAAATTTGCATAGCTTTTTCTAATCGTTGACAAAGTGTTTCAAATTCCTGCAGCCTTACCAGTAAACATAATATTTAAAAACATGTATGTATACATCGGCTGTTTGAATAGAACGGGTTATCAAAGTACCAAAAGTACTGCATATATGCTCAAATTGCATGGTATTTCTGACGGAAATGTAACAATAACGTTCGACAATGTCCTGCCGTGGGTAAACGTTTGCCGTGGCACGAGGGAACTGTTTGAACCCCAAGGCCGTAGGACGCGGGTTCAAACAGTTCCCGAGTACCTATAGCGACATATTCACTATCAAAGAATCCAGCACTGTGCGAAGTAACATATGCAAATTATGTCACATACTCGATGAGGTTTTACAATATCTATACATGCATTATATCAAAGCACCTTATATTTGTATACAGTCTTTCGCCGGGGGCCATACACACCCCGCTATGGGACGAAGCGATGACCACGTTCGAAAATGCAGAACGCAAACATAAACTGGCAGCGCAACATGGTCAGGTAAATATCGCTTCAAATCATGTTGCGTAATCCGGGGGCAAATATACCTATACGTATACGAATCCGGCACCTCGTGTTAATTTGTGTCACCCGATGATTTTATAGACTTGAATCTATAAGGTTTCCAAAAGTACGTGACTGTTTTTCAAACCACGGCCAATGTCATTGCAAGGAAATTGAACTTCATGCATGCTTGGTGTCCAATAATGATATGGATAAGATAATTTGCAGTTTTCATTGAACTGCTAACTGTATACATTAATTGAAAATGGCCGCCAGTAAGCTACGTTTCCAAATAGGCTGGTCTGCAAGACACGTATGAACGTAATGTCATGTATATATACCTATACTTGTAGTTCAAAGTATAGTATAAGAAATATTGTGATGCCGTTTCTTGTACTTTACCATATCTGCATTTAAAAATGGCCGCCAAACCGCCTTTTCTTACAAATACATGTATGCTAAAAATAACGTCGTTATTAAGAAAGTGAAATAAGCCAACATGATCTGATATTGATAATAAGGTATTTGCTAGTAACGATATAAAAATCACGCCAAACATGTGTACCTTCAAAATGGCCACCAAACTAAAACCATTTGCCAATTATAAGCAAGTCAAATAGTGAAATTCATGTGGGTGCTTTATTCCATGCATTCAATATCAAAGATTCTAACAATACACCAGAAATATATGTGTCATCTAATTCGATGAGGCTTGTCCTGGTTTATATCACATTTGCTAGTCAATAATATACATACGTCACACATAAATTTCTTACTTTGAAGTATATACACATTTGTTCGAAAACACTGTGTCTATACCGACATATTTAGTATCTAAGAATCAAGCACTGTGCGAAGTAACAAATATGTCGCATACTCGATGAGGTTTTACAATATCTATACATGCATTATCCTTAAGTCGTGAACCTGCTGTACAGTGATATGATTTAATTGGAATATTTACACAGATTTTCGAACACATTTAGCTAATTGTAATAGTGGTCATAAGGAGTTGCTCCCCTGACTAGGTGTTCACATACATTAAATGGGGTTATAGAGTGCTCAGGGGTACCCATACCATGGATAAATATTTTGGTTATGCGGCTCTGCTCATGTGCTGCATGAATGGCATGGAGAGTTATATAGCACTTTTGAAGGTGATGATTCATGAAACATGCATGGACTAAATTAATTTTCATCACTATAATGTACCGTATATACAAAACTATAAAAAACGTAGAATACAACGATTAAATATGTCCCATAATGTGAAATTAATATTCGTGTTAAGCTGAATCTGATACATACACTGCATTCTGAAAAGTATGACAATTCCGAGAATGATATGCTCTTTTTAGAAGACGCTTCTTAGCGAGTTGAAATAGATAATGGTTATTTTAAGTAATTTAATAATTCCAGTAATGATAAGCTTCCTCTTAATGAAGGTCACCAGACTTGGTTGTTTGTCTATTTGAACATTCATCGCATATTTATTTATAAGTGTATAATAGAAAGCAGTAAACGATATGTACCGTATTCTCATGGATAATAATGTCAACATGCTAATACTATAAAATGCGCATTTGATTAGGACATAATTTTTAACGAGGCACTTAACCGTTATACTAGTATATGCTATATTATGAGTTTCTATTATATAAGTAAGATAATATGTCAGAATGCTCTGTAGTCAGAGCTGACTTTTTCTATGTTATTCGTTACAACGGATAATGCATACAATGCATGCTTATATATCTTACCATTTACTAATCTGCTAATCGTGTCCGTTATCTGCATTGTTCAAGGGCACAACAGACTGCTGGTAGCCAGTATACATTAAGAAATATACATGATCTGATATCATTATGATGAAGAAAGCTAAGCATTTTGTGGATAAGTTCTGGTCGGTATAATTTGTTAGCTAGATATCATTGCAATACATTGTTTCGGTCATATCTTATGTGAAAGTTGCTATTTTTGTACGTTGGTAATTTTATATATTGTCATACCGCAGATAAGTTTCTCGGCTTTTGATTGGCTAGCTTGCCTGGTCATATATATTATATGACCTGCCAAGGCCGTCAGACATACAGGAATTGCGATTCCCCTCCGGCGCCTCGCGTCCAATGAAGACACATTTTGCAAGCGTCTCCCTATTGCGAATTGTATTCCTCACTAAACACAATAAAACCCCGAATTGACCAATAAAAGTAACAAATTGTACACTCAAAACCAGTCTTTGTTATTAAATATTCTTCGCTCATCAAAATATGAGCGAAAAATGCCACAAACTGTCGCGTTTAGTGTTTTCAAATCTCAACACTATACACCTAGTTACAGTTTGGCATATATGGTCATTGTTGTTGTTGTAGAGTTTGCGCCGCACGAGCGTTACATGTAAACAAACCGCTGTCCCATTGACTGCCAGCCAAAATGTCCTATTTTCATTTTGCTTCCTAATCTATAATATTGCATTTTTTAAATCAAACTTACATTCATCTTTTGAAATCGACCTTCATTTAGCTTTCATCAGAATAATTAAACAGATCACAGTATACACGCAAGTTGTTCAGCTAACTGAACGAGGATGGGTATACGCGCACAGGCATTAGGCGTGTTTTCTGCTTTCATCGGTATAACTCTATATATGTACGGGTCCCGGGTCGTTTCGCCCTGATAACCATTCGCACCGGGTCGGTTCGCTTGTACGCGTAGTCTTCATTATGTGGGTGGGGTATCGACATAACAATACTATTTGCATATCAACTTGATAAATATTTTTGGGGGTATTTTTATACAGGATCTAAAATAAGTGATGTTTGTTCATGGGTATCTATGTTTAAGAGTTTACTTACTAATATCATAAGAAACGAGGCTAAGCCGAGTTTTTTTATGAAATCAGTAAATGATATTATAAATATCATATTAAATATAAGCCATCACTCACTGTACCCCCTGCATGTTGATGGGTAGAACAGTTTTGGATTTTTATCATCAATGATGTTTTCGTTCTATGGCTGTTTTCATGCCCAAGGTCAAGGCCAAAGTAACCAGTAGGAAATTATTTGTAGGTCAAACAAGGATTGAGAGAGCACCGGTATATTTCTCTAGTCAAACCAAGCAGCAACTATGGATTTTTTTGAGCCCCTGCAGCTCACTTGCTCCAGTTTTAAGGTTTCTAGTGTTGATATAAGCGTGATATTTAACATGTTCATAACATTTATCCTGGTTTTACAATACTAAACACTGATGCCTAAAATGAAACTAACCCTGCCTTGGTGCAGCTCATTAACAGATGTGTCTACATATATGCAAAACGTGTTACACCATCTGATACATATGCTGATATATGCCATGCCCGTCTCGAGCCCGGAAAAAGGGGGAGAGGTTTACTTTTTATAGCATAAATGTATTACAGTACACGCTCCCCCCTCCACCATTTTTTTCCACAAGAAAAACTAATATTTTCAGTTACTCGCAGGTTTCCTTGCCTGGGTGGAGGAGTCAGATTCTTCTTAACTGTGGTGGGATGAAGACCTGTGGTAGAATTCAAGGAAATACTAAAAAGTGTGTGACCAAGAAGTTTGTAAGCGCAAAGCTTAAAGCGACAACAAAATTTGCATTATCAGCCAATTTTGAGAATTCTTTGGTGAATTTGTTCATGTTCAGTGACCCCAATGTACATGTAGTCCGCCGCCACTTTCATGTGTTGAGTAAACTAAGCAAAATATGCATAATAATATTTTATCGTACAAAGTTTACTGAAACTGGCCCTGTTGAATAGTGCATCATGGATGTGGGCTGACAGTCAACAGGATAATTTGGCACATTCATAAAGTTACTGTCTAATTTTAAACTTCTGTGTCTCATTCACTAAGGATGCAGCATATTTATTTCTTCCATAAAGATGACAGTATATCCACACTTGTATACATTTAGTTGCAGGAAGAAACTCTGCAGAATACTCTCTGGCCGAGTAGGGAATCATCTGATTCACAATTTAGCTGTTAATTGTGACATATATTCTGTATTTTTCGAGTGAACGAAATGTCAGTATTGTAAAAGTAAAACAAACTTGTAGTTCTGAAATCATTTTAGTAGGACTAGAACAATGCATATTGCCTTTCCAATGCAATCTACATCTGTAAATTTATAACAGAGTTCAGAGCTATTGAAATATGTTCATTACATAATACTGACATTCATTTATGTGAAATTAGTACAGAAAATGTAGCATAATCAACAGATAAAGTGTGAATAAGATCTGATTCGCTATTCTACAGTATACATTGGTACATGTGAAATCCCCACCTGAGGAATTTAATTCCATTGTATGTCAAATTCTGTCGTAGGACTAAGCCAAGTGTTTACCAATGGTTTTTTGGTAGCTAATTGAACATAAAAAAAACCCGGAATAACTCAAGCATTACGCAAACATTGTATTAGCGAGCGTACCTCACTATACCCCCAGTTACCTATGTAAACAGGGGTTATGATGAGATACCCGCGCAATAGGTAATGCGGTCAAATAGGTCACGATGCAGTGACTATTTTCGATCAATAACTTATGTTGTAAGCAATTGTAATGTGTATTTTCAATATTTATATTATTAAAATGTATCATATCGGTACCCATTTAAGTAATATTTGTATATTTTAAATGTATTGATGTTCTCATGAAGCGCATGAATATAAGTATTAATTAATCCAGCGTATATTGAGGCAAATCACACAGCCTTAAAACATAGTGCTGGAGTATAAACAATAGTATCGTATATTATTCATAAGTATATCACTATTAAACATTAATTACAATATGTATGCATATTATTAAAACAGTAGATGCTACCTCTGTTTCGCTATATGTGATATTTATAACAAATTTTTTTTTTATTCGTCCGCGTACGGATTTCTGTCACACAAAGCGCCATTTTCAGTTCATATTTTGACCTGTGCATATGAACCGGACTAAGTTTAAACAACGCTCGATTCCGTCCAATTCAAATTTCACTGCAGAATGTTCAGACTAACTACATAAGTAATGTTGCTAAATAAGTGTTAACGGCTGGAACATGGTCATCACTAAAAGGAAGAAACCACAGTCGTATTATTGAAAAATAAGATTTACCTGATACCTCATGGGGGCCGCCATTAATCCAGTGTAAACAATAGACCGTGTGATCCCATTCCATGAGTAGCCCCAGCTTAGTGAAACGGTGTGCTAATCATGATATTATGTTCCCCAATAATAGAAACGTTTTGAATGTCTCGGTAAAAACTACGAAAGTCATACAAAAATAGCGATGTATATTTAACATTGGATACGCGTAAACGGTATTACTCTCTCTCATCGGATCGTCAGTTGTCGTCTATAGCGATTTAACGTACTGATCTGGTCTTAATTTATTGTCAACTTTCAACGCCATTTACAGAATATACGGCTAATTTTGGAAATAAATAACGGCAAATTACGATGACGTCTGCTCTGAAATATCTGTCAACTTGCGGACGTAATTTAAGGAAATCGATTATATTTTAAGATCTGTGACTAATTATGAATTGATGTATGGTCTTTGGCTACACCCGACACATTACACCAGATCTAGTTGTAAATACACGTCGCTTTGTGTGGACAAAAATCGATAATGAGCAGTCGTGTGTGACGAGGTGTTGATCTGATGACACCACACAGCTGTAAATGTTGAGCAATGTTTTGAAATCGACGTGTCGTTTTGATGTGTGCCGCAACACCGTACTGTCGGAGACAACATGACAATTAACGATATACTCTCGGTTATACACATATCTATTAGAAGGCTGGTTATTTAAAAACAAAAGTAGTTCAGTACACCTTCGCCGATATTGTTTTTAGAAAATCAGTAATAATTTCCGTAAATGGTGTTGAAAAGTCGACAAAAATTATATCACCGTATTTAGTTGTGCCGATATTGTTTTAAAAAATCAGTATTTTTTTTCCGTAAATGGTGTTGAAAATTGACACAAAATATATAGCCGCATTTCTCCGATATTCTTTTAGAAAATCACCAATATTTTCTGTAAATGGTGTTAACACAAAATTCAGCGCTCACGCGGAATTCAAATAAAATAAAAAATAATAATTTAATAAATATACGCCAAATTCTACTGTGTTTGCGGCCAGTGAATTCTGGTCGTGGTAGCCACATGCGCAGTTCCAACAGTGTTGTTATCAGATGGAGGACAATAATTATTTTAAATTCTTAAAAAAATGTTTGCTGTCCGAAAATTAATTAATTGTGACAGCCAAAAAAATAGATTTTGGGACAGTAAAAAATATATGGTATAGACAGTACCTCAAACTTAAAAAAACTTATGTATAGCTATTTTTATTAAAATCATAAAATTGTGAATATTTTAAAATCACAAAAATAATATATATAAAAAAAAGATAATATGGAGAAAAAAAAGATATACCATGTCGAGGTTTGAACCCCCGACCCTTTCGGGAATCGATAATTAAATCATAGAAGTCGGCGACCTGAACCTCGCGACTATTGCACCATTTACGACGATGAAATTTATACAGAAGTGCTATCAGTATTACGCAACCATTTGAACTTAATAATTATTAAATTATTTTGCAACTCCATCTACAACGATACCGTTACAGAGATACTCTATTGAAACAACATGTATTAGTACCAATTACATGTCGAAGTAATGTATCATTATATATCACAAGAGATAGATTAAAACTATATATACTAATAAACAGAACAATCCGCTTGGCTCGTATGAAAATAATTCGCGTGATATTGATTATCTCCCTTGCCGAAAGTAGTTCACAGATTTATTAATTCCAAATAAGACGTGTGTTTGCGTAATGAAGGAAATAACTGTTTGCTGAACGAAATATTACATTCAGCAATCAATTTCATACATTATATTTTACATATTCAATAGGAATTGCAGAATTGGTGGGTGTCGGCCACTGGTACAAAACGCGAACCGGTCAATAGTGTGTTCACTTCAAACAACTCATGAACCAGTTTAACGTATCTGGGACGAGTATTTCCATTTAGATAACATAACATAATCATTTTAAAAAGTAAATGTCAACAAAACACATCAGATTATACGTTGTGTATGTAGAATCGAGGCCGAAACTATCTCCGTCTGACAGCTGTGACAGCATAGAAATATCGGAAATTGCGGTTTGTTTACCTGTACTGTGTAACTCGGATGAAAGATGGCAGCGGAACTGTAACTTGGTGTATTGGCTTCGTGACACGGCTATATTTAGGTCATAAATTATGGGTTCCACGCACGAAATGCGGCGTAGCAATGACAGCGAATATTTGGGAACCAGTCGCATTCTTATAGAGGAGCCAAAGGGAGAGCAGATCGATAGTGCAGTGGAATATAAATTAAATTACACGATATAAAAAAATTGTCATAAAGTCGTTTTCGATGGATTTCTTACTCCATATTTAGTTTGTTTTCGTTTAATACAAAAACAAAATGTTCATTTACGCCTTTATATTAAGACTGACGGTAGAAAATCGAATCTCGGATTATTTTTCTTCCTGAAAAAAAACGCAAAGATCAAAAGAAGAGATATGTTTATACGGCCAAATAACGGATCTGCAGTATGAAAAATACGTTATTGTGATTCTACACAGGCTATATGGTATAATATTGCCCGTCTGGAGGTATGTTCACCCGAGGTTATTGCCCGTCTGAAGGTAAGTTCACCCTCGGCTATCGCCTCGGGTGAACATACCTCCAGACGGGCAATATTACACCATATAGCCTGTGTAGAATCACAATAACTTATAGTATTACATGAAAGAAGCTGACTAAATAGATTATTTAGTATGGTTTCTGGTTAACAGTGTATCCATCCTCATTTGGATTTCTTTCATATCCTTGTGTTCGGAGAATTAGGCACGGTTATAGAGTATGGGGTGTACGCTGTCTCAATCTGGGTCCTGTATGGAAGTAACTGAGCACGGTCCCAACAATTAATAATAATGATTATACTACATTATCACAGACCTTGAATACTCTCATATATATGTATGTTTAGATTTTCGATCTTAACCACACTGTGACCTTATCAAAACTACAAAAGGAGATATCGAGAGCAGACCACGGAACCCATAACAAAATAAATCTAGCGCAATACACAATGGTATGGAAGCCCTGGAGGGACTTCCGACTTCTTTACTTCCGACTTCCGACTTCATTACTTCCGACTTCTAACTTCATCACTTCTGACTTCATTACTTCCGACTTCATTACTTCTGACTTCCGACTCCATCACTTCTGACTTCATCACTTCCGACTTCATTACTTCCGACTTCCGACTTCATTACTTCCAAGTCAGAAGTGATGAAGTCGGAAGTAATGAAGTCAGAAGTGATGAAGTCGGAAGTGATGAAGTCTGAAGTAATGAAGTCGGAAGTAATGAAGTAATGAAGTCGGAAGTCGGAAGTAATGAAGTCGGAAGTCGGAAGTCGGAAGTAATGAAGTAATGAAGTCGGAAGTCGGACGTAATGAAGTCGGAAGTCGGAAGTAATGAAGTAATGAAGTCGGAAGTCGGAAGTAATGAAGTCGGAAGTGATGAAGTCAGAAGTGATGAAGTCGGAAGTCAGAAGTAATGAAGTCGGAAGTAATGAAGTCAGAAGTGATGAAGTCGGAAGTAATGAAGTCGGAAGTGATGAAGTCGGAAGTAATGAAGTCGGAAGTGATGAAGTCGGAAGTAATGAAGTCGGAAGTCAGAAGTAATGAAGTCGGAAGTAATGAAGTCAGAAGTGATGAAGTCGGAAGTCGGAAGTAAAGAAGTCGGAAGTCCCTCCAGGGCTTCCATACAATGGTAGCAGCATGACACGCTCACACATTAACTATTCTCTATAGCCCTACATGAGTCATGATGAACTGCATTCGAATATACATTTATTAGAAATTAACATGTAGCAATAAGTAAATATAAACGTTATGAGACATGCCATTGAACTTGTCATTATATTCTATTTATCATGTGTGTGTTCTTTTGATAAATACAATACTACATTATTCTTAATTTTCTATGACCCTGAACTGGCATTCAACTTAAGAAAAGTAATTACAAATACATTACACAAGTGTACATTATGTTTGTAAAACATGGATATGCCCCGTGGCATACTGGGGGCCGTTTCAGTAAACTTCCTGTAAAATGATGATAGTCTGTAAATTTCACATTAACAATGTTTTCTTGTAAACAATTATTGGATTTATATTTATTGAGCATATGCAGCCTATGTTCAATAAATGTAAATCCTTCAATTGAAATTTCCAGACGATACAGAATTTGCACTTACGAACATTGTAGTCGTACGGCCCCCAGGACTCTAACCGGAGAAACTTACAAAAAATACGAAACATATGTACATGTAGTTTGATTTTTTAATTTAAATGTACACACATGTATAAACATCCGCGATCTACTATGATATTGACATTTGATGACTACTTTTCTATTCCACAAATAAGTTTGTTATCAATATCAATGAAACTGTTGCCATTTTTTGCATGCCAAATGTATTAATGAATTTGTTTTAAAAGTATAAATATAGCATCAAATGTGTCTTGATGTCCAAAGACCTTGAAATTACATTGAACTTAATTGGAAAGAAATGGCATCGTACTTTTCTGAAAGCTGAACCCTATAAGGCCACGATAAGGAAAATAGCACGATGTGCCGCATTCATGGCGATTACCCCGAACTATAACGACGTTATGTTCATACCAGGGTGCATTAATGTACTAGCCCATCATGCGCATATTTATTAATTACCGTATACATACTGATTATGTTACAGTGCATTGGTCGGATGGGTACGGCGGAGGAGATGGCAAAGGCGTTTGTGTTACCTTATATACGGATTATGTTATAGTATATTGGCCGGATGGGTACGGCGGAGGAGATGGCAAAGACGTGTCTGTTACAGTATATACGGATTATGTTACAGTACATTGGCCGGATGGGTACGGCGGAGGAGACGGCAAAGACGTTTCTGTTACCGTATATACGGATTATGTTACAGTATATTGGCCGGATGGGTACGGCGGAGGAGATGGCAAAGACGTTTCTGTTACCGTATATACGGATTATGTTACAGTACATTGGCCGGATGGGTACGGCGGAGGAGATGGCAAAGACGTGTCTGTTACCGTATATACGGATTATGTTACAGTACATTGGCCGGATGGGTACGGCGGAGGAGATGGCAAAGGCGTGTCTGTTACCGTATATACGGATTATGTTACAGTACATTGGCCGGATGGGTACGGCGGAGGAGATGGCAAAGGCGTGTCTGTTACCGTATATACGGATTATGTTACAGTACATTGGCCGGATGGGTACGGCGGAGGAGATGGCAAAGGCGTGTCTGTTACCGTATATACGGATTATGTTACAGTACATTGGCCGGATGGGTACGGCGGAGGAGATGGCAAAGACGTGTCTGTTACCGTATATACGGATTATGTTACAGTACATTGGCCGGATGGGTACGGCGGAAGAGATGGCAAAGACGTGTCTGTTACCGTTTATACGGATTATGTTACAGTACATTGGCCGGATGGGTATGGCGGAGGAGACGGCAAAGGCGTTTCTGTTACCGTATATACGGATTATGTTACAGTATATTGGCCGGATGGGTACGGCGGAGGAGGTGGCAAAGGCGTGTCTGTTACCGTATACTGGTATATACGGATTATGTTACAGTATATTGGCCGGATGGGTACGGCGGAGGAGGTGGCAAAGGCGTGTCTGTTACCGTATATACGGATTATGTTACAGTATATTGGCCGGATGGGTACGGCGGAGGAGGTGGCAAAGGCGTGTCTGTTACCGTATATACGGATTATGTTACAGTACATTGTGAAGATGGGTACGAACGAGGGGGTGGCGAAGGCGTGTGTATTACAGTATATATTGATTATGTTACAGTACATCGGTCGGATGGGTACGGCCGAGGACGTGACGAAGGCGTGTCTGTCACCGTATATACTGAGTATGTTACAGTACATTGGTCAGATGGGTACGGCGGACTGTGTGTTGAATGTGCGTCGGTTACCGTATATATTGATTATGTTACAGTACATTGGGGGATGTGTACGGCGGATGGGGTGTTGAATGCGTGTCGGTTACCGTATATATTGATTATGTTACAGTACATTGGGGGATGTGTACGGCGGATGGGGTGTTGAAGACGTGTCGGTTACCGTATATATTGATTATGTTACAGTACATTGGGCGGATGGGTACGGCGGAGGGGGTGTTGAAGACGTGTCGGTTACCGTATATATTGATTATGTTACAGTACATTGGGGGATGTGTACGGCGGAGGGGGTGTTGAAGACGTGTCGGTTACCGTATATATTGATTATGTTACAGTACATTGGGCGGATGGGTACGGCGGAGGGTGTGTTGAAGACGTGTCGGTTACCGTATATATTGATTATGTTACAGTACATTGAGGGATGTGTACGGCGGAGGGGGTGTTGAAGGCGTGTCGGTTACCGTATATATGATTAGTTACAGTACATTATGGCGGTGTTACAGTACATTGGGCGGATGGGTACGGCCGAGGAGGTGGCCAAGGCGTGTCTGTTCCTGGCCACGGACGCCACCTACACGACTGGGGCGGATATACAGGTGGCAGGCGGGCAGGACGTGGGCCTTGGCCTCAAACACCAGCTCGATAAACTCTTCAACGAGGCCCTGTGATCGGAGTGAATTTTTAAACGGAATTCATGTATTTACGCGTGTGGGGGCCTCTGGCTGGCAAAAACCACAGTACACTAGTTAGATCACGGTTCGTTCGGCATGTACGAGTAGATAATTCTCGAGCTTCCGCGAGTGGGTTATCGATCGCACATGCGGACAAACGTGATCTAACTGTGTTATCACACCATCATGTCCATACATTGAACGGTACCCATTGAACATGTGATGTGTAAATGCAGAAACAAAACTAGAAAATGTATCAAAGATATGTAAACTATAAATTTATTGTCAAAACTATCAAGCGTTGTTTGAAAATCTGCATAAATAATGAAGCCAGGTATATATCTTTCGTTGGTTGAATCAATTATTTGATAACTGTATGTACGTTTTCCCCCAATGTATCTGCTCCTTATAAATCCAGTTTGATTTACATTACTTTATGTGCTTATTAGTACTTTTTTATTTTATTACTTCTAACTTTCGCTGAAATGTTATTGACGATATTTAAAAGCGATATTCGTCTCCAATTTTCACGTTTGGCAGTAATGTGATTAGTCCTTGTTGCATTTATGTGAAGGATCCATTTTTATAATGGGGCTCTTAGACAATGCCTACAGGGTATCGTTAGCACCAATCCTGACTTTCTGTGATTCCATATTGACTATTTAATGTAATATCTTTAATGAAAGCATAACAACTAAAAGCCACAGTCAAGCGAGTTTGTCCACTGTGTACATATACATTGAGATGATAACCATGCATTGGGTCATACGGGATTGTAATTAATCGAGTTTATTACATAGTTTATAAAATACAGGGGTTAGTATGTCTTAACGTGGACTTTTCATATTCTTCATCATTTATGTTAATCCTATTCCGCATTAACTTAAGGAATAAAAGCATGGGTTGTTGCGTTTACTGTAGTATGTACAACATTTGGTCTGTTTAAAATACGTGCGGTCCGAAGACCAAGCAAACCAAATAGTTTTCTACTACAGTAAACGCAACAACACATGATTGTATTACTTATAAATACATTACATTTTCGGGTAGTTGCAAAGGTGTGAACAACAAAATATGACATTAAAATTAAGAATCATCTTGTTTTACGTCAGTTTTTTCGCAGTTTATGGAACAGCGAGGTTGCCGGTCAATAGCGTGCCGTTATATTGACAACGTCGTAGAAATTAATGACGTCAAACAAACGTTAACGAATCAACAACGTCGCGCGACGCCACGTAGGGCTATTGTACTGAAATATGAACGCAACGTGTTAAATGGCCGTTTCCACTATGAAGTTATGGACAGTGTACATATATTCGTTTATGTGACCCTGACAAGACTGCTTGTAATTTTCATTATGTTCTAGTAAAGGCCGTGAATCTCGGATGTGGATTAAATCATCAAATGAAAGCAAAACTGTTAGTGAAAGAGCATTTAACGGTATATTTGTATCAGTTTTCTGAACATATATGACCCTATGGGTGATTTGATACAATAATGTAATCAAAGTACTAAAAGTACTGAAATATGTTATCTCCACAAAAACTGATCACTTGTGGAACTAGAGACTGAAAGTTGCATATTTTCTCAATCATCATCCAGAGGCAAATGCACATTCCCATTCCCATCCATCTATTTTTCTAGAATAAATTACTGTTTGAACCTCCCAGAAAAAAGTGCCGGCTAACTGGTCACTGCTACCTAACTGTGAGAACTAAAGATATTAGCTGCAGTATTCATACGTACGAAATGTCTTGATTCCTATTTTTCAGAATTTAGCTGATAAACTGAGCCCAAAACTGTTAAAACTATAGAGAACAGTTTATATAGTTTTAGATACAAAGCAAGACAGACCAAAACGCCATAGGAGAAGTTGACACAGGAAACTATTTCCTTTGTCGTACTCGCCATTTAGGCGTAGCACAATATGGCTACCCCCATAGACATTTGCGTGACATAATATTCTATCTCACGGGAGATAACATAATAAGAATCACAAATAGTATTGCTTACCATGCACACACATCGGGTGTTAAGGACATATGGGACCCCTAATCATCATATGATTCACACATAATTGCTTCCTACATGTGATGTAATAGACATGTATATGTATAACAAATATTTGAACTTGTTTTGCCTCGTTACTGTGACCTATTCGGAAAATGCAGTGGCCAACTTTGCCATCTTTGTGTGTTCAAGCCATCATCCTCTTTTTTCGTTTGACAAAGAACGGAAAATGCAAAGTAGAACATATGATACGTGCAGCTTGCTCCCCGGCAGCAGTTTGAAATCAGGGGACCGTTTCACTAAACCAAGAACGGAAGCATTGTGTATACATATAGCCTTTACAAGCCCATTCCATGTATAATGGGTATAAACAACTTGGTTAATATTTAATTTTTCTACATTTTTTTCTCAAAAGGATATTAAATAAATAAATAGGAAAAAAATAAGCCAAAGCTGAATTTTTCAGAAAATGGCCAAAATATCATTAGTAATATCATATCAAGAATCCCCATGAATCCCACTGGAACTTAATTCAGAAACAAGATGACGTCCAAAATGGCCGCCAAAATGACAAAAATCATAACTAGTGCAAAATCAATTAACCAATCAAGAAAAAAGTGTGCCGAAACATAACGAATATAACTAACGAATCATAATAATCCAAATTGTGAAATGTAATACAATCAGAATAGCGTCCAAAATGGCCGCCAACATCTCTCAACTCTTTAAACCGAGCGAACATGTGGAACATTTGGAATGACAATATTCAAATGTAATATTGGGGTGATTATGAGATATTCCAGCTATACAATATATTTAATACATATTTTATATATTATGTTATGTAAAATCATATTCAAGATGGCCACCAAATTGCGAGAAATGTAGAAAATGACGTACATTAGAAATAAAATATATAACATTTGCCCTAATTACTGTATTTGAATTTGTTATGAATTTTGTTATATGGGTCATTTGAAGACATTTGAACTACGCAGTACATTTAATGCATGTTTTATTTATTATATTATGCAAAATGATATTCAAGATGGCAACCAGATTTTGAGAAATATCTCAAAATAACTTACATCTATATACGGCAAATCAGCACAGGGAAATGAAAAATAAAACAATAACTGTATTGCTATGTATGCTTGAAACAAGTCTCAAATTGGCAGACTTAGTTCATTACAGTATTATCAAACACACTTATGTTTTTAGCTCACCGTCGTCGTCCTTCGTCGTCGTCCGTGAACATTTTTAAACGTCTTCTCCTCGGTAACCATTGGGCCTACAGTCACCAAACGTCAAGGTCATGGTCCTTAGGTAGGGGGATTACAAAATTGTTAAAATGGAGGTCATCGATAATCCAAGATGGCCGCCGTCTAAAAATAGCATACATTCTTAAAAAATCGTCTGCTCATGAACCGCCAACCGGATTTCAACGAAACTTGGTAGGAATGATCGATGTACAATGCTCTATCAAATTTGTTAAAATGGTGACCCCGGGGTCTTGTCATCCAAGATGGCCGCCAAAATGTCAAAAGGTTGTTCTTTTATTAGAGATTTCAAAATTCTTCTTCACACGAACCGCTTAACCCATGGTGGCCAAACTTCACAGTTATGGTCCATGGGTGAAGCATTTTCAGATCTGTTAAAACGGAGGTCGTCACTAATCCAAGATGGCCACCGTCTAAAAAGCCGGATTTCGACGAAACTTTGTAGGAATGATCGATGTACAAAGCTCTTTCAAAGTTGTTAAAATCGTGACCCCGGGGTCAAAAATGGGCGTGGCCCGTGGGGTCAAATTGGGGTCAAATTTTATTTTTGACAGAATATGGTCATGTCTATATGAAATCGAAGGTATCAAAGAGGCGATCGCTCTGGTACATTATTTGTCGAAATGGGATGGTCATGTCATCCAAGATGGCCACCGAAAGGTCAAAAGGTCGTTCTTTTTTTAGAGATTTCAAAATTCTTCTTCACATGAACCGCTTGGCCCATGGTGGCCAAACTTCACAGTTATGATCCATGGGTGAAGCCTTTTTAAATTTGTTCTCATGAACCGCCAGCCGGATTTCGACGAAACCTGGTAGGAATGATCGACGTAGAATGCTCTTTCAAAGGTGTTAAAATGGTGAGCCCGGCGTCAAAAATGGGCGTGGCCCGTGGGGTCAAATTTTGGACCAAATATGCTCATGTCATATATTAAATTGAAGGTATCGATGAGGCGATTGCTCTGGTGCAATATTTGTTGGAATCAGATGATTATGTCATCCATGATGGCCTCCAAAAGGTCCATTTATTCGAGATTATGAACGTCTTTTTCTCAGGAACCACATGGCCGATGCTGGCCAAAATTCATAGTAAGTTAAGATCCTTGGCTGAAGCCTTTTCAGATTTGGTAAGATGAGAGTCCTCGCTTAATCCAAGATGACGGACATCTAACAATAGCACATTTTTTTTTAAACACTTATGAACTCATTGTCACATTCTCCTCTGGTGTTCATGGAGTCAGGTGAGCGAATTAGGGCCATCATGGCCCTCTTGTTTGGTATAACCTGCTAAATTAGCGAACTTATCAGTAACTTTTGAACAAATCACCAGCGGCATTATCGTCACAAAGCACCACATTGAAATTATCGATCATAAGTACCATTGGAATATATCGGTAGTTTAACGTAAACATGATGGTACCTCGAAATATATTAAGTATAAATAATTCATTTTCAAATCTATGTGTTTATAGAAGATGGGCATAATAATACTAAACTTTTCATACGTGAGGTGATAGCAGCAGCTATATTATATTATCAGTTGGTAGTTCCATTCACGTGGATAAACATGATTGATCGATCGAGTTTGAAATAATAATTTAATTTACAATACTGCACACAGTATGACCATATTTACCAAATCAACGATAAGTTAACGTACATGCAATATTCACATTCTAATTTGTGCGATATTCCACTTTTTGACATCTGCATGAACTGGTATAACATATGCATACCACCATCATATTATTCCCATGCATAATATTAATGTAACCATATATAATGATCGATATGTGTATTCCTTGTCTAGAGCGATCATTGAATCGATTCGATTCATACTGGTTTATTTTGTTTTGCTTTTTGCAATATACTATGCCGTATACATGAATCAGATGAAACCTGTTTCAACTCGTTCTGGTATGCATAAATATGACGTATGACTTTACGGTACACCGAAGAGAAACGAAAGCAAGTATTTATAAACATTACGTAACATTAAACTCATGATTTCGGACCGTTAGAATGTTAGATAGATATATGAGCAATTGTCTTTAATGTGCTGTCAACAGCTATGGTCATTTTAGGCACCGATCAACTGAGGTATATCCAGTAAGAGGAATACCAAAATCAGAACTGAATATTTGCATCAAGAACATATATATTCAGCCCTCAACGTAGAATATCCGGACTTGTGCCAGGTCCAAAATGCATAAGAGTCACTTAGTCCCAGCGCCTAAACGTAATCGGAGTACACTAATCATACTACACGTACACTCTGGGATAACCGTCTTCAACACTCGCGTACAATAAAGCCAAATTGTAAGTGAGGGCCAAATCAAGGATATCACGATTCTGGTAAGTATGACCCGCACCACCCAGCGAACTGCCCAAAGGTTGTCAGTTAGTGTAAACATGTTCTCACAGACAGGAGACTCTTTAAACGTCGGTTGTCTACAGCAAACTTCAAGGGAATAAGACATGGATAGTGTGTCACATACTTCCATATACATGCATGATCAGTCTTGCATGATTCTACAAAGTGTATACTTATATAATGTATACATTGCTGTGCAATCCATATGCATTACACATACTATATAACTTGCACCATTGTAAATAATATATACCCCTGGTAACCAACTGAGAAGGTCATACTATCTAAACCTTTGATTAGCAACATATGTTATGTATTATAATTAATAAAATATATATATCTTAAAATATAAGATCTGACAATGTATAAACAATTGAAAGTAGGCAGACGCATACAATTATAGGCTGGCATGCAAAACTTCACATTTTCCCTCACAAATAATTAATTATTTCACATGACATGTATACGTTTTGTCTACAATGTACTGGTATATAAATATAATTTCGGTAAAAGAAAGATACTTCTGAAACAGTATACACAGTTTGTTACTGATCAATATATTATGCAAATTAGCAGATTTTGTCAGTCATATTGGAGGCCACATTGAATTAGATGGATCTTACATACTGTATTGCAATATGCTTAATTTTATCAAATTTATAGTTAATGTGAATAAATTCAAGAATTTATACATATGCTAAAGTAATTGCTTTTCGAGCCCATCGTGGAAAGCGATACATACTGATCACGATGACACATGTACGTTCGCCCGTGGGAGAGTCCAAATGTACACCACTTATGTAGTTCCAAGACAATTACACAATCAATTCATTTATGTTGTGAAGAAAATGTAACTTTTACATATTGTGTTGGCATTATGGGCAGCCATCTTGGCTATTTGAAAGGTTAAGCGACTCATACGTATTGAAAAGGTTAATACATGCATTGTTCAGCGATATGCTGCCACCCTATGTGTGAATATGTTCATTAATGTCACCTTTTATGTCTTTAATACATTTATGGCAGCCATCTTGGACGCCATCTCGAATTCAGCTATGGCTTATTTTTTCCGATCTTTGGCGACTGTATGTCCAATACAATTCGCCTATATGTAGATACCACTCAGTTTAACCGTCCCGTCTACAGGTGACTGAAAAACATCGCATGTCAGTATCATTTTTAGTATAAGTGTAAGGTCAGCAACGTATTATATTTATTTATTTATATTAGAAACTAGATATTATCGCAGATTATTTTTTGCTGGCACCTGTGGTCCTGTCGAGATTGAGTGGCAACAACATTCACATTGGATGAAAAATAAAAAAATAATTCACGTAAAAAATGAGATAAAATCTAAACTCTGCCAATATATTAGCGCCGGACATATGCCCTCTCCTGCATCTGCGCCTGTAGGCGACAGCGCTAACAGAATATACATGAGTGAAGATATAAATTTGGTAACTATCCTGAGAGTGTCCAGGTTCTGCGGGTTAGAGATATTCCACTAAAAATTAGGCACACGAATGAACACTCAATGCTTGTGTTTGTCCTTTGCAATCGTGAACATGCATTAAAGGAACAACTTTGTAGACAGAGATGCTATGGGTCTCCGATTTGGAGTATTGTGTACATTGTATTTGGGCAACGATGTTCTGCCGGAAACGTTATTTGAAAAATAAGTCTCCGAAGTTCCACCTCTATGGAGCCCCGCAGGGGACTTAGACTTTTCTCTTATTAAGTCGTTCCACGAAATCACAATTCGTTCCCTCAATTTAAAAATTCGATCCCACGAATTAACAATTCGTTCCCACGAATTAACAATTCGTTCCCTCAATTTAACAATTCGTTCCCACGAAATAACAATTCGTTCCCACGAAACAACAATTCGTTGTTCCCACGGGAACGAATTGTTACTTCGTGGGAACGTTTTATTATATCATGGGAACGAATTGCTAATTCGAGGTTTGAATTGTTAAATTGAGGGAAGGAATTGTCATTTCGTGGGAACGAATTGTTAATTCGAGGGAACGAATTGTTAATTCGAGAGAACGAATTGTTAAATTGAGGGAACGAATTGTTATTTCCAGACCCACCTCGATGGGCTAGTCCGTAGTGATATCTTGGAATAACCATAACAACAAAATGCATTGTGTTACTCAATGTTTAACTGTCATACGTAACCGCTAATTGAAAATGATATTATGAAAAACTACTTGCACTGAACAATATCAACAACGGATGTTCTACGTACAAAAATACATCGGATTATTTCGTTGCGCGTTTAAGTTGTGATGCCCCCATTTGCGTCATAAATCGTGCGGTCACCGCTAAATTTAGTAACAGGCTATAGTTTTCGGCAGAGTTTACTTCCCCCCCCCCCCGATACTCTCCACCGGAAGCGACCTCCGTTGAGAGGTTACTAAAATTTGTTTAATGATCGCGATTGTGTCGCAACAAAACTCGCACGTGTGGGTCTAACTGATGTTAATCCTCATTCTATCGATGGATTTACAGCGGATTTTAGTGACATTCCCGGATTCGGCCTGATTGACATTTGTCTATGATGGCCAATACACGCCAACATGAGTGTCAATTCTACGTTCAGGGAAGGGGTAAATAAGTCAGTAAATGATAAATTACAGTCAGGGAACAAATTAGTGACAGTATAAAATATCCAGCGTAGATTAATACTCATAGTAATGCAAGTACTGAAAATACGACAAAAAACAAATTCTAACAAGTTTGGGCTTCCATACATTGAACATTTTGTCAGTTTCCCCAATGACGTCATTTTTATGTTTTAATATACTCGATCCGGGGCCAAGTATTTCATTCACAAAACAGAATTAAACATGGCGATGTCAAAGTAATGCAGAAACTTTAACAAAAATCCTGATACAACATTGTTTTGTGCCGACAATGCATTTTCAGGCGCGACACCGCTTCCGTGGCCGAATTCTTGTAGTACCCTATGTTCAGTACTTTCAGTACTTTGATTACTTTTTTGTTTCTGGCAGTGTGGACAACATTCGACATCATCCACAAAATGTATCTCTAATATTCCACATGTTTCAACGCAGGTGACTTCCTTGTGAAGCGTATGGTAACTTATTTCTACCATCCACTTAATGTGATAACGTGTTAGCTAGGTCGTCTTAATGTACCTTATAAGACGTTTAGCCGGTTTCATAATATTGCTAGTGCCCAACCAAAATGGCTGTTTCAAAGAGGCACCTGCAGTATATAGTGCCCAACCAAAATGGCTGTTTCAAAGAGGCACCTGCAGTTGAGACAGTTACTTGCACATTGGGAACAGTGTGATCTTGAAGACATGTTGTTTGGATTAGTAATCAAGAAGAAATTAATGCTTGGTAAAAGAAAACATAGGTTATACTTCAATACCAAACTTCATTCTTCAATGTCTCACAAGCTATATATTGAACAAGAAAGGACTTAAAGGGGGCATTCACAAACATGCAATTGGGGGTGCGACAATCCGGACAGTATCAGCGGAAATTGACATGTATGATTTTAATTCATTCTCCAATGTAGTGATATAGTGTGGCGGTAATGATGCTGCAAATGACACCGACATAGAACTGTTCGAGGAGAGGTACGATCAACTACTGGCGAAAATTAAGGCGGCAAATAGTGACTGCCATATATACATATGCATCGTCGCCCCGAGAGGAGAGAGAGGAGATATTAACGTCGACCACATAAACACCAGCATAGACATATTGGCCGTCTAATGGTCGAACAAGGATGTGCAGTGTATTGCAGACACCAACGGATTCTTTTATGATAAGAATGAGATGCTGCTACAACGATATTTCAACCGCGACCGAATCCATCTGACACTTCCCGGGATAAAGCGTTTGCTGCACGCAATACACAACCACATCGCCGTGGTTACAGACTACGAAACATGTGTTTTCGTGCGCCACCAACGAGGGTCTGACGACAGACGAGCCAGAGGAACTCGTGATCACCAAGACGTTAGTCGAAACAACACGAACCGTGATTCACGACAAAATGAACATGGGAACAATGTGAGGGCCGGCTTGTGTTACTATTGTCGTCACAAAATTGCAGACTGTCCAAATAGGTAGCATTTAGGCATTAATGCCATGTCGTGGAATGCAGGAAGACACATAACATTATATAATAGATTTGCTCAATTACATGAAATGTGCCCCGTGTGTAATGAAATTAGGTACACCTGCAATAAAGTATATATAGGCTACACTGCCCTATCACTATCGAAATAAATGAACTAGACACGCCTACAATTACCAATGATTGTCAATCAGGTGGTAATTCAGCACAGCATATGAACGTTTGTGAAATTACGCGACATGTCAAAACATGCGGTAACAATATATGTGATAATGTTTCTACAAATACATTACGCTCGCCATCGTATATGCAAAATAACAAGGAAAATGAATCCACAAATGTAGTTAATCTAAATTTAAGCAAGAAAGGGTTTAACATTGGTTATTTAAATATACAGGGTATATGTGCGCGGAATCTTAGCAAATTTGAAGAATTGAAATATACGTTAAAATCAAATGAAAATGAAAATCTGCATATTTTCGGCTTAAGTGAGACTAAACTGAAAGATCACAAAACTACAGGTTTATTTAAGATAGATGGATTTCAAACTCCGTTTCGTAAAGACAACATTGACAGGTGGGGGGTTAATGGTCTATGTTCGTGATGGTGTAATTGTAAAGCGTAGGGATGACTTAGAAATGTTTAATATATCATGTATCTGGCTGGAAATTACTCCCGAAAAAAGCAAGTCATTTTTAGTAGGATGTTTATACAGACCCCCGCACTCCAAAGTAGAATGGACTGACAGGTTTGAACAATTAATGGACAATACAATGAACGTAGGAAAGGAAATAATTTTATTAGGAGATGTAAATAAAAACTTGTTATGCGATACCACTAATAGAGAATGGTCAAATTACATTCACGCGTTGGGCCTTAGCCAGTTAATTAGTGAGGCTACTCGTGTAACAGATATCTCACGCACGTTAATTGATCACATCTACGTAACCCATGCAGAACATATTTCGCAAATTAGTGTTAAAGAATTAAATATCAGTGACCACCGTGCAATTTTCTGTAATCGGAAGCTAAATTGCATACCTAGAAAACACGCGCATCATGAAATCAAGTATAGATCATTCAAGCATTTTGATGAAATAGCATTTGTTAATGATTTAAACGCCGTTGAATGGGACACTGTACATTATTTTAATCATATTGATGACATTCTTGACGCATGGGCGACACCTTTTGTTAACGTGGTTAACACTCACGCTCCTTTGCGGACACACAGGATTAAAACTAAAATACAACCTTATTGACTATCATCCGAAATTTTAGATTGCATAAAAGATAGAAATAAGTGTAAAATTAACGGTAATTATGAACAATACAAATTATTACGAAATAAAGTATCAGCTTTAATAGAAAAATCTAAAACGGATTCGTATGAATCTAAAATTGAAGAAGGCAAGGATGACCCTCGTACTATCTGGAAATTATTCAAAGAATTTGGTGCATTAAAACATGATGGTAAATCGGAACAGTTATTAGGTATAAACAATCTAACTGGTCAGCTATGCACAGAAAATACACATATGGCGAATATTTTTAGCGAATATTTTTCCACTATAGCATCAAATCTTAAAGGTCCCATTCCAGAATCAAATTTTGATCATATTAAAAATTTCGTAAACGAACATACACCGCAAAATTATAATTTTAACATTCCTTTGATTAATGAAATATTCGTAAAAAGGTATTTAACATCATTAGATATATCAAAATATACTGGAATAGATTTAATAGGGCCACGATTGTTAAAATTATCTGCCACCGCTATCTCGAAAGTATTACATATGTAGTAAATGTGAGTTTCACTAGTTCGATCTTCCCCAGAGCATGGAAACAAACAAAAGTACATCCTCTGTATAAAAGCGGTGCAAAAGACGAAGTAAATAATTATCGTCCGATATCAACTTTCCCGTCGCTTTCAAAATTAATTGAAAAATGGGTTCAGAAACATTTTATGGAATATTTAACAACGTTTAAACTATTGCATCAAACGCAAAGTGGATTTCGTACAGGTCACTCGACAGAATCAGCGTTAATTGCTCTTCTTGAAAACTTTCTACAAGCAATAAATCGGGGTAAATTATTAGGGTGTATTTTAGTCGACTTTCGTAAAGCCTTCGATCTTGTTGATCACAAAATTCTCCTGGATAAACTTCGACTATACAAGTGCAGTAACGTAAGCCTGGGTTGGTTCAAATCATACCTGGAACAAAGGCAACAACTTGTTTCTGTAAATGGAGAAACATCTGAATCTCTACCTATCAACTGTGGAGTACCCCAGGGGTCAATTCTTGGACCGACACTTTTTCTTTTGTTTATAAATGATTTGCCACTTATTCTCCGTCAACACGTAACAGGAACCGATCTGTATGCAGATGATACAACAATTATGACATGCAATCAACTGTAGGGGACTTAAAACACAGTTTACAACAAGCACTTGACAGTTTAGAATTATGGTGTGAGGCTAACGGCATGCTGCTTAATAAAGGAAAACCCAAAATCATGTTAATAACAAGTAGACAAAAACGAACATGTTTGCGAGACAAAATGATCGAACTCAAATATGACAATGTAAACCTCGATATCACTACCGGTAATAAAATTTTGGGTATACATGTAGATGAAACTCTCCAGTGGAATGACCAATTTAACGGTATCTCAAAAAATATTTCATCATATCTCTGGCTATTATATCAAATCAGACCTTATTTATCTACTGAGCACCGAATATTATTCTATACGGCCTATATTCAGCCACATTTCAGATATTGCAATATTGTATGGGGAAAATCGTCAAATCGAAATATGTACATAATAACCAAACTTCAACGGCGAGCATGTAAAATCATTCTGGGAAACAAATATATTGATTTGCAAAACTCATTAGAATTACTCAACATTTTGACCTTTGACGAAAGCGTATTTCTCCAAAAAGCGAAAACTATGTACAAAATAACTAATAAAATGGCCCCCCAATATTTATGTGAATTATTTGAAATGCGCACTAATCACTTACAAAATACGAGTATGGTATTAAGGTCTGAAACAGATATGAATTACGAAGTTCCCAAACATAAAAGTAATCTCTTTAAAAACAGCTTTTCATACTCAGGCGCGCTAATCTGGAATAGTATTCCAATTGACATAAGACGTTCCACGTCGTTAAATACATTTTCCCGTAATTGTCTTAACTGGATGAAGGGTCGATAGCGGCTGAAGTAGCGGTATTATCAATTAATATAAACTTGTTAATTGTGCCCCCCGCCAGCGTCACTAATCACGAAATTACGATGTATGGTATACAGTTTACAATGACCGCGTGTTTGATATGCCATGATAAAATTGGTCTTGTGGAGCTTAGCGACCGTGTAGCCATATATCAGGCGCACGAGAACGAATTTAGCGTCTTATAGCAAAAACTGAAACTATCACTGAGAAATAAACGTGTTAAACCCAGTTCAAGCTGCGTCGATGCGCAGTCTGATATGGGACTGTCGGGACACATGTACCACTTTTCGTTATGGCTCATCATTATTATTTCTTCATGTTAAATTCACGTATGCATACATCATGTAACCATTTCAATATGTATTGTATATTTATGTATGTACATGTATATGCACTTCTTAAGAGGGCCTCGGGGAAGATTGGTTCCGACCAACCGAATCACCCTCTATAAATAAAGAATATCTATATATCTATCTATCTAACCATCATGTAATATAAAGAATACCCCAACGTGAATGATGTCGGGAATCAAATGAATTTGCACGCATTGTACGTGCAGACAAGCGGAGAAAAATCTCCTCTAATGGCGATATTTGTCCGCGCAGTTTTTAATCAGCAGAAATCTGCTCCGATGGAAACGCCACCAAAAACGGCGCCTGTTCGGCGGAGACAAAACTGTGGCAGTTTCGGCGCCGAAACCGTCTCAATAATAAGCTTCATGGAAACCGACCTTTAACCAGATAAGAATCTCGTCGAGAGGACTTTCTAACTGGTCAGGAAAAGATCAATTGGACGAGATAAATAAGACGAAATCTTCTTAAAAAAACAACTAGTGACACCAAGTTTATTACATTATATCTCGGCTAGGATAACAGTAATTGAGTATGAGTGGGGGGGTGTGGGGGGGGGGGGCCGTGCATGGGTATTTCCTTTCTTTTAATTTCAAATTGATGCAAAAGAGTTTTGTTTTCAGTACCAACTTGAAGGTAAGGGTCTATAGAACAATTTTGGTTCGAGTGTCAAGCACTGGAATACAAAAATTCAAAATAACCACCAAAATCCAAGATGGCTGCATTACGCCTCATAACTTTTGTCCTATGGAACCTAGTATTGTGATTTCGGTGTCTATATCTAGGTTTTCATGTATGAGTAATTGAATAAAAATAAAATAAATATGATTGGAATATATCTTATATGGTATTTCACACCAATGAGACATTAAATACAAAATGTGATGATACAAATGGGGTATTTTTATCTCTTTCCTGTTAAACATTTTCCATTTTTTTTATTATGGCCATGTCAACGAGCTGGGGATGGTCTGTCTTTTGCCAAAATCAAAAAGAAGAAAACCCTTCTTTATGCTGATCACTTTCTCTTTCCACCGTTTAGATATCATGGATGGCTGAAAAGCTGAAATGGGAGTTTTCACTGCAGTGCAGATAATTTAAGAAAAACACTGTACAACCAAAACGCCTCCCTCTGGACAAGTGTATCCATTTCAAATGGAGACGTTTTTCCACCTGAGAAAAAAAATCAATAAAAAGCATTGCGTTGTTAATAAATATAAGCTAATGAAGAACTCACGTATGTGTATTGGCGCGCGGCTGCTTGCAGAACAATTGTGTATAGTCATTTAATACAACATGTAAAATTATCTCTTTTCTCAGGTGGTAAAACGTCTCCATTTGCATATCCAATTGTATATCCACTTGTATATCCATTCAAGGTGTCTTTCCATGTTGAGATGGCTGGGGAAAGGCTATGGCAGTATTTTGTGCCAAAAGCAAACTGAGGAAGTGCTTGTTTGTCCTCTTGCGAATCCAGTCGTAGAGCGGGAGCCTGAACAGAAATCACCAGCCTCGCAAGACAGTTCAGAGCAATTGATGCTGCTCCCCACCCAGACGTAGAACTTCCAGACGAAGAATCCATGCAGACGAATCATGCATCCTGGCATAAATCTTGTCGTCAGCTTTACAGGACATCAGCACTTGACCATACGTCATAGTGAAGGATTGCCTCCAGTAAGAAATAAATCCAAGCGGAATAATGCAGCTGTTAATCGTTATCTGTGTATCTTCTGTGGTGATGAAACAAATGCAGCAGACCATTCTTTCCAGAAGGTTAAACTCACCCAACATATACATGACAATGCAGTCGCGCTGGGGGAGGAGCGTATCGTGGCACTCCTTGCCGAAGGCGATCTGGTCGCCATTGAAGCCAAGTACCATTGGAATTGCTACACAGGGTTCAATCGCCGTTACGATGAGATGTAAACAAGACACAGCTAGTGAAAATCTTGAGGACACAGCAGAAAATTAATTGCTCCAATTTTTAAAGGAAGAAGTCACTGGAAGTCGTATAATTTTTGCATTGCAAGATCTGACAGATATGATGACCGAGAGATTAGAACAACATGGAATTCAGAAGACCGTGAACCGGACACGCCTAAAGGAAAGAATCCTGGAACACTTCCCAAATTTGACAGAGGAGAAAGGTATCCGAGACCGAGTTTTCATCATTTGTTCGAAGACGGCTAGAAAGATCATATCAGATGCAACTCAAACACCAGATGAGGAAGCACGTACATTACTAATTCTCCGTAAAGCTGTTTTTGATTATGACACTGCATTCAGGTTTGATGGTTCATTTCCCAATGGTTGCAAAGAATCCTCTGTTCCACAACGTATAAAGTATGTCTTCCGTCAACTCCTCGCAGGACCCAAATCATTGCCAGAACAAGATAATTCCAGGAAGATCCTCTCTGTGAGTCAGTTGGCCATGCTAAATATGACTTCTCTTAATGCGAACTTGAATTGTGAGCCTCCAATTGCAGTGTTCCTTGCCCTCAAATTGCATTCCCAAACAAGAAGCAAGAAGCTGGTAGAACTACTACACACATATGCTCTGAGCTTGTCATATAAGAAAGTCCTCAGCATTGAATCTAGATTTGTACAGAATATTGCAGATCAGACAAGGAACAACGCTGATATAGCCTGTCCTACAAATTTGCATCAGCACATTTTCACAGTTGCAGCCCTGGACAACTTAGATCACAATCCCACATCACGCACTGCAAGCTCATCTTTCCATGGAACTGGTATTTCAATCTTTCAGTTTCCTTCATCACGGACGCCTGGGTTGGACCAAGAATGTCTACGAATCAACTCACAGAAAACAGGAGCACGCAGCAGTGAACCCATCATGCATCGTTCGTATACGTTTGTACCACCTGTGGGCCGAAATCTTGTCACCCAACCTCCGGTAAAAGATGTGCAACCAGTGGCAACGAGTTCATTCGATGAGGAGAAACAGCACGAACAGGCATGGATGACTGCAGTACATGACACCCTATATGTGGATTCTGATACAGAAAAACGCACTCCAGCAATGTGGTCTTCCTACCATGTTGCTCGATCAGATACGGTTGGACAACCGGAAAAAGACATTGAAGCCCTCCTGCCACTTTTCCATGAAAAAGCCGCCACTCCAGAAATGATTCGACATGGAATGCAACTGGTGAAAGAGACAACTGAGCACCTCAACCCACATCAAGTCCCTGTGTTGGTAGTAGACCAACCACTCTATGACCTCGCACAAAATAATTCAGTGGACCTTCCCTGACATGGAAGACAAGTTTGTGGTTATGCTAGGTGGGCTCCACATTGAAATGGCTTTGTGGAGCACCATGGGAGATCTTCTGCATGGGTCTGGATGGTCTGAAACCCTGAACAAAGCTGGGCTAGTGAAGACAGAAGCAGAAGCCACAGCTTTTCTGAAAGCATCCAATGCAATGAGAACAAGATATGCCCATCAAGTTACTGTTATGATACTGGACAGCCTTCTGAAGCGAGCCTACGAAGACAGTGGAACCGAGATGGCTCTTGAGGATTGGGTCGTGGTAGCTTCTCAACAGAGCCCAACGTTCAAATTCTGGTACACAAGTACCAACATATCATATTCATGTTCATCGGGGCACATCGGGAACAGAAGTTAGAACTCATGGTCACTACCCTGCGGAAGCTTGTGCCTCTGATCTTTGCTCTCGATCACCAGAATTATGCCAGGTGGATCCCAATCTTTATCCGAGACCTGGAAGTTCTACCAGATAGCATCCAGGTACCCAGGTAGAGTTTGAGAAAGGACACAGGACAATAACTCGAAGCAATCGCCGTTTCTCATCCTTACCCATTGATCAAGCACACGAGCAAGCCAACAAAAGGGTTAAAGAAGTTGGTGGCATTATCGGTCTCACAGAGAACCCTGACATGCTGGAACGCTGGATCGTGAGTGGCCCGAAAATCAGCCGTGTCGTTGAGGAGTTTACTGGTGCAAACGATAACGATGATGATGAAGAACTCCCTCATCATGAGGAAGGATATGCATCTCAGCACCGATGTCTATGCCATGCCAAAGACCTGATGGAGGTGTTGCTGAGCAATAGGAATCCTTTTGAGGTGCACAGTGGAGACCTGGTTACATTATACAACAAGGTGTGTGAGTCTGCGGCTGCTGCCGAATCTGTCCATAAAGTCGAGTATATGGGACAAGAGCAGTACAACAACTTCAGACAGAGTGTGCTTGACTCAAATGACACACCTCTGACAGCACCGATCAAGCGAAACAATTACTGTTGTTCCATGAGAAGCAAGCACGAAAGAAGTCAGCAATTAAGCTGAAAATGCAGCACTTCAAACGTCATGCAGAGCTTTATGGGCAAGCTTTTCTTGTACTAGACAGCCACGGGGGGGGGGGGATTTGGAGGAGTTTTTCATCACGAATCTTCCCCATACCCACCTGCATTGTCATCCGAAGGGTCCCTCAACTATTGTACCAAGTCAGATTTGTTGGTATATATCATGGAAGCCAGTACAAGTAGCGCCATTTCTGTCGACGAGGAGCTAGTTGCGCCAGATGTTTACGACTTCATTATTATTGACGGTGGAGTACTGATACACTCACTTCCTGGTACAACTGTCCAAGGCAAGATTGATTCATATGTCGACAAGGTATTCTGCCCAAGAGTTCGCCACGACTTGAAGCAATCGACAAGAGTAGATATTGTCTGGGACCAGTATCGTGCACTGACAATCAAAGGGTGCACAAGGGAAAAACGAGGAACAGGCATCCGACCACGCATATGTGGTACTGCCAAAATCCCAGGAAATTGGCAGAATTTCCTTGCGAACGTTGATAACAAGAAGGAACAGTTCTCATTCCTGTCAAGAAAGATAACAGAAGAACATTTCCCAGATGACAAGAATGTCTACATCACTGCAGGTGATCAAGTCCACCATGTTGGAAACAGTCCACCAATGGATCAATGCAACCGTGAGGAAGCTGACACGCGTGACTTAGTACATCTCCTCCACGCCCTCCAATCATCGTCACTTGGGATGGTGTATACTGGAGACACATATGTTGTCGTAATCCTGTAATTTCCATCACATAAAGGCTCTGAATCCGGCCGCAGAAATCTGGATCTCCTTCAAAGCGGGAAAGACAACCAGAATGATCTCCATGAACACTATCGCCACAAACCTAGGCACGACGACCTGCAAAGCCATGACCCTCTTCCACGCATTCACTGGGTCAGACAGTACTTCTTCCTTCCAGTTCAAGGGTAAGCGATCCTGCTGCACGTTGATGCACGAAGTGCCATCCCTTATGGAGCAATTTGCAACTATTGTCGACACTCCATTCCAAACATCGCCAAGGTTGAAAGAAGTGGCAACACACTTTGTAGGCTGTACTCAAATGAGTCAAACGAGGTCAATGATGTTGACCTCGTCCGAATGAGGTTGTTCTCACAGAATACTAGGGACGTAGAGAGAATTCCCCCAACCAGTGATGCTTTGGATCAACATCTCCAAAGGAGTGTCTTCCAAGCGAGCATCTGGACAACAGCCCACATGTCCATGATGCCTGTCAACAACCCAACTAACCATGGATGGAAGGAAGAGGACGGCAAGCTGCTTCCCATTTGGACTTCGTTGCCCGTCGCCAAGGATGTGTTCCACCTGGATGTGAAGTGCACTTGCCCAATTACCTGCTCTCGGTGCAAATGCGTGAAGACAAAGTTGAAGTGCACACGTCAGTGCAAGTGCACATGCGAGAAGTAGCTGGACTAGAACAGTTTCCAATACTAACATGTAAATAGGTTAATTTGGTTAATTTGTTCGCCATTTTCTTATTAAATGTATTGTTCAAGGAGTTTTTCAAGCAATTGTCTAAGCAGTTACTCGGAAGTAGGACTCAATATAAGAGAAGATATGCTCCAATCATGTTTATTCTATTTTTATTCAATTACTCATACATGCAAACCTAGGTATAGAGACCAAAATCACCATTCTAGGTTCAATAGTACAAAAGTTATGAGGCGTAATACGAAAAAAAGCTTGAAATTGGCAAACATCTTGGATTTTGGTGGCCATTTTGAATTGTTTTATCTGAGTGCTTGACACTCGAACCAACATTGTTCTATAGACCCTTACCTTCAAATTGGTACTGAAAACGACACTTGTGCATCAATGAAATTACTGAGTGCCCCGGTACCCCACTAGTACGGTAACTCTTGCATCCTACGACCGTGCCGAGATTGTAAGAGTTACCATACGCAACTGGGATAACAGATGTATACGGCCATAGAAGCGTCATGAGGAAATTGCTTCATAATTTTATAATATTGACGATATTTGGAAAGGAAATGTAGGATTTCGTTTCACATTTTCCCCGGAATGAAAAACAAACATATAACGTTGAAGGTCCATATCAACGCTCGTGTGGAACTGAGATATTTGGAATTCATGCGACGCGACATGAGGAAAAGTAAATATGATCTCGAATGATGTCGTATATCACATCACATCACATATTAATGCGACCTAGAGAATGCATTAATCTCAGTGATTATGTTCTGGCGCATGCCATTCAAGTGATATAACGTATTGATATTTCACACTTGGCGCGTTCACAAACCTTAAAGGTACACGGGGATCGTAGCTAGTTATTTCCCTTTGCAAATTTATTTATACAGATCCGGTCTATTGGTTTATTTTAGTGTTCATTTCTTACTGAATAACTTGCCAAAATAAAGACTGCAAACAGGGTAGACCCACAAATGTGCAGTCTGATATGGGGCTACACTGATTGCAATCCAATTAATAATGCAGTTCCAGATCATATTGCACTGATATGTAGGATTATCTCGATCAACACTAGTCGAAAACACTATAATGGCTTCTTTACACAACAAAGCATGCGATATTCGGTTTTATGACAAGCAAATAGGCCATACAATATACAAGTTGGATCGGATTTCTATAAATAAATTCAAAGGGAAATTATTAGCAACGATAGCCCAGTGTCCTGGTATCTCTATATATCAGCCTAATTATGAGTTTGGCTGTTGGACGGAACGACTGGTCTACGGCTGGTTGCGTTGACCGATATGCACTGCAGGCACGTATCCAGGGGGTGGATCCACCGTGTACGGAACCACCCCTGCTCCCAGCAAACAAAACATACCAACAATAACTTTTCAGGTATTTCTGTGTCTATCATGAATATTGTGTCCCTTTTTAGATGTTTGTACGTAGAGTATCCGGCACCAGTTGGTATTTGCGTCATTAAATCCTACGACATGCAGCAGTGCACAGGTGAACGAACATCATCCAACCCTGATCGCGACGTATTTATCTGGTAGTGGTCTTCATCTGTTGCAAGTATAGCTTGTCTGTGTATCGTCAGATAAAGCTCCGACGTATGATACTATATTTAGGCATCGCCATTATATTCATCTATGTTTAGAAGCATTAACTATGGCTGTCTGTCGCCAATTTTGCGGACATGTTTATTCGTAGGAACTCGTGTACTTATTATGTAGTGAAAACAGAACTTGTCTAAACAGTTATAATTCATATTTCATAATACATATTTTGATGGTAAATGTTTGGAATTAAAGGTATATCTCTATACTCCAAGTTGCTATATATTATGTATGTCTACGACGGGTGTAATTAATGCACCCCACACCAGATCAATATTGTTATAAAGGCTGCCAATGGAGGAGGCATCATCAATGTGGGACAGGCACATTTTTCTACCTTTCGTTTTTGGCGATACTCTTTCAATTCTTTCAGTTCTTTGATTTTGATTATATAAAAGTGTGATTCTGTGGAAAAGCCCGCTATAGCGATTTATGCAAACAGTGCTGCTCCAGATGACCTGGTTAGTATTTTGAAATTAATTTTCATATTTTTGAGAACAAAACATACACCATTTACATAAATGGACTAGTCTGAAAATAATTTTGTGACGATTGGATTGGTTGCAAAATTAACATATCAAAATCCAGTCCAGTGACTTAGGGGTGAAAGTGATAATTTAATATATAAAGCCCCAGACACACCATGGCTACGGATGGTCCCGGGCCACCTCGGAGCTCGGTCCGTGGCGATCCGTGGAGAACATTGGTTAGTCCGGAGCCAGACCATAATGATACATTGACGAACCGTGGTGATCCTGGATTGTCCATATGTCGCCAAGGTTTTGAACTGTTCAAAACAAACATCTGTGGCCATCCGGGAAACTCTCTGGTATCGTAGTGAATCCGTAGTAGCACCGGGGTGGCCGTAGTGGGTCTGTAGTACCATTGTTTACTTCCGTGGCGATCCGGGATGGACCGGGAGTGTTTTTGGAAGAAGGTGACAGCAGGGTCATTCCCGGTGATAGTACGGTATCACTACGGAGATACGGTGGCGGTCTTTGGAGGCCCTTGGCGTACGTACGGTGCATGCCGGAACCACTACATAATGTGTCCATACGGCGACCACGAATTGCAAAGATGTCACCAAGTAGCAACTTAGGACTATCACGGTGGGTCACGGTGTATGAGTGTGGTAATATGGTGGTACAACGGTGTTACTACGGCGGTCAGGGCGGCGTTATGGATGTTCACGGATGGTCCCGGCGTGTTACGGTGTGGGTATATATAGGAGCGAAATCTGATTGGAGCTACAGCCCGCTTTCAGCCGAATATATAGCCACCGCCTGGCTATCACGTGACCGTCCGGGGCCGTCCGTAGCACCGTAGTCGCACCGGGACGGCCGTGGCACCGTGCTTCTCGCAAAATAGTTGATCAGCTTCCCGGACGGCCCGGTGATGAAGCCCGGTCCTCCGGGGGTATCCGTGGCCATCCGTGTTCATACTTGTTAAGTGTGACCGTTGCTTTACACTATGAACTCGTATATTTTGCTATAAAGGCGTTCGTGCTTCTATGCTAACGAACTTTGTATTGACCCAATATGTACTGACTCGTAACACAATCATGTCAAATCAGGCATTGACTTGATACGAATATACTGGTTACAACACATTAAAAACTGATATTCCATTGACCGAACGGTGTCACATGACGCTACCAAGTGAGTGCCAAAACAATTTTGTATTTGACCATCGGCTAGTACATACATGTATAAAACATCACCTGATAAAATAGAATACCAGCCTAGTGTCTGTCGATATCAAGTTTATCAGGCTCGGCTCGGAAACGGTAGAAATTCCTCGGCAAGCCGCTGGATTCCTACGCATTTCCTAGACTTGCCTGATAAACTTGATATCGAAATACACTAAACTGTTATTGTTACATGACTGCCGTTGTTTGACACCGCTCACAGGCGTGTTCAAACGTGCATCGATTCCTCTTTGACCATGGCTGTAGACGATGCTCAATCCGGGGCCAAGCCAACACCTACGTAATGCATGTGTCTAATTACTAGAACGCGCCATTACATCACCAGACCAGTTCAGAACGGTCGTACTGAAATGTTGATATTGATGCGGCTGTATCACGCGACGTGTACTGTGGCCCCGGAATATGTATGAGTAAACAAGGTAAATCAGCTGTTTGAATGGAACGGGTTATTAAAGTGCCGAAAGTACTGAATATATGCTCAAATTGCATGATATTTCCGACGGAAATGTAACAATAATGTTCGACCATGTCCAGCTGTGGCTAACCATTTGCCGTGGCACTCGGGAACTATTTGAACCCGCGGCTTACGACCGTGGGGTTCAAACAGTTCACTCGTGACATGGCAAACGTGTACCCACGGCTGGGCATGGTCGAACCTTATATGTTCTATATCGAAACAACCACTATCCTGATGTCACGCCAGGGTGACACCGGGATAGCTTACTGAAGGGATGGAACACCAAGCACGTTGTGGACAGAGACAACAATATCCGATGTTAGAGTTCCGTTAATCAACTCCGGCTTCCGCCATGATGGTAGTGACGTTCTTATGACGTCGTAAAGTTACTTGTAACTATAATATACAGCCTTCTTGGGCGGATGGGGCCAATAACACATTGGTGAACGTCCTTAGAGATTCATCTCGTCCTTGGACGGAATGACGTCACCGGAATGATGTCCCACTCGATACGCCCTTGGTCCACGCGGAGCAGAGTCCCCGCTGGTACACGGTGTCGTGTTGTGGACTCCAGAATAAATAGGTGTTGCGTACTGGTTCTACGCATACACATGGATGGACGTGCCGTCGCTGGTTGCTGCCTAGCTGCCTGGCTGGCTGCCTGGCTGGCTTACTGGCTGGGACTAGAAAACATCAACGGTGTTGTTACCAGAATGTAAAATGCTATAGTCTCAATAATAGTCACAGTAGTGCACATGGAATCAATATTATGATTGCATGGCAATACTAAACAACATCATATATGACAATGACGAAACATGATAAATTACAATGTACACAAAGATATTTTCACTAATTGGAAGAAGGGGGCTGATGGAATTCATAAGTCGGAAAATGCGATATAACACATTAATGAACAGGCACCTATCTAGTGTACCCAACGATATATATCTTCACAGCCGTACATGTGAATACAGACGTCATTCACAGTTATTTACCATTAGTAAACAAACATTTGATTTCGACAGGCCTTACCCTGATCAGACTGCCCGTGGCCAACTGCGCTAACTTAATAAAGAGCAACTGTGCCAAGTATTTTCCTGTGCAGACTCACAGTATTACATTACTAAAGATAAACACTGTATACTATAATCAGACTGTAGGATTCCACAGGCTGACCCAAAGCATCAGTGATTTAAATAAATTATACTTCAGATCATGTCCTTATTGCAGCTTACTACCAGCTTGTCTATTTATATATTCGGCCACAGGCGAATAAAAAGTACCTTACAACATGTGATACCAGCGAAGTCCCAACAATCTGATTCAATCAATCACACTCGATCAATCTGTCGGGTACCAACACCAATTCAATTGATTCCGGCTATGCTACATGTAATGTAATGGACAACATAGTTGTGCAACAGGTTGGGAAAAAGTACTTTACGATGTTTGCAACCAGCATAGTCGCAAACCAGCCGAACCAGGGCCTACGCCATTCAGCATCCAGTTACTGATGGGTTTTAAACATCCCAGCAACTGCTAAGGTCATATAGAGACGGGACTACATTATTAAAGTCTCATCAGACAGACTAGTGGGATAGAAATAGTATGCAAGTATTGTTCACGCCTATGGCGAGGATTGAACTCACAACCTCTGGTGTCCAATACCTGATCTCCTACTACGGCATGGCCCATCCCCATTCAGTGACTGAAGTAATTGTGTTGTCATTAGCAAAACGGTTAGACCAGAAGTGCAATGTTGCAACGTGCAAGACGATTAGGATCTAAAATAGCTGCCAATGTCTTTCCGTTCCTTTGATCAGTGGGTGACCCATTTGTTTACAGTACATGTACACAGAGATCAAGTAAAGTATTGTATTGGTGTATTTTACCCATTTATTTACCTGAATGCGATTGATTTTCAAAGGTGGGAATATAATGTATGCACACTAATTTGAAACTACTCTTTGACTTTCAAACTCAGGAGTAAACATTTTCTACTAAAATTTAGAATTCACTTAATTGAGCTGACAAAAGCAAACAAGTGAATTTTCTACCAAAACAAAAACCATGTGATCCATTTTCAAAAATAAAATATGCAATAAATTTGAAATCAGGGGGTGTCTTTCGACACAATGCTTATCTGGAGCTCTGTGTACATGAACTTCTATATGCAGATGAACAGGCGGGATAACACAACTTTCAGTTGAACAAAGTATTTTTTATTTTTGTATTAAATTAGTATATTCAACATAATTAAGTAGTAACTACAGTATACACAACCTTTGATACACCGGTCACATAAGCGAATGGATACTTGTTGGGTTTTTACTATATAAAATAGTGTTGGCAACAGGGACGGCGGGAAATACCTGGAAATACCTGGAAATACTGGGAAATACTGGGAAATACCGGGAAATAAGAATTTGGATGATTTGGTGGTAAATACCGGTCAATATACCATACAATTTCTATTTGCAAGTGTACTGATTGCAGTAGCATTTTATTCAAAGAATTCTAGGATGGAAATTAACTGTTTCTGAAGAGTGTGGCAAAAAATACTGGCATTTAATAGTGGCAGTATCCATCATCTTTATAGAACTGTTAGAGATCTAACATTAATGATACTGTTCATTCCAGTTGTTATATATGCAAATACAGTTTAGGCATACATTTAATGAATATTAATGTAGTAGGCAAAATACAAATGTTTTTGGGATTATCCCTGAAATTTGTTCATAATCTAGCTGAATTATGAAAATAATTAAGTAGTTATTTCAGATGTCAGCATCATAATTTGAGATGACCCACAATGTGTGTACTTAGCACAATTTCAATTAGCAATGCCCACAGTCAGGTGTGAAAGTGTGTTGTGGGGCATTTGTAATCCTTCAATTTCAGAGATAAGTGTGAGAGATGTCAGCCAATTAGACAAATGTGTCCATAATCCTAATCTCAGTGGAATACACTGTCAGAGTGGATAGTGGATAGTGGCTTCTGTCTAACAGACAACCAGGTGTCTGTATGGCCTAAAAAACAGTTATCCAAATTGAGTGTTACTCAACCATGCATAAAATAAGGCGAACCAAATCCTCATTCAGTTATGTTCCAGTAAAAGTCTGCCACTGCGCATACATACACGTTTCAACTATCATAATTTAACTATGCAGGCAAAGGATCCAGTATGGGGTTTCTACACTGTCACCGTGGATGGCAAGAAAACAACTGCGATATGTAATGACTCTAAGACTGAAGTCAGCCCGAAGGCGGACCGACTCAAGGCACATCGAGAAAAATCCACAGCCCTCGCTACCAAGAAAAGACATGAAGCGGTCGATGATGTCCCCCAGAAGACCACAACAACGCAAGTTGAAGCACCAACTACTACCGAGCAACCAGCCAATCGTCTAAAGCTACAGCAGAGCCAGGTTATCAGCTACGGATGTCAGACAGATGCGAAGATGAAGATTCAGCTTGATCACCAGATTGCCAGGTTGTTCTACGCCTGAAATCTGCCATTCAACATCGCTCACATCCCGAGTGGAAGAAAACCATCGAAATGCCCCGTCCAGGCTACCAAGGACCGACTCGCAAGGCTAAGGAGAAATACGGCTGCACCGTCACGGGTGTCGTTACTGACAATGAAAAGAAGATGCAGGCCATGAGGACAAACCTGAAGGAAGAAGATCCATCCCTCACCGTGTATGGCTGCTCTGCACACTGGTTGAATCTATTGGGGACAGATATCACGCCGACTCAGGTCATCAACCAAGTTGTGGAGATAAACAAGTACTTCCGCAATGACCACATTCCTGGCGCCCTACTCGCAGAGATATCCGGTTCAGTGAAGCCACAACTACCAGCGGACACAAGATGGAACAGTCAGTTAGCCTGCATCGAGACATTCATCAGGAACAGGCCATTCATGCTGCTGATAGTTGCGCAGAATGAAGACGTCATTGACACACGGATCAGAAACATAATTCACAATGTTGGACTGTTCAGTGAAGTGAAACATCTCCAAAAACAAATACAGCCAATATCCAGAGCCTTAGATTCCTTCCAGTCATATACAGCTACAATCGCGGACGCATGTGAGCAGTGGAATGACCTACTTCAAAACCAAGACTTGGAATCATACCGGAATAGCGTTGACAAGCGGTTCAGGCAGACTATGGCACCAAATCACTACCTCGCCAACCTTATACA
Source organism: Conchocele bisecta (assembly GCA_029237695.1). NCBI lineage: Eukaryota > Metazoa > Mollusca > Bivalvia > Lucinida > Thyasiridae > Conchocele > Conchocele bisecta. The sequence goes on along the minus strand of CM055277.1, from coordinate 5,804,806 downwards.
TCCGATCTACAGGGGCAGAAAACTCCAAGCAGAACACGTCACCAGTGCCCAGGAGCTTCTTCATGAGACCAAGCCGGAACTTGTGCCCGAACTCATCAACTACATGTCCGAGACACTGCCAATTCCCAAGGTGCTACAACATGAATCATCCATCAAAAACTCGAAGCCAAATGTATGGTGGTCATGCGTGGAGAGGTCCGGTGTGATCACCAAAGACTTCAGTCAGCTCGCCAGGAAACTGATGGTACTGCCAGCAAGTTCAGCCGCCATTGAACGGGTGTTCTCCAACTTCGGCATCATCCAGACGAAGCTACTCAACATACTGGGCATTGAGAAAGCAGCGAAGCTGGTGCAATGCTACTGCTTCCTGAGAGGTAGCGAGGAAATCGACTGGTGAAGAGAGACTACTGACTGAAAAAAAACAAGAAAAATAAAAACAAATAAAAAAAACAATAAAACAAAAAAAAACAACAAAAAAACAATAAAACCCCAAATAAAAACAATAAAACAAAAGAAAAAGTGTTGTTGTTGCCAATAATGCCACCTGATGAGTACCCCTGGCAGGGACGAAACAGTTTATGCACTGATATAATGGTAGCAATGCGAAAAAAAACATTTTTAGCACATGAAACAAAGCCAAAAACGGCGTTTTGAACACACAAAATCTTATTTCCCGGTATTTCCCGGTATTTCCGACTTCTGAGCTTATTTCCCGCCCCCGGTATTTCCCGGCCAACACTGATATAAAATCCAACAAAAGTACCCAACACTACCTTAACCCTACCCAAGAAGATCCCTGTACGCTTGCCCAACACACAGATGAGCATTTGTTGGGCACTTTTGTATCCAACATGTATCCATTCGTGTGTGCGGATGCACGGACACCCGGACGTCATTGTCATCACTATGTCTCGCTTTCCGCAAGCTGGCTCGACAAAAACTATATATTCAGCCCTGAAATCAGAATAATCCTGATCTGATGCCAGGTCCTTGCCACACCAGTCAATCTACATCTGTAAATCTATTACAGAGCTATTGAAATATGTTCATTTCATAATATAGTTGCGAACGGCAACTTGCAATCTGCTCCTGCACAGTCCGTAGGCAGAGTTACGATTCCACTTATAGGATTCCTCTGCAGAATAGTGAATCAGATCTGATTCGCACTTTAGCAGTTAACTGTGAAAGATTTTCCAATTTGTTTAACTGAAATGAGTGTTAATATTATGAAAATAACATATTCAAGTAATTATGATATTAATTTACCTATATATGTAGATGACATGATGAAGTAAATTTAAGCTAGAATAAACAAGTGACCCAGTCAGTGGCACAGGTGACATTATCAGGATAAGATTTCCATCAAGATCAGCTAAAAAAAAAAACCCATCACATTTATCTTTATATAAAGATAAATGGGATGGGAATTTTTTTTTTTAACTGATCTTGATGGAAATCTTATCCCGATAATATCACCTGTGGTCAGTGGCAGCCAAATGCAACATGTAAAAGCTAAGTGAGGTCCATTTTCTGCAAATGCAAACAAAAATAATTGTTTAAACCTTCTACAATGTTAAAATTTGTTTCAGATTAATTGGTTTGTATTACTTTTAGAACACTAATATTTTTTCCAGATGGAAAATATCTCAAATATGTCACAATTAACTGCCAAAGTGTGAATCAGATCTGATTCGCTATTCTGCAGACTCAGTGAGGGGACGAAAGCTCGCGGTATTTTCCTACTATCGTAACGATTTAAACCTACATAACAATTGTAGATGATATGTTTACTAACTAAAATCGATGACCTGGATCTCCAGTGGCAAACGCCATGTTTTTTTCTGTGTATTTAGTGATCACGTCACATGGGGAGCTGTCATTGTTTCCTGCCCCGGATGTGGTCATTTTCAATGGTAGAGGATCTATCCTCGTGGTAACCGAACACCGGTGTTTCTACCCGTTTTTCCATGGCAGTTACATATTTGTTGGAGGGGAAAATGAATGGAAATCATTTCTAATATTATCAGACAATGACATAATGTAAAATATATTAACAATACAATACATACCTGTTAATTGAAGTCCTCAGTCTTAGTTCAAGCAAAGTCTAAAAAATGTCTCAATATGGTAGAGTATCTGTCTGATCATGTCAGTTCAGAACACTAAATGTCAAACAGATATCATAACATTAAACACAACTATTAAATCTGTATGTCAGTCGTCTTATACATGTTTGTGAACGATTTAGTAACCATTGTTTTACCGGACACCTCACACATATCCTTTTTATGATCAGGAACAATAACTCTGATCGAACTTACATTGACAGATCTAGATTTTGACAGGATGCGAAGAAAGTGAGATTTAAACTGATTGAGGGTATTTACAGATATTATATGAGTAGTTATATCATTTTAATTGAATCTTTTATCTAGTATCCACCAATTATTCATGAAAAGTTACCTAATTCACTTCAAAAATAACTTTTAAAGTGGAACTTTCTGTTGGCTTCCGGGTCTTTGTTTACGTTTGATCTGCTGTCAAAGTGGATCAAATATTATTGTTTGTACAATGGTGTCGGCTAATTCTGCGCACATCCCGCTTTCCAAACACATTTATATGGCATTACCAATCTCCATATTTAGTCAAACTTTCCGGAATATTCAACGCAGTTCAAAGACGTTTGTGCAGGTAAAATGTCATAACGTTCTGACGTAAATTGTGTGATGTATGACATCACATGCGTGTTTGCAAAGTCACATTTGTTTCGGCTAATGCTGCACATTTGGTAGTGTAAACAAAATGGCGAGCAACATACTGGATCAGCATAGCAAAATTGGTATTAAACTTGAAGCAGAACTATCCAGTGACAACATGGCACGTTAGTTTCTTTGTTTAACAGTTAATTTAGTAAATAAGACAGCTATTCCATCAGCAGGGTCTGAGGATTTTACACATTTTGACTATATTCGGAATAACTTTTTACCAAACTATCGGAATGTGATAAAATTGTGCCACCGTATAGCAATTAATCAGCTTGTTTATTACAAAATCCACATAGTTTATTATGACGTACACTTGGCTGAATTTGACGTGAATTGCGCATTAGCCGATGCGCATAATTAGCCGAAATGACAGTATATACATAAAACACCTTTATAAAGTTAAAAAAATGCGCCCGGGTGTAAATATAATAGTACTTAGAAAGGTACAAAACTGCTATTAGCCACCATTGAAACAAAACCCCACACACTGTAGACATCTGGATCTCTGGAACATCGAAACCGCTGCTTGGGATGGGAGATTTTACAGTTGCTAATACATTAACATAAATATCAAATATTTCGAGTGTAAACTGCACTAAAAAAGCGTCTCACTCACCTAAATTCACTTTTAAAATCAAACACGTTCACTTCCGCATTCTCAATGACTATTAACCGCCATCTTTGAACATATTTCAAGCACGTGCACGCAGAGGTTTGGTTGGTTACTGGAGACTGACGTCATTTTCATTAGCCAACCAAATCAGTGTGTGTCACGGGATTCAATATTTTTAAAGATGGTGGCTAACATTCATTTTTATTTTTATTTTAAAAAGCGAATTTAGGTTAGTGAGACGTGTTTTTAGTGCAGTTTACACTCGAAATCTTTGAGATTTATGTTTGGGGTTTTGTTTCAATGGAGGCGAATGGGAGTTTTGTACCATTCTAAGTACTATTATATTTACACCCGGGCACATTTGAATTGTTTTGGACATTGTTTAGAAAGGTGTTTCATGTATGTATAAACAATAATTGACCATCCAAGACACGCTAGAATCACCTGTGGTTAAATGGTGCGACTGCAGAATTGGTCGGCCACTTGTTGACAACACTAACCCCAACCTTACCTTGGTATATCCCTGATATCTGAACCTATTGTTAATGTTAGGAGCTATATTACGCTAAAACTTATAGCTAGAACGTTTTTTATTGCTCAAACCCTAGCTTAGAAAATCTCAGCTCTACGGATGTGTTTTACTATTTTATCTGTCTTATATGTTCTGTATCCGTGAGAGCTGAGACCCTTATAGTGTAAATTTTAGTCACAATAACAGCCCATCTTGTCCTGGCGTCTTACTACACAGTCTGACGAGTGAGAAGTTTAACACTTCACAGTCATGTTAAAAACATGCATAGACCACTAATACACATGTCACATGTGCCATTGTGGGTATACATAGTTTGACATTGGTTATCCTTTTATTCCCATTTGTGTAGAAAAACACCAGGACAAATTGGGCTGTTATTGTGACTAAATTTTGCTCTATAAATGTATTTGTCTCTCACGGATACAGAAAATATAAAAGACAGATGAAATAGTAAAACACATCTATAGAGCTTAGCTTTTCTAAGCTACTCAAACCCTAATGTTAGTGTTAAATCAGAAAGGTGGCTGGCCAATTATGCAGTCTAACCGGTTTAGATATCGGTGATATACTCTTAATGTTGACATTCAAGGAGACAGTTTGTGCAAAATGTTGATGGTTTTCATTGTAAAACTACTGCGGTTGAGATTTATATACATGTGCCTGTGACTGGAGAAATGAGGCTTATGCATTTGTGACCAGTGTAGCTCCATCTCACTTCTGTAGCCTGTGTTTTGACTGGACACTACGCAATTCATTCAAGTTAATTAAGTATGGAATTTCCTCAACTGGCTGTTAACACTTGTACAACTTCAGTCCTCTATAGTGCTATTGGCAAACAGTGTAGATCCAGATGAACCGGATCTCCACTTTTTGCAAGTAATTTTCATATATTTTTTTAGAAAAAAAAACACCACCTATTTATAAATAAGTCTGAAAATAAATTTGTGATGATTGGATTGGTCGGTAAATTAACATATCAAAGTCCATTCCAGTTACATAGGGGTGAAAGGGTTAATCACATTGAAAGCTGACATGTAAATGCGATAATTAGCTGACCAATGCATGTTTAGACCAAGGACAAGTTGCAAATGTATTAGCACAGTATTCATTGAACTTGATAATTGACTTTCAGGTGTTTTGAGTCAGATGAGGCTATTTGGAAGAACACAAACCTAAGCCTGATGACAAGCCAGTTTCCGGCTGTTGTGATGAACACAAATGGTGAGTACAGATAAAATGTATAGGACTTGTACCAGATGTTATCAACATTATCAGCTTTTTAGCTCACCTGAGCGAAGCTCATGTGAGCTATTGTTACCGCAATATGTTCGTCCGTCGTCCGTCGTTCGTCGTCCGTCATAAGTCCGTCGTCCGTGAACATTTTCAAACGTCTTCTCCTCGGTAACCATTGGGCCTATAGTCACCAAACTTCATGGTCATGGTCCTTAGGCAGGGGGATTACAAAATTGTTAAAATGACGTCATTACGTAATCCAAGATGGCCGCCGTCTAAAAATAGCACAAATTCCTCAAAAATCTTCTTCTCAAGAACCGCCAATCGGATTTCGACATAACTTGGTAGGAATGATCGATGTTCAATTTTTTTCAAATTTGTTAAAATGGTGACCCCATGGTCAAAAATGGGTGTGGCCCGTGGGGTCAAATTGAGGTCAAATTTAATTTTTGACCAAATATGATCATGTCATATATCAAATCGAAGGTATCAACGAGGCGATCACTTTGGTGCATTTTGTGTCGAAATCCGATGGTAATGTCATCCAAGATGGCCGCCGAAAGGTCAAACGGTCGTTCTTTTATTAGATATTTCAAAATTCTTCTTCACATGAACTGCTTGGCCCATGGTAGCCAAACTTAAACGTTATGGTACAAGGGTGAAGCCTTTTCAGATTTGCTAAAACGGAGGTCGTCACTAATCCAAGATGGCCGCAGTCTAAAAATAGCACAAATTCTTAAAAGTCTTGTTCTCATGAACCGCCAACAAGATTTTGACGAAACTTGGTAGGAATGATCGACGTAGAATGCTCTTTCAAAGGTGTTAAAATGGTAACCCCGGGGTCAAAAATGGGCGTGGCCTGTGGGGTAAAATTTTGATAAATGTGAACGTGATATGTACAAACTATATAATGTAGTTTATACTTTATTGGTTTCTCATTTTATCTCATGTACAATAATCGTGCATGATTAGCTTTAATACCACCATCAATCATCAAGTTCGTCTAGTAAATAGCAATATTAAAATAAATGAGTACTAGATGGCCGCCGCACGCATGTCGCGCCCGTCGAGGCATTTAATAGTAGTAAAACAACTTTCAATGCAAATAAATTCAAAGTAAGCTGACCTTGATATTTGGACACGGGGGCAGCACGGATTGAACATAGAGTGAAAATATGTATAAGATAAAACACACAAATGAAGTTTCGAGTAAATTGGCGAACAGGTTTCACAGATATAGTGTTCTTAAAAACATGAATCTACATCCCAAAATATTAAGGAATATTTCAAAGTAATGTGACCTTGACATTGGGCACAGGGCAGCATGGGTTGGGCATACAATGAAAATATGGATCACGAAAAACACTCATGTGAAGATTAAAGCTAATCGGTGAAGCGGTTTCAGCGATATATAGTTTTCTTAAAAGGTTACACAAATCCAAAAGAACTTTAAGGATTGGGCATATAATGAAGAAATGGATGATGATAAACATTGAATGTTTATTAGTCTATTTTCGGCCAAAATATGACGGTGTGTTAGGTGACTCAAAACTAAACCTAAATTAAATAAAACTAGTAAATAACAAAAACAAATATATATATAAAACCCAATTAGCAACACAAAATCAGCAATCACGGTTATCATGATAGGTTAATATAGCATTCTGACGCAGCACACTAAGATAGGGTGAGGGTGGCACGTCAAATACCATACCGTCAGAAATCACTTTCTTCTTCTATTCTTTTCTCTACTTGATGGTGATTAGGTAGGATTAGGATTGAATGTAACTATAAGTTAATTACGCAGAGCACACTCGCTAGACATAAGATAGTATATTCGCCACTTAATTTCATATGACCAGACCGTAGTATGTCACTCAATACAATACACGTAAACTAGTCTGGGTTCCCCTCAATCATCTCTGATCGATACCCAGCCATACTATATCACACAACGATAAGCTGATGGATGCTATAGGAGGCATCCAATTATAGGTCACCATACCTGCATAGATTCTCCTATATTTGGCGCACACTTATGCAGCCTGAATAAATGCAAAATTTATCAAAATTCGGAAATATAAACCAGACCGACGACCATCGGCCTGTTTCTTTACTGGGCTATATATCCCGGGTATGGAAGGAGTTCGAGCCAATTCCCACCGTTACATATAAGCCGAATGAATGAATGAATGATAAACACACATATGATGTTTCGAGTGAATTGGTCAAGCGGTTTCAGAGATATTGTGTTATTAAACACGTTAGCCGAAATAAGAAAAACGTTAAGGTAAATTTCAAAGTAATTTGACCTTGCCATTGGGTACAGGGGTCGCCCGTGTGGGGCCTAGAATGAGAATATGGATCATGATAGCGAGGCTAGTATACCGAAAAACTTTAACCAAAACTTTCACCAAACCTTTAACCAACAACTTTAACCGGATGTACGTACGTACATACGTACGCAAGTGGTCGCGATAATAAGCATGGATGACGTTATAGTGGAATATGCATATTTCAGTTAATTAACAATTTCAAACCTTTATTTATTTGTATCGATTTTCTGTATTTGTTTCGTATTATTAACCTGTATCATCTAAAGAAATAAAGTTGCTTTATTGACCTTTGATGAAATTATTATTTGCATTTGGTGATTGAAATTGCAACATTTAGTAATGGCGCATACACAATTACAAATAAGTATTAACATATTAATTAACTATTTCTATTATATTATGTTTTATGAGCAATGTTTTATGTTTTGTTTGTTATAAAGTGAATGACTCTGATAACTGATCACACAGGCCACTGGCTGCGATTTGTATACTGATCACAATAAATCAAGCTATTAAGAATAACATATAAGGCTAATAATAATTAATTGGCATTTGTATATGCTAAACGTATGTTAACGTATTCTATGAGCTGGCTTAGACCGCAATTTTATCAATATGCATTATATAAAATATTTTCAAAGAAATCCTGATACAAATAAGATAATATTGTTATAGTGCTATATTTATATATATTTGAGAGTACCCTTACACTGTTGCAGTTTTATAAATGTATTGCTGTTTTATAAATGTATGCTGAACGAATATTTGGCGCGAACCTATAAACATATTCTGTCCGAGTGAATGGCAACAATATAGGAAATACATCCAATACTTGACTGGTATCGTGATATATATGTATTTAAAACACTTTCTTTACATGAGCTTATACTAAAAAACAAGATCATGTTAATTCTATGATTTTATATAGAAATTACATTCACAACCTTAAAAAAATAAGACATTGTTCGTCTATTCGCAATACGAAATCCCATATTCCAGGTATAGCCACATGTAGCTAAAATACATTTTCAGCTAAATGTCGATAATATGTGATGCATTGTAAATATTTGGAACGAATGCTCTTGCAGCCGTTTGGACCCATCTCAGTCCCATTACACACGTGACGAAATCATGATGTAGATGTTCAGTTTTGGCGTGTCGAACTTGCTGATGTCGATCGTGGGAATGGACAGTGTGCTCGGACAGTTGGATATCACGGTACGGATCGGTATGCGCATTAGTGCAGCCTTATCATACACAATGTACTCTCAAAATATATATACCATAACTATTGTGTCCATAATGAATTATATAATTACATGCATACCAGTTTCCAATGGTCAAAATAGTCGAAGATCACCTTCAGTCTGCCGGAAAGGAACACGATGATTGGTCAAAGGGAAACACATGTAGCTACATGGTATTCACATCGTGGGCCAACGTATAATGCAAATGCATTATAGTTTGGCACGCATTATCGTTTTTGCTGTATCAGTTGTTGGCATACTAATGTGTAATTTGCTGATGTACTAGTACGTCTATCTGTCATGTAATGTTACCAAACATTTGGTGTACTTATAGACTACCTCTTATCCTGGTATTCCATGTAAATCATGTAAATAGTTGTTTCGTTCCCGTGTGTTCTGAATATGTATTGACTATATTGATCATGTACTTTTGAAATCTCCTAACGGAGATAAATAAATAATAAATGAATGACTTTCACCCTTTGAACCTGAAATCCCGCTTTAGCGGTGTTTGCAAACTGTGCTGATCCAGATGAGCCTGGTCGTAACGAGCCGTCTCGTCAGGACCTGCACATTTTGCAAGTACATTGTAATTTTCATATTTGTAAGATCAGAAAACACCCCCTCTTGATAATTGGACTAGTCTGAAAACCATTTTGTGACAGTTGGATTGGTTATAAAATTAACATATCAAAATCCATTCCAGTTACTTAGGGGTGAAAGGGTTAATATTAGCGTAACTGGATCAATTGTAGACGTCACTCGCATCGCTATAACAATGTACACGTTGTTTGTCATGTGTATCCAGTAGTCAGTGAGCTAGCTAGGTTCGTCGGTACCACTTAAGGACTGACTGTATAGAATATGACCTTTTGTTTCAAATGTAGTAGAATCATACATGTGACTAAATATCTATATACAGTTTATCTGACCCTGGGGCCCGTTTTACTAAACTACGTATTACTAAGATCAAACTGTTCGTACGAATATTTCTATGAATTACCTTCTCACATAAACGTGTTTCTCATAGCTATCATTGTGTACCTACGGGTTCGTGTCATTAATCGTAGCACATCCACGAACTATTTTCCAAAGTCGAATGTCAGAACAAATGATATTGTAGATTTCAAGTTTGCACCTGCGATTATTATACAGAACATTGAGTTGCCATCTCCGCCAGTTTTGTTTGTACATGCTATTGGATAGTTTCACAACTTGGAGCGTTTGAAAAATACAGCAACTATTATGGCAGCAAATATAATACAAGTTGGTGCAATACGTCCCAGATATATATGACGACAACGTCCTGTAAATATTATTTCAGCAGACTACACACAAATATAAATATATGAGCTGTTCTACCACCAATCACAAACTATACAATGGACACTTTTTCAATGTGTAAAATGTCAAACTGATGAACTTTCTATTGTTATATGTACATCTGCCACCACCAACAAAGCCTCATTTACTCACATAGTAGGCAAGTATAAAATAGTGACACTACACTCAGATAACTGATTACACGTCACATGATTGGATACAATATGTATGGTAATACACGTATGTATTGCACTGTGTAATGTTCTTACTGCTACACAGTATTTACTGAATTCTCAAACATTTTAATAGCGGGTCAAAAGACTTTTCAGATATCAGACTTTGCATATACATTTGATGAAAGCAACGCATAGCATGCTGTAGTATAATGTCTCCCGATCATGTTGCACCGAATTGTATTCATGTGTTTGTCATATTATCAGTGGTATGTGTCAAACGCAATAAGAGGTAAAACTGGCCGATGGCTTGTAGACACTAAGGTGGCCCACATGGCAACTCTATGGTAAGACGAGAATCTTCACATTTATATTATGCATGTGTCCCATCACATTTACGAAGCAATTATGCATGACTCATATGATGATCCGTGGTCCTATGCGTCCTTAAAGGGATAGAGCGACACATATACAGTCTTGTTCGGATTGGTGAACACAATTCAAAAACAGTTGATAGCAGACTCAACACGGTAGTAATAGCCTACACACGGGTTTTGAGCTTTTATGGGGTTTGCGACCGGTGTAGATCCAGATCAGCCTGTGCAACCGCGCAGTCTGATCAGGATATGCCCTCTTCCATCAATGAAATACCAGTGTCATGCTTTTAACAAGCAATATAGATCGTTATCAATATGCTGGTGTAATTCAGGGTTGTAAGGGTTAATTTGGAAAAATATTGATGGGCTTGATTAAATTAGACAATACTCACATTTGCGGTAAACGGATGGTGATCTTTATTGGCATAACTGTTATTTACAGTTGTATAGTAACACATTGCTGATTCAACAAAGAATGCTATTTGATAGTTGAAATTTGATTTCAACCATCTAGTCCAGTAAGCCAACAATAACAAACACTGTAAATCCAGATGAGCCGGCTCGTAAAGAGACGCCTCATCTAGATCTGCAGTGTTTGTCATGATTTTCAATGCTTTGACAAAGAAACACATTTAGTGTATTGGAATGTGTACGGGTGAAAGCGTTAAGCGGCATTTGCTTCTAATTTTGCAATTAATCAGCGTGACCATCGTCAAAATTAAAAACCAGTGAAACAGATTTATATTTTGGTTAACAGAAATAGATGAAGTGAACGTGTCTAAATCTGCAAAACATCTGACAAGTTTGCGACATTTGTAAAACAAGTCTCAAGTGAACTTTTTCGATAATGAAGACATGTTATCGTTGTCCACATAGTAAAAAATATACACAATTATCCGAGAAAATGCACATGTATATGTCGCACTAAACATAATGTGTAATGGTATACATGTGATAGTCACGTCTTTCCTCACGTTTTAGTGTCTGTTATAAAATTAACGTCATAAAATGAAAGAAAGAAGAAAGTTTAACTTACATTTAAAACTTATTACTCGTCTATGATGTGATAATTATAAAAATGTGTTTAATATTAATATTTAATATACCAATCAATCTGAGTATGTAGTATGTTTGAACATACAGTCACATAAATCATACAATGAACATTTATCACATATTTTTTCCGTTCATAAGCAGTGCCTATTTTCATATTAAATAAATAACTGAATAATAATAATGCTAATAATTGAACGAATACTTCAATTGTTATCTTTGCAGCCAAGTTTACCGCAATGTTATGCGTTTTAATTGTCAGAATACTTGAATTGTTATCTTTGCAGCCAGGTTTACCACAAAGGCATGCATTTTTCACATGGTAATTATTAGTGTCGATGTCGGCGCCCGTGACCATTGCCGCTGTGCCCGCTGCTGCCGCCGCCAACACCAACAATGTTTGTGATGCCAATTTGAACGCCTCCGTGGCCACTTCCGCTGCCTTTTCCGCTTCCGCTGCCGCTGCCACTTCCGCTTCCGGAATGGCGGCGGTGGTGACGGCTGCTGCTGGAAGAGCTGTCCTCTGCAAGAAGACAAGACGGAGTGTAATTAATTATAATGAAAGTACTGAAATTACTGCCACCAGAGCCTGAACTATAAGTTCAAAAACATAAGAATATGAATCTCAATGGACTAGAAGAACACACATAATGTTTGAAATACCAACATGGTTCTATCTCTGAATATTATAAACTGATACACTGGTTTTGGCAACAGGCATGCAGCACCGCAGTTCTCTCTCAGAGGCTCGGAGGCGGAATTGTCAATGTGTTGCTATTTCATTTATTGTTAGCACTGGTTAATAATTATCTTCCAGTACTCACAAACAAACAATTGTAATGCAATATCTTGTCAATATTATATAATTATAATATAGAAATTGTACGTGAAAGTTAGATAATCCAGTTTGACTGTTACATGTATCGCCATTGCGTCATCCTATCATTATGTTGTATACCTCATGCTGCCATGTCATGTGACCTGAGTGAATAAACGGTTATTATTATGTAACGCAAAATTGAGAATTCAATGTCCAAAAGATATAGATAATCTATGACCTGTGGATCAAATCAAAAATCGAAATTCACATTGCACATCTGCAGACCACAAGGAAGCCGCACCCAAATATCATGTCTCCAGTAGCCGATTTCATCAAAATTGCAAAGTATACTTATCTAGCAAAGTATACTTTGAGGGAGTGATCCTTTATTTTTCCCGAGATGAATTATTTCATATGGAACTAACGACTGCTAATGTTTGATTATTAAAAGTATGCAGAATTATTATACTGAATGTATAACATTATCACAGGCTAATTGACTATGATAATGTACTAAATTCAGTATAATAAAAATTAATAAACTTATCCTAAAATTAAAAATTTCTCCCTCAAAGTATACTTTGCTAGATAAGTATACTTTGCAATGTTGGTGAAATAGGCTACATCTATTACGTGACGGACGGATGAATCAGATACGATAAACTTTTGTTTTCTTCTAAAAGTATTATAAACAGCGAATAAAACGGCAATTTTTGAAAATGAGTTACCGTCAAATCAAACAATTCTTCACACATATAGCTACCCATGTGTTTGGCCAACATCAATTCTGTGAACATGTGAGTTGTAGAGAACAAATACAATAATTTCCCCAGCTTAGTATCGAACTCCAGACCTTTAATTTAGATTGTAAGGCGAGCTGCCTACATGCATTATTCTCATTTCTAATGTATTAATTCATTCGGCTTACATTTAAGGATGAAAATTGGCTCGAACAACTTCCATACTCGGGTTTCTAATGTATGTATGTGGTATAATTTCATACTGGTGTCAATTTCGGCAATTTTTATCAAACATTTCCAAACTATTTCTTCAAGGCCAGTAGTCGAATATACTACATATTTATACGCAGTCGATGCGCTTTATTTCATCAAACTCGGTGGAATAATAAGCAACTTAAGATACAGATAACAGGCGACATTGTCTAATGTCAGCGTATGTTGCGTTCTTCAAACCAATTATCACTAATTATTAACTTTAAATACTCATTTGATACGGCGAATAGTAAATATAGCAGCTACAGTGATTATGTTTTGCAAAAAGAATCGGCTGACTTTGGGATAATTTGGATGTGTAAGAATACACGACGTGGTGAAGTCGTTTTATCTTGATTCGGACGGAGACAATCCTATAACCAGAGCGAATTATCTGGTAACTACACGTATTTGTGGCTGTGACTGGAGAAATGGGCCTTATGCGTTTGCGCAGAGTGTAGATCCAGATCCGCACAGTCTGACCAGGATCTGCACCATTCGCCATTCCATCAAGGAAACACCGGATTTGCTTGTATCCGATGTATCGTAGTGATACCGTACTATCACGGGACAAACCGTGTTGTCACCCTCTTTCAAAAACACTCCCGGTTCACCCCTGATCGCCACGGTGGTACTACGGACACACTGCGGCCACCCCGTTGCTACTACGGATTTACTACGGTAACAGACAGTTCCAATGGTCATCGGTTCAAAACTTCCGGGGCGACATACGGACCATCCAGGATCACCACGGTTCGTCAAGGTATCACTACGGTCTGTCTAGGGACTGACCAAGGTTCTCCACGGATCGCCACTGACCGAGCTCCGGGGTGGTCCGGGACCATCCGTAGCCCTTGTGTGATTGGGGCTTAATGAATGTGAATGCTATGCGGAACGAGTCGAACAAATGAACCGTTGTTTGCAAATTTGTTACATTAAATATATATAACTGTAAACGGTATGCGATTTACAATTGATATAGCTACGTCTCCAAAATGTTTCATTTTAGATTTATTTGCTGCAGCAATCACCAAATATTAATGTTATTAGAGGACAGTTTTGGTACGGCTTAAATGCGCTATGTTTGAAATCATCTAAATATAAAACAAATAATTGTATTCAATTAAAATATGTATTCTATATAGAAACGGTACGATCTATCTCTGTAGCAAATGTGAAACTAGCAAAATGTGACGTATTCCCTTAATGGGCCACGTGGCTCGTCAGACATTTCTTATTTTGGCGACAAAATCACCGAATTGCCGAACAAAGGAAATCAACCAGGAATTTCGATTTCGGAAGATAATTGTTTATCAAAGGCCTGTCGTTCATTTTATATGCATGTATCCACAAGCAGGGATTCCATGTTACTATGACATTTGCAGTCAACACAGACAGGATAAACAGCTAAATATATCTCGTGTGCGTGTTATACCAGGCTAGGAATAGGAAGGTCGGGGTCATGGTTCGATTCCCATATCCAGCGAACTATTTTTGTTTCTGTTTTCTCCCTGGCTGTAAATGCGTAACCTTTATATGCCACAGTAAAATAATGGCTCGTCCGCGTGCACAAGGAGATAATCCACTAGCCTTAGCGAGTGGATTATCGATTGAACATGCGGACGAACGTGATCTAACTCTGTTATCACAACCTTATGTCCATACATTGCCCATGTGCTGTGTAAATGCAGAAACAAAACTCGAAAACGTATCACATATGTGATAAACAAACTATATACACCCGTTGAGTACCTTAAGTTACTTTATACTTTATTGGTGTATGATGTGTGTCACGTATTAAGGAGAGGAACTCTATTAGATAGTTATATTTTGTTCCAATCCTCTTGACATTGTTTATCTATTCATATTGATGTAAATTGCTTATCAATAACACATGTTTATACAATATGTACAACACACCGTGCCATATTTAGATGTGAATTGTTATTCAATAAAACATGTTATACTATATGTACCACGGCCGTACCCAAAATGGCTTTAAACAAAGTCAGATATATTTCGAACATTTGTCGCAATCTCTCACCGTGGCAGTCTCCCATGTGACCACTGCCGTGGTATCCATCGATGCAAGTACACACAAAACTTCCGTCACAATCGTCTCTGCATTTTGCCATACCGTCGCAGTCATCGAGTCCACATTCGCACTCTTTGATGTCTGCAATGGAGAGAAACGGTTCGTTAACAAAGGCCGCCATTACGCCATGATCTTTACCAACGAGAATATTTGCATAAGTGCTCTCGCGCTTGTTTGTAATCGTTGCAAAATAAGTACACCTTTAAGAAAGAGAATAACATGTTTGTGTATTTTGATATCATGTTTATCAGGCTCGGCTAGAAAACGCGTAGGAATTCTTACGCTTTTCCTAGCTTTGCCTGAAAAACTTGATATCAAACAGTCTACACTATTGCCACGGGGTGCCGTTGACGACCAGAGGCACTATTGCCAGGGGTCTCTGACAATAGTGCCTCGGGTCGTCCACATCACCTCGGGGCAATAGTGTTGGGCCGTAAGACTGACTTACCCTCGCACATCTTACTCTCTCTAGAATAGCTCCAGCCAGCATCACATTCGCAGTCATAGCTGCCCATGGCGTCTCTGCACGTGGCGTGATCACCACAGTTGTCAGTATTGCCACACTCGATCTTGTCTGCAACAAAAATGGCGAGGTAAGCGGGAGATCTCCGGCGCCGCGCTAATCAGGTTCAACCGCCCCAGCAGACTGATTGTTTCACTGGCCGTTCCAACGCGGCACCCTTGTAGTCTTCATGTATTGTAATTCATACTTTGGTGTTTTGTTACTGCTGGTACTGATATGTTCTTGATAGTTCATTGGGTGGGGGGTTGTTGTTTCATGTCTTCGTTGCGTTTTATTTACTGTTAATGCATTGAAATTGTGAGATTGGTTGAAATATGTCATGTGGAGTGCATGATGTGAGAAATCACACATTTTATATCTAACACATTTGGGGGCAGGGGATGAGTGTCGTTTGGAGGGGCGAGGTTAATATGTCCTGTGGGATACAGTGTTTTAACTGTGTGCCCGTACCTGTGCATACTTTGCCATCTCTGCCCTCGTAGCCGTCTTTGCACTCGCAATACCACTTGCCCCCGCTGACATCATCGCAATTGGCGTTAATATGACAATTGGAAAGATAGCAATCGGGATCATCTACAAAATACATTTAATATGGATAAGGCATCCGCCACGCAACTGGGAGGTCGAAGCGGCAAACATGCTGGCGACTCCTATAAATGGCTAAACATTAATTAGCTAATACTTTATACACGATAATCCATTGTTTTTTTAAATCTTTAAAGCGTGTTCATTTACTCACAGTCGATTGGCATGGCGATAGAAGTGTGTAATATACAGGTGTAGACATGTAGAAAACAAATGTGCAGTCACTGTATTTACTTTCAAGGAATAGAGATTTTGCGTGCCTCAGTTTCGCCTTCACCTGAGTCAAGAAGTAATATACTTTTCTTATTTCCGATAAAATCGCATTAATCCTAGTGCCTACATGTACATACAGCTACAGTCCGGATTTGTCCCTGGAACAATTGCCCATTGTTTACACATCGTTTTGACATCGTTGTCGTTTTCATAACTAGTCAGCTATTTTGTCTTTGTTTAAACGTGTCAATTTCTAATTAAAACAATGGAAACGATGTAAAAACGATGCGTTGAATGAAACAACAGGCGTTTAAACGAAACTATCCTTCCACGTACACAACAAACAAGTGATATACAACACGATCGTTTTCACTGCGTTATCCATTCGTTTTCGTTTGTTTCATTTGTGAACCTTCAACAAATATTCGCTGTAACACCCACCCGCGCCTAATAAATTCTACCACTACCATTGATTGCTTTCTACATAAACTAACCAATGACCATAACTTTGCTATTCTCTCCAACTTTCATTTTTCGCTTGGATGTTGTGGGACTTATTTTCCCATAGCCTGTACCCGTTTTGCTCTGGATATTCACTAAATAAAATATAGGTTTAATTATTGTTAACAAAGATAAATTCAATCTCCTGTGACCACACCGATTGTGGCTCTAACAGTCAGCAGCTGGAGTTAAACCGCCTCACATGACAAACATGCTCCGAGTAACAAAATAATCCAAACGCATATGCTTGAAACTGATGTAACTGGAGGATATTCAATGGTACATTTTGAATAGCGGTAAATAATACACGAGTGTGCGTCGGCTTGTTGTACTCAGTATTGAAGTCAAAATATTTGTTCATAAAAAACGAGGCAATGCCGAGATTATGTGTCACGGCATGGATGTAAGTCACGATGGGCAGAAGGTGTGTTTCGTGCTCGCTTAACTCATGTGAGAGCGATGGTACGGTAAACCAGATATCCAGGGTTCGATCCCTAGGACGTTGCACATTTTTCTCGCCCTGTGACATATGAAATGGTGGTGATGGAAATATCGTAAATATTACCTATGCAGCATGTCCCATTCCACGAGTAACCTTCACAGCAGTGGCAGTGGAAGCTTCCGACTGTGTTCACGCACTTTTGGTTTTTCAAACAGTCATCGGTCTCATCTTTGCATTCGTCAATGTCTGGAAGCAGAATGGTACATGTAATACTTAGACACGGCCCGTCTGATCGGGATGTATATTGTTCGTCATTCTGGTAATATGTAACGTATTGGGGTTAGATTTTGCAGTATGTGAAATAAGTGTATGTGAAAACAGGCCAGCGATTGATGTACAATGTATGTACATGTAGTTCAGTATGTTATGATTAATATTACAATGTGTTAATACACTGCAAGCGCCCAGTTCATGCAATAAAGACACTTACCGTGACAATGGTCCTCACATTCCTCATCACTGTAGCTGCTGCTGCTACCTCCACTTAAAGAATACCCATTCTGACAAACGCAATAGCTATCATTGCCACACTTCATGTGGGTCATTGCCATTCCAGCTGTAGTGTTACAAAGGTCGCAGCCATGGGGATCTACAAGTAGTTATTTGTTATTGGTTAGTTACGGGCAGTAGCTCTACCTCTGCCAATCTCCCGTACCGTCCCTAGTTACAGTCATTTGGATCTACATGTGGTTATTTGTTAGTGGTTAGTTACGGGCAGTAACTCTGACAAACTCCCGTAACGTCCCTATGTACAGTCATTTGGATCACCGTCCATAGCTACAGTTACTTGGATCTACACGGGGTTATTTGTTAGTGGTTAGTTACGGGCAGTAACTCTGCCAATCTCCGGTACCATCCACAAGTGAATATTTGTTAGTTGTTAGTTGCGGGCAATAACCCCCGTACCGCCCTTAGACTACATACTACAGTCATTTGGATCTACAAGTAGTACGTGTAGCTATTTGTTGGTGGTTAGCTGCGGCCAGTAACTCTGCATATGATGCGAACGGTTCGGGAATGGTGCAGAGTTACTTCCCGTAATTATGAAGTGATATAAGCAATACATAACGACATTTTCCGCGATTGTAACTAACGATTGATATCAAATGTCTATAGATACAATATATGCCATTCTCCTCACAATGTATAATACTAACCTTCTATGATGTTCAAACCCAAATTAAGTATATTTTAAAGTGAGTACAATGACTTTAAACGCTACTTTTCATATTCTTTACAGATTCCCACGAAACATGTAGTACTTATATGTTATTTGATTTGTATATGGATATATGCACGAGTTCCACATCGTGCGATAGCGCAATATCATTGCGCGGTTGAATGAGTGGCATATACGTACATCACTCGCAGTTTATCTGCACGTCAAATAATATGAGAAATAAAAATAAAACAAACAAATTAGTGATGATTCACAAGGAATTATTTTACGAGATGAAACGTAGTGTCGGCATTGACCAAATTGAACGCACGCGGCGTCACTATGGAAAAAATTATTGACGGCTTGCGTTGTATTGTGTTTCAATTGGAAACGAAATAACGTTTATAGTACTTATAGGTTATTTGATTGATATGCGGATATATGCACGAGTTCCGCAGCGTGCGATCGCGCAATATCGCTGCGCGGTGGAACGAGTGGCATGTATCCACATATAAATTAAATAACCTTTTTATTATGTACGTAAATCACTAAACATTTATATATGCCTCGAAGACTATAGAAACTCTAAATGAGGTAAACAAATTAGTGATAATTTAGAAGAAACTATTTTGTATGTTGAAACGTAGTTCCGACACTGACCAATATGAACTCACGAGATGTCAATATTGAAAAATAATGACGGCTTGTGTTCCATTGTATTTCAATAGCAACCGAAAGTACGGATATAAAAGCTTTACTGTAATTGAATGCATTACACAAACGAGTACATGTATCTCCAGTCGCCGCTGCTTGATTACAAATTATGAAGCTACCAAAGTACACTCGCATGCATTGATTTATCACACACATATGAGACACGCCATGTTATCTTGTACCGTCGGATATCTGCGATATTTCATGAACAATATTTTATAGAAACTGGGATATTTTCCGTAAATGACTTTAGAAGGTGGCACGAATTTCAAAGTACATGTAACCTGAAATGTTTGTTAACTTTTGAATTCATTTATGGAAAATGTGTTAAATTGTTTACATGCATTTCATTTCACATAATTGTCAGAAGGTACAAACTCGCATTGGCGTGTTGTCTCATATGTGGCTGTGACTCGATACATGTGGCTTACATGTGACCAGTGTAGTTTTTGGTCAAATAACACACTCATGTAGCCTGATAACGACCTATTTTGCTTTGTGGAAGTATGAATGGTGTTTCATTGGTGGCGAACCGTGCAGATCATGCACATGTTAATTTTGATCTACACTGGCCACAAAGAAAACACACATAAGCCCCATTTATCAGAGCCACATTCTTTGATTAACGAATTTGCCCATGCATTGCTTGCGCCACAACACTGATTTTCAATTACGTCACCCCCCGTAATTGGGACAAGACAATAAGAGTGTTAAATTACTATATACAGAACTAAGCATAATATATGGTTTTCCAATAAATTAATTAAAAACGTTTCTAATTAGACAGTCTTCGATGTATTATCCATAATGTACGGTCAAATAAGGACATTGTATGAAAGCATATTATTAATGTGTGTTTATATCCAAAAGTATTATGTATTAACGGGTACACGGTACCTATCCAGTGGACAATTTCAATAGTGGTTTTTAAATCAACCAATCACTATCACATAATACAGTAAGTGGTATAATAATAGATGTTTCCAATACTGAAAGCAAAGATGCAGTATTGTTTTGAATTGTAGACACTACACAGATTTAGTTGCTTTCAAAGGGCTATCAAATCATAAAATTTAATGTTGAAATATCGTGTATTTTTACTGAACGCTGTTATTAAATATTATATTATTCAGAAAAAAAGGTTTTATGCAGGAAACTGACAGATATAAGCAGAGTTCTGTTTACAATTGCTTTATAGGGAATATTTACGTCTCTTCTGTGGCAGGCCGGAAACCAGCATGATCCCGAACACAACGACAAGCACAATTATCTGGAAATAGTAAAGGTGGATGAATCAGAACAGTTGTCTGGAAATATAAAAGGTGGAGAGATCAGAATAGTTGTGTGGAAATAGTAAAGGTGGAGGGATCAGAAAACAGTTATCTGGAAATAGTAAAGGTGGAGAGATCAGAACAGTTGTATTGAAATAGTAAAATGGACAAAACACTTTTATGGGAACTGTAAAGGTGGAGAAATCATCACTGTTGTCTGGAAATAGTAAAGGTGGAGAGATCAAAACAGTTTTATTGAAATAGTAAAGGTGGAGAGAACTGTTGCCTGGCAATAGTAAAGGTGGAGATATCAGCAATGTTGTCTGGACATAGTAAAGGTGGAGAGATCAGAGTATGTGTCTGGAAATAGTAAAGGGGGAGAGAACAGTTTTCTGGAAATAGTAAAAGTGGAGAGATCAGAACAGTTGTCTGCAAATAGTAAAGATGAAGAGGTCAGCTCAGTTGTCTGGAAATAGTAAAGGTGGAGAGATCAGAACAGTTATCTGGAAATAGTAAAGATGTAGAGATAAGAACAGTTTTCTGGAAGGAGTAAAGGTGAATGAATCAGAACGGTTGTCTGGAAAGAGTAAAGGTGGAGAGATCAGCACAGTTGTCTAGAAATAGTAAAGGTGGAGAGATCAGCACAGTTGTCTGGAAATACTAAAGGTACAGTGATCAGAACTGTTATCTGGATATGGTAAAGGTGAGGAGATCAGAACAGTCGTCTGGAAATAGTAAAGGTGGAGAGATCAGAACAGTTGTATTGAAATGGTTAAGGTGGAGAGAACAGTTTTCTAGAAATAGTAAAGGTGGAGAGATCAGAACAGTTGTCATGAAATAGTAAAGGTGGATATATCAGCACAGTTTTCTGTAAATAGTAAAGGTGGAGAGATCAGAACAGTTGTCTGGAAATAGTAAAGGTGGAGAGATCAGAACAGTTATCTGGAAATATTAAAGATGGAGAGATTCGAACTCTTGTCTGGATATAGTAAAGGTGGA
The DNA here is from genome assembly GCA_029237695.1 of Conchocele bisecta. NCBI lineage: Eukaryota > Metazoa > Mollusca > Bivalvia > Lucinida > Thyasiridae > Conchocele > Conchocele bisecta. Next base: position 5,782,780 of record CM055277.1, on the reverse strand, counting down.
GAGAACAGTTTTCTGGAAATAGTAAAGGTGGAGAGATCATAACTGTTGTCTGGAAATAGTAAAGGTGTAAAGATAAGAAAAATTTTCTGGAAAGAGTAAAGGTGAATGAATCAGAACAGTTATCTGGAAATTGTAAAGGTGGAGAGATCAGCACAGTTGTCTAGAATTAGTAAAGGTGGAGAGATAAGCACAGTTGTCTGTAACTACTAAAGAAAAATGTAATCAGAACTGTTATATGGATATAGTAAAGTTGAGGAGATCATAAAAGTTGTCTGGAACTAGTAAAGGTGGAGAGATCAGAACAGTTGTATTGAAATGGTTAAGGTGGAGAGAACAGTTTTCTAGAAATAGTAAAGGTGGAGAGATCAGTACAGTTTTCTGGAAATAGTAAAGGTGGATAGATCAGAACAGTTTTCTGGAAATAGTAAAGGTGGAGAGATCAGAACAGTTATCTGGAAATATTAAAGATGGAGAGATTCGAACAGTTGTCTAGATATAGTAAAGGTGGAGAGAACAGTTTTCTGGAAATAGCAAAGGTGGAGAGATCAGAACAGTTGTCTGGAAATAGTAAAGGTGTAGAGATAAGAACAGTTTTCTGGAAAGAGTAAAGGTGAATGAATCAGAAAGGTGGTCTGGAAATTGTAAAGGTGGAGAGATCAGCACAGTTGTCTAGAAATAGTGAAGGTGGACAGATCAGCACAGTTGTCTGGAAATACTAAAGAAACAAGTAATCAGAACTGTTATATGGATATAATAAAGGTGAGGAGATCAGAAAAGTTGTCTGGAAATAGTAAAGGTGGAGAGATCAGAACAGTTGTATTGAAATGGTTAAGGTGGAGAGAACAGTTTTCTAGAAATAGCAAAGGTGGAGAGATCAGTGCAGTTGTCTTGTAATAGTAAAGGTGGAGAGGTCAGAACAGTTGTCTGGAAATAGTAAAGGTGGAGAGATCAGAACGGTTATTTGGAAACAGTAAAGATGGAGAGATTCGAACAGTTGTCTGGATATAGTAAAGGTGGAGAGATCAGAACGGTTATCTGGAAACAGTAAAGATGGAGAGATTCGAACAGTTGTCTGGATATAGTAAAGGTGGAGAGATCAGAGTATGTGTCTGGAAATAGTAAAGGGGGAGAGAACAGTTTTCTGGAAATAGTAAAAGTGGAGAGATCAGAACAGTTGTCTGCAAATAGTAAAGATGAAGAGGTCAGCTCAGTTGTCTGGAAATAGTAAAGGTGGAGAGATCAGAACAGTTATCTGGAAATAGTAAAGATGTAGATATAAGAACAGTTTTCTGGAAGGAGTAAAGGTGAATGAATCAGAACGGTTGTCTGGAAAGAGTAAAGGTGTAGAGATCAGCACAGTTGTCTAGAAATAGTAACGGTGGAGAGATCAGCACAGTTGTCTGGAAATACTAAAGGTAGAGAGATCAGAACTGTTATCTGGATATAGTAAAGGTGAGGAGATCAGAACAGTCGTCTGGAAATGGTAAAGGTGGAGAGATCATAACAGTTGTATTGAGATGGTTAAGGTGGAGAGAACAGTTTTCTAGAAATAGTAAAGGTGGAGAGATCAGAACAGTTGTCTTGAAATAGTAAAGGTGGATATATCAGCACAGTTTTCTGTAAATAGTAAAGGTGGAGAGATCAGAACAGTTGTCTGGAAATAGTAAAGGTGGAGAGATCAGAACAGTTATCTGGAAATATTAAAGATGGAGAGATTCGAACTCTTGTCTGGATATAGTAAAGGTGGAGAGAACAGTTTTTTGGAAATTGTAAAGGTGGAGAGATCAGAACAGTTGTCTGGAAATAGTAAAGGTGTAAAGATAAGAAAAGTTTTCTGGAAAGAGTAAAGGTGAATGAATCAGAACAGTTATCTGGAAATTGTAAAGGTGGAGAGATCAGCACAGTTGTCTAGAATTAGTAAAGGTGGAGAGATAAGCACAGTTGTCAGTAACTACTAAAGAAAAATGTAATCAGAACTGTTATATGGATATAGTAAAGTCGAGGAGATCAGAAAAGTTGTCTGGAACTAGTAAAGGTGGAGAGATCAGAACAGTTGTATTGAAATGGTTAAGGTGGAGAGAACAGTTTTCTAGAAATAGTAAAGGTGGAGAGATCAGTACAGTTTTCGGGAAATAGTAAAGGTGGAGAGATCAGAACAGTTGTATGGAAATAGTAAAGGTGGAGAGATCAGAACAGTTATCTGGAAATATTAAAGATGGAGAGATTCGAACAGTTGTCTGGATATAGTAAAGGTGGAGAGAACAGTTTTTCTGGAAATAGCAAAGGTTGAAAGAGCAGAAAAGTTGTCTGGAAATAGTAAAGGTGTAGAGATAAGAACAGTTTTCTGGAAAGAGTAAAGGTGAATGAATCAGAAAGGTGGTCTGGAAATTGTAAAGGTGGAGAGATCAGCACAGTTGTCTAGAAATAGTAAAGGTGGACAGATCAGCACAGTTGTCTGGAAATAGTAAAGAAACAAGTAATCAGAACTGTTATATGGATATAGTAAAGTGAGGAGATCAGAAAAGTTGTCTGGAAATAGTAAAGGTGGAGAGATCAGAACAGTTGTATTGAAATGGTTAAGGTGGAGAGAACAGTTTTCTAGAAATAGTAAAGGTGGAGAGATCAATCCAGTTGTCTTGAAATAGTAAAGGTGGAGAGGTCAGAACAGTTGTCTGGAAATAGTAAAGGTGGAGAGATCAGAACGGTTATTTGGAAACAGTAAAGATGGAGAGATTCGAACAGTTGTCTGGATATAGTAAAGGTGGAGAGATCAGAACGGTTATCTGGAAACAGTAAAGATGGAGAGATTCGAACAGTTGTCTGGATATAGTAAAGGTGGAGAGAACTGTTTTCTGGAAATAGTAAAGGTGGACAGATCAGAACAGTTGTCTGGAAATAGTAAAGGTGGAGAGATCAGAACAGTTGTCTGGAAATTTTAAAGGTGGAGAGATCAGCTCAGTTTTCTGGAGATAGTAAAGGTGGAGAGATCAGAGCAGTTGTCTGGAAATAGTGAAGGTGGAGAGATCAGAACGGTTATCTGGAAACAGTAACGATGGAGAGATACGAACAGTTGTCTGGATATAGTAAAGGTGATGAGAACAGTTTTCTGGAAATAGTAAAGGTGGACATATCAGAACAGTTGTCTGCAAATAGTAAAGGTGGAGTTATCAGAACAGTTGTCTGGAAATAGTAAAGATGGAGAGATAAGAACAGTTTTGTGGAAAGAATAAAGGTGAATAAATAAGAACAGTTGTCTGGAACTAGTAAAAATGGAGAGATCAGAACAGTTGTCTAGAAATAGTAAAGGTGGAGAGATCAGCACAGTTTTCTGGACATAGTAAATGTGTATATATCAGAACATTTATCTGGAAATAGTAAAGGTGAGGAGATCAGAACAGTTGTCTGGAAATAGTAAGGTGGAGAGATCAGCCCAGTTGTCTGGAAAGAGTAAAGGTGGAGAGATCAGAACAGTTGTCTGGAAATAGTAAATGTGGAGGGAACAGTTTTCTGGATATAGTAATGTTTATATCAGAACAGTTGTCTGGAAATAGTGAAGGTGGAGAGATCGGAACGGTTGTCTGGAAGTATTAAAGGTGGAGAGATCAGAACAGTTGTCTGGAAAGAGTAAAGGTGGATAGATCAGAAAAGTTGTCTGGAAATAGTAAAATTTCATAGATCAGAATTTGTTTCTGGAAAGTGAAAGGTGAATGAATCGGAACAGTTGTCTGGAAATAGTAATGGTGCAGAGATAAAAACATATGTCTAGAAATAGTAAAGGTGGAGAGATCAGCATAGTTGTCTGGCAATAGTAAAGGTGGAGTGATCAGAACAGTTATCTGGAAATAGTAAAGGTGATGAGACCAGAGCAGGTTTATGGAAATAGTAAAGGTGATGAGATCAGAACAGTTGTCTGGAAATAGAGATCAGAACAGATGTTGTGGAAATAGTAAAGGTGGAGAGATCAGAACAGGTTGATGGAAATAGTAAAGGTGGAGAGATCAGAACAGTTGTTTGGAATTAGTAAAGGTGGAGAGATCAGAATAGTTGTCTGGAATGGTAAAGGAGCAGAGATAAGAACAGTTTTCTGGAAATAGTAAAGGTGGAAAGATCAGAACAGTTGTCTAGAAATAGTAAAGGTCAGATCAGAACATTTTCATGGAAATAGTAAATTAGTGGTGATCAGAACAGTTGCATGGAAATAGTTAGCAGAAAACAGTTAAACAGGTTCGCAAGTATAGTTTGCTAATCATGCTTATATAGCGTGAAACAATAAACACTCTCTGACACTGGAACATTTGATAATTTTTAAAACTAGAAAATTGCAATGTTTGTGTAATGGGCAATGGAATGCATTCAGTATTAACATACTGAAAACGTACATGTCTTGCATATTTAAAATCATTTCCTTAAAACGTAATAATGGGTATACCCCAAGACTCCCGCAAGGTATTTTTAAACATCATCAAATCTGGATTAACTTAAAATATCGTTTGCTGGTTTTGTGCGTGAACACGATAGTTTCGTTTAAATACTCGGGATTTAACTATGTAAACGCCTGTCGTTTCCGTTGTGTTTAATTAGAAAATGAATTTTACGACACTTTTAAACCAACGAAAGCATCGTTTACTAATAATAAAAAACGAAAACAATGGCAAATCGATGTGCAAATGATGGGCAATCGTTCGTTTATGTAACCTGGAATAAATCCGGTCGGTTTGTACATATTGTATATCTGAGACATCATCTTAAACGAAGTGCCTTTAACCCATTTCATGCTGAGGATACGTCGTTCTGTTTGTGGAAAAGCCTAAATATTTGATTTATATTGGCTCCGATATATATTTCGTGACCGCTATTTGAATTATCTTGTCTTAATTTCTTTGAGAAGTAGCAAAAATAAAATAACATAGCTAAACAATTTCATATCCGTAAAGGTGTATTCCGCATGTAATAGGTTAAAACAAAACTCACCTTCATGGCTGGAGATTGGTGTGGACACCGTGTGAACAGTCCGAACTTGTTGCTGTTGATGAAAATCACAGTTTGAATGCTACCGTTACCAGGGGGACATTTATACGAAATGTGTACGTTGAATGGCAGACGTCATCGTCAGCTGTTGCTTAATAACATCAGCTGTCGTTCATTCAATATGCAGAAAATTGTTTCAGTTGTTCGAAAACATACCCGTGTTCAGTGAGCCACCATTATCTCATTTCAACACGCCCACTGGTGCTACTGGCTGCCGTCCGGTACCTCTTTATAGCGTATACAACATTTGAATACACTAATACACTAGAAGAACGCTTGAATGCTTACCAGTACACCGCGACATGATATAAGACTGGAAAAAGAGGAAGTTTACGTCATAAGATATCTCATGTCCGTAGCGAAGTGATTTGAATATTTATGTATATGTGGCTGTGACTGGAGAAATGGAACGTGTGATATTTTATTTGTGACCAATGTAGCTCCTGGTTAAGTATCACAGTGCCGTTTCCTGACCGCGATCTATATTGCTTGTTAGAAACGTAACGGGCGTTTCAATGATGGAATGGCGTATAGTGAAGATTCAGGCTGATCTGGATCTAAACTGGATGACATAACCCCCATTTCTCTAGTCACAGCCACATAATATGAGACACGCCATTTGATTTATTTTGTACGTTCCTATATCTGAGCTATTTCATGAAATACGTTTATAAAATTAAATTCCGCATTTACTCTGAAAATGTTGTCGTGTTTTGACTTTATTTAGAAAAAAATATTGTAAATTTTGTAAACGTATTTAATGAACTTGCGCAGATGTCTGAACATTCAATATCACATAGCGTGTCTCATACCACCATACCATCTCGCAAACTGCCCCACTTCTATCATGGAAAAAGGCAATGCTGGTACTTACGGAGCACCACACGGGACGTATATTTTTTATTTATTAATTCGTTCCTACGAAATGACAATTCGTTCCCACGAAATACCAAGTCGTTCCCTCCATTTAACAATTCGTTCCCTCGAATTAACAATCGTGGGAACGAATTATTAATTCGATGGAACGAATTATTATATCGTGGGAACGAATTGTTAGTTCGAGGGAACAAATTGAGTAGTATATGAGGAGTAAAATGATACCACCTCCATCTGGAAGCCCCCCGCAACGCGATGTGGCTCCCATCATGAAGGTGGTATCATTGTTGACTTCCATGTACTGCTTGGCTGTTCTCCCACTGTTCGCACGGTATGGATGAGAAGAGTGGAAAATGTTTTCATCAACCACGAGACCATATACTTCCTCGCCTGGAAGTTATCAATGCGATGGTGATGACATCACATCTGACACCATGTTAGAGATAAGTACTCAGTATATGTAATCACACAATGGTTCTAGTTAGGTGTTGTAATTTTGTTTTGTGTGTGCCCGATATAGACAAGCGGAGGTCGGATAGGAACACCAATGCTAAGTGCGTGACAACGGTGGTTTGTGAACAGCCGAGTATATTTCGTATCATCGAGGTTACGTGTATACAATATAGTTTACACGATTTATCAAACTCGGCGCTAACCACATGCAACAAAGTATCGAGATACGCTATATATGAGATACGCTATATATGAAAGAGGTGGTTATACTCACAGTATAATACAGCAATCTGTAATACATAGCAACAACTTACACCCTATTAAAGATAAGAATTCCATTGGTTATACTCAGTATGCACAGCAATCTGCCATACATAGCAGACCTGTCATACATATCAAGTCACAACCTCTGACGCACTGTTAGAAATAAGTTATCCATAAGTTATACTCAGTATAATACAACAATCTGTCATACATATCAACAACTTCCACCCTATTAGAGAAAATAATCCATTCGTTATACTCAGCATAAAGCATAAAGCAAATAAAGAGAGCAAGAGCATAAATACCATAAAGCAAATGAGAGAGCAAGCCAAGATTTGGGGAATTTCCCTAAGAGGTTTGAAACTCAAGAAAGGAGAGAGAATAAGTGACGCGTGAGCCGTCGTTCGCGGTTTCGACCGGACGACTGCCTGCCGACCCCGAAAAACGATCCGAGAAATTGGAAAACGAGACGACGGCTAGTCTGCGTGCACATGAAGTTCTACCTGACCAGGACCGGGAGGGGTAGTTGAACCCCACCACCGGGACTTGGCCGATCCACGAGACGATCTTGTCTTGCTGAGGCTTCGACAGCATCTCTATGTCGGTCGGCAGATACATCTTCCTAACCCTCTCCCTGATCACATTGCCTCTCCTCTGCAGCTCGGTCACGAACTTCTCGACCAGAGTGTCGTTGTCGTGTTCGCAGATGTGGGTGATCCCCTCGTGCATCGTATCACCCAACGACACCGATATAGTGACGTGCTCGACCTCGAAGGTCAGGTCTTTGGTGTGTCGCGTGGTTTTCGACTTGTCGAGATACGCCTCGACGTCGTAGACTAGCTGGTGAGGGTACAGAATCGTACCTTCCAATTTCTACTTTTATCCGCGAATCCGTCATCCCATTTTGTCTTGGCTTTATGCACAACCGGTTTCTGCTGATTAAGAATCATGTTATATAGCTTTTTATTACATTCCGTCGTGGTTTTTATTTATCTTTGCATTTGTCGTGTTTATTCTTTCATTTTTAATTCGTGTTCTCCAGTCTTGAGGAATGCGCGAAATCAGTTTGAAGTATTTTAGGTAATCGTTATTAAGAATATTAAATAGTTCTTTTGTTTCTGTAAAATTAAAGAATGATGCAGTTCTATAATGTTCTATATATTTAATTCCCTTATTAGCCCATTCCTTGTAGTAAAACATTCTTCCATTATATTTTATTTTCGAATTGTTCCATAAAATTTGCTTTGATATTGTTTCTGGATTATCGCAGAAATTTAGCTTCCACCATGATTTAAGAACATCTGTAAAAAAATGATTTTATATCAAATGTTTCGCGTCTGTTTGGTTTACATGCATATCATTCTCATATATGTACACCACCAAAAGGCTTCAAATAGTTTAAAAATAGTACTTTCAATTTTCCGTGATTTTCAGTTTGTGCAAGTCGTTTGACCTATGTACCCTTTAGTGCATTAACAAACGATTCTATTTCTATCATTTTATCCCGCCTTCTTCGAACGTTTTAACAATCTTTTTTTCGGGTAATTTTGTGAGGCTTTGAATCCCAGAGAAAATCAAACTTAATGCGTATAATTTGCGTTATATGTTCCTGCTCAGGATTGTCTAGAACTGTTAAAGGGAATATTAATTTTGTAAATGCAAAACTTTTAATAACAGTTATTTTACCTAGTATGGAGAGCTTTCTTTTTTTCCATTTGCCTAGACATTGCTGAAATTCCTTTACTTTAGTTAGTTAGTTAGTTAGTTTATTTGGATGATGTAGGGCTCTGACCCATAACATGTACATTTGAACAAATATCAATGAATATCTAATGGAATTATAATGTTTTGCGCTTGATTAATAAATGGTAAACATATGCGGAAATTGTGTAGATCGTTTCATGATTATTTGAACCCAAAATTCTATAAAAGTCATTCAAAGACTTACTGGAACACAGATGAGCAGGTAGGTGTATCAATCTGATGTCGTCGTACAAATTACAATGGAAAAACGCATGATATTCATCTTCCAGAACTTGTAGATTTGACTGCATTAGACAATACTGGCAAATGAAAGTTTGCTCTGTGTTCCAGCATGTCTTCCAACTTCAATGTTCAATTTGTGGTTGGAGCACCTAAATTTTGCCATCGTTTTTCTTAAATGAAATGGTATAGAACATGTAATATACCTTTCTACATTTAACATAGTTTTAACATGTGTATGGTGAATACATTTAGCAGAGGTATCAATATCACTGTGCCAAGTTTGTTTACAACAATCAATAACACGCTGTTTAAATTCGTATAAAAACATACGTATGTCCCCTACATCCTGAGAAAGCCAAACAAATACAAAACCATATTTATATAAAATATTTCTGATGTGACTGGCCCAATTTATTCGTCCCATATCATCATGTGCTTTTAGCATCAACTAATAGTTTCTAGGGTACCAATGACTTGGAATTTGGATGAGACGACATCAGTATGCTGTACATTTAGAAAAATAAGTAGTACACAGCAAAAATGTGTTTGTCAAGAAAGGTGCAACAATATTTGATGTATGTTTGAAGAATTGAATTCCTAGTCCATCAGGACCTCCAGATTTCTTATATTTTAGTTTAGATATAGAAGCAATTACCTCTTCATCTGTAAATGGAACATTAAGCGTTTGTACGTTAGGAGATGCTATTGCGTCCCTTGTTATCGTTTCCACATTTTCTGTTAGCGAGAATAAATTTATAAAATATTCAAACCATTCATGTATTCATGTGTTATTTTTGTGTCTACTGGCTGATTTCGACCATGTGAACTTTTAATTGTTTTCCAAAACTCTGTTGGATTATTTCGAGAATTTACGAGTTTACGGCGTTGATTCGACTAGTATGCTAATCGTTTAGTTTTACAAAGATGTTTAAACATATCTCGGTAATTAATGTAATCAGTAAGATCCGTACGTTCATTAGAATTTGCGAAATTGTCTAAGTAATGAATATTATGAGATTTCATCGAGCTACACTCTACTTCCCACCATATTGCATGCTGTGTGGAATTTTCATTACGATTAACTGTACTACGCGACCTCATGCATTCGGCTGCGGACATATAGATGTTGACAAGGGCCGTAGCTCCTGTGTCAATGTTGGTGTTTATCAAATGTAATATATCAACGCGCTGACGTCTCATGCTGGCTGTAAAGTGCGAATAAAATGTTTCAGACTTAAAATCGGCCCAGTTGAATTTTGTGTAACTCATACTACATTCATCAAAAGGTGACGTTATTTCCGCGTTTGTGTTCTTCATTTGTAACTGTAAACCGCAATATAGAGGAAAATGGTCTGAATCGTCGCGATCCTCTACTCGAAAATGTAGGATTTTATCAAATAACTCGGTTGAAGCTATATTGTAATCAAGCAGGCTACACCCGTCGTTTGCTGTACATGTAAATTCCCCCTGAGGACCCCCAGCAGTTCTGCCATTGACAATGTGCACATTCAAAAGGCAACATAACTGTACCAGTGACTGACCAAATTAATTATATCTAACCTTCCTTTAGTCTGTCTGGTAATGTTAAATGTGTCACCTATATAAGGAACTTCACCAACAATATTATCTAGTGTGTCACCTGGCATGAAATCGAGCACTGACTTCTAGGAATAGGCCGAAGGGCGAGTTAGTATGGCCGAATGTACATGTTTGAATTCAAACATAATATTCACATCAAAATTCACATCTGTGCCCAACACTGTCACTGATTGTGCACAACATACTCAAAGCCACATACATATAAAATATTTCTGCAAATACTAGATGGTTCAAATGTTCCAACGAAATATGATATTTAGTGTCACTGACAAGATTTGGTTTACTTTACCATTGTTGTTGTTGTTGACTTTAGGATCTATGTTTAACTATTGATTTTATTTTTATCATTACACAAATATATCCATAAAGTTTTGGCCACATCTGCAGTTCATGACAATGGGTTATCACCACAGTACGTAGTTCTTAGACGAACCTGTTCTAAACAGTGTTGATTAAGTATAGTTTAAAAGTAAACCTGAAATGTTTCCAAAATTATCTTTTGTCCTAGTTAACATATCGAGAGATTATCTGGACCCATCCATGCAAACTGTAGCATCATCGGCGAACAGAGTATTTTTTATTTCTTCACTATTTATAGTTATTCCTTTTATCAATTGATTGTTTTCGGACACTGTGCGAGAGTATTTCTATTGCGTTTATTAATAAATAAGAAGATAATATACATCCTTGTCTTACTCCTCTTCCCAAGCCAACACAATGCACTGAATCCGAAAGATAGCCATTATTTGTTACACAACTAGATATATTATAATACAATATTTCTATTTTGAAGTCAATATTTGGAAAACTTATTGGTCTCCAGTTGGCGAGGTGTGTTGTATCCTTACCTGTTTTTGGAATTAAATTTATAACAATTTGTTTGTATAGTGTTGTTAGTTCGCTTTGCTCCATGGAAAAGTTTAGTGATTTTATTTTATTTATGTCATTCCAAAACATTTTGAAAAATTCTACAGTTATTCCATCCGAACCAGGGCTTTTGTTATTTTTCATTTCTTTTAAGGCATTATAACATTCAGCTGTTGTCACTGTATCTTCACATTCATGTTTCTCCTCATCATTTAATTTATTATTATAATAATTTGGGAAAAAAAATTAATATCAGAATCTTTACATTTTTCTTCTTATATAGTTTTTCATAATAAAGTTTTTCTTCTAGTAAAATTTGTTTCTTGTCTGTAACAAATTTTCCATTTACACTTAGCTGTGAAATATTTTTTCTTTCACATTTTCTTTTTTCAAACTCCGCAAAAAAAATTGTATTGTATTCAATCGAAAAATAATGATTTCTGCTAGTCTTTTGTAAATTTCTTCGAGACGACTTTTCCAATTATTTAATTCATTGATTGCTTTAGGTGTTTGAAAATGTTCATTACTTAATATATCAATGTGTTCCTGTAATTTATTTTCGTCTGTTTTATCTTTTATAATACGTTTGGTAGTATATTTGATAGTTTTATTTCTGATTGTTCCTTTAATTAGCTCCCAGTAAGTGTTACGGTTTCTTTTATGGTTTATGTTGGCAATTTCCGCTCTATTGATTTAAATAATTGTTTTATAATCATTTTCGAAAAGAATTGAATTATTCAATTTAACATATCCTAAGCCTCTAGGCTGATCATCGGTATTTATCATGATTTGTACCAATGAATGATCTGTTTTATACTAATTTTTATTTCACTTTTAGAAACAGCATTCACCAAATTGTCCGATAATACAAAATAAGCTAGTCTACAAAAGATAGCTGGTCGAGAATTAGAATGGAATGTATACATCTTTTTGTTCCGTGTTTTTGCCTCCATATATCAGTAAAATCGTATTTTTCTATAATATTTAACATCATTTATCTGTTCTGTATGTTTGTACTTTCTAACCCACCTCTTTTATCCAAATCAAAGTTTAGGACAACATTGAAATCCCCACCTATAATAATTCGCGAATATTCATTTTCAGAAATAAATTCTTCTAGTTGTTTTAAAAAAGAGTTTCATTTTAGGTATTTGGCCTATATACATTTATGAGCAGAATCTGTTTATTGTTTACTTCAATTTAAATTGCCTGAATTCTACCGGGAATTATATCTGTGTATTTAAGAATATTATACGTTAAATTAGAATTAAACAGAATACATACTCCTTCAGAGTTACTTGAATTTCCGCTAAAGAACGCTTCTGCACCCCAGTCAGTTTCCCACTCCTTTTCTATTTGTATTACTGAATAAGTTTCCGGTAACAATATATCGTGTAATGGTTATCCTTGAGCCACTGTAATATTTGAGTTCGTTTTAACTTAGATCCTAGTCCTCGGACGTTTTTAAAGTACATATGTTAGTTGCCATGACGGGTTAGAGTGAAATGATACATGAATAACCTGTACGTAGCTGATAAAATGTCTACTGATATTGCATCGTGTTGCTCAAAAGAAGGAGAATGGAGGTTAGTTAATGGAGTTAATGGAGAAAGTTAATGATAAAACAGGTGATTGGAATAAAGTAAGTTTAGGTTATCATAAATACCCTCATTTTACAGGGAGATGTTGCGATTCTACTTGATTTTATGAAGTATGGAATAAAGGGTTAAACATGCAGAAAGTATTTATCATGTATAATCTTTGGCCACAATGAAGGAAGAAAAATCTCATAAAACTCAATATATGGTGGACAGTGCTTACCACAATATGACTGTTCACTTGTACAGCGGATATTGGTATTCCTTGGTCACCTCAAGATCTAGGTGCGAACGGTAACTCTCGCAATCCACTACCGCACGGTCCTTAGCTACGGACGGTACGGGAGTAGACCCCAAGGGTCACCGCCCGCAACTACTCGAGATCTTCCATATAAGCATACAAGTATTGAATCAGATAATATTCTTCCATACGCAATTATCATATGCAAAATTTCATCGATAACGAAATAATCACAGCCCATATATTGTTTATGTGGTGAATTTCATCAACTATTGATTTTATTGCGAGAAAAAAATAATTTCTTATGGAGATTTAACATGAGGAAAAATAATAGGAGCTGAATAGTCAGAGGAAGAGTTGAACACAGAAATATATTGGAAATTTACTATGAACCCTGGGTAGATATATTGTAAATAATGTAACAAAGAAAGCGTACACTTTGAAAATCGGTCCACAAATGCAAAAATATGAAAGAAATATATATTTATTTAACCTACATATTAAATTCCCGTAGGAATTTATTTTCGCAATAAAATCAAGATTTGATGAAAGTTAATCAAATATCAATTGTTGGGAAGGGTGATCTTTTGTTATTGATTAAAATGTTGTTGCATTTATATAATTTTTAGATTTAAAGAGAGAGAGAGAGAGAGAGAGAGAGAGAGAGAGAGGAGAGAGAGAGAGAGAGAGAGAGAGAGAGAGAGAGAGAGAGAGAGAGAGAGAGAGAGAGACACTTGTTTTATGGTAAAATAATTCCCTAACATTGCCTAACATAAAACAATTGCCTAACATTATTTAGCATACAATAATTTCCTAACATTCCCTAACATAAAACAATTTCCTAAATTATTTTGCATAAAATAATTTCCTAACATTCCTTAACTAAAAGTATTTCCTAACATTCACTAACATAAAATAATGTCCTAGCATTCCCTAACATAAAACCATTACCAAACATTATTTAACATAAAATCGTTTCCTAACATTCCCTAATACAAATAATTTCCTAACATTCCCTAACACCCTAACATAATATAATTTCCTAACATTTCCTAACGTAAAATAATGTCCAAACATTCCCTAAGTAGCATTGGAGAGTCAAAATTATACAAGTTTATATGGAAGCCACCCACCACGTGTGGTGGCTCCCACACGAAACTTGTTATCATTGTTGACTCTCCTATACTACTTCGATTTTCCCCCACTGTTCGGTGGGTATGTATGAGAAGAATGGAACATATGTTTCATCAACCGCGAGACCATATATTTGCTAGAGCAAAACAAATTTAAAAATTCGAACTCACAACCCACGTCTCCGTAGAGTGGCGCCTTAGCCCACACAACCACGAAGCGAAGGCTGTTACTAAATATAAACCGCTTTTTCGTCCTATCGCCACGTCTCGAGAGAATCTCGGGCCAGACGAATCATACCCTTTGCGCCAGCTATACGGTGTTTAAGGGCAGTGTAGCCTACATCGATCATAGCAAACTGAAGTTCGTCAACTAACATCGTTCTATATATATATATTTATAAACAAAAAAATATTTTAAAATAATTATGAAATTAATTTATTTTAAATCTCGATTGAATATAGTAGCCGACGAGACCCACCACACCCATTCCCACGACGATGAACACGATCTCGCGGTCGTTTTGGGGCTCTGACGGTACATAGCGATCGAGCGGCGCGCGACTTTTCTGTGGATATGCCTTTACGTACTCGCGGTTGGCTTCTTCAACGTTCTGGAAAGTTTGCGCGGCGTGATTCTCGCGGCGAAGCTCTTCGTTGACCCAGTCCAGATGGGCGGTTCGTTTTTTCGACCACGCTTCCTTTGCGGTATTGAGTTGTTCTACAGCTAAATCGTGACGCTTGCGCTCATCATTTTCGAGAATATAAAGTTGCTACCGCTGAACGCCAAAGCGTTTACAAGCGCACCACCTATCATTATTCCGATCGAAGCCATTTATTTCCATATATTAACAGGTAGAATTCCAACTTTAATTAGATAATCTCGGGTCCAAACTGCGGCCGCTACATCTAAGGTCGCGAGCCCTACGTCTCTCACAGTAAATTCCAATTTGGGAGCGGACCCTCCTAGGGCCATCTTTGATAGTCGAGCATACCCGATACTGAAACCCGATATCACCACGGCATTCACTATCATTTTACCATCTTGTTCAGCCATTGTTGATAATTATAATTATTGCATATAAAAGCGATCGCGATCGATGTTTAAATGGGGCGCAATTGGTTTCGTAGCTTTCTTCGGAACAGTGGCTGGTTGTTTTTTCGATAAGGATTGGTGTAATAGGGGTATTTCCACACACACAGGGCACCAACAACTGCCAGACCACCACCAACAACCCAACTCGAATTCGTGAATTGGGGGTGTTGGGGTTCAATTTGGTTCGTCCAATCTCGATAGGGTGTTGAGTGTGCTTCCAATTCCTGAATTGGGGGTGTTGTTGCAATTCCTGATTGCTCTGTCTTCAGATGTTTTGCTGTGTCCGTCCCCGATTGGAACGATTGTTTGGCCTCTCGAAGCTCGGCGAGTATTTTATCTTGTTTAACTTTTCGGGTGGCAGCCGCCGCCCGCCCAGCTGCCTGTCTTTTTGGGTTTTTATTTCGTGCAACCGGATTCGTCCAATCTCGATTGGGTGTTGAGGGCTCCTGTGGAGCTGCAGCAATCCCCGATTGCTCCGATTGAAACCCCAATGTGCTCGGGTTCAACAGTGTTGAAGTTGGAGATTGTGGTTCCGTCACTCTCGCAGGTGTGTCTTGTGTCATCATTTATAATATTAATATTAGAGCTTATAGTTCGTGGGCATATATGTTCAAATTGACAGTGTTTACCCGTGGTCAACGCGGTTGTCAGCGGAGCTAAGTACATTCCAAACTTGTGATAAATTGAGCAGCAGGCTGTTCTAAGAGTGTGTCCTATAAAAGGGTCAGTCTCTAGATCGCGAATCAATCTCGCGGTGTTTGGTATAGGGAGAAGTATGCTAACGGCGGTTGCGTACAAATGAATAGCCGCTTATCCAAGAGTTTTTGTCATCTCCGCACCTAACCTAGATTCGTATCGCGCATACATTTTATCAATCTCCGCATCTGACATCTTATCCACCTGACAAACTGAGAGACGCCTACCGAGAGAATGCTCCGATTGTCCCCAGCAACCAGCGCAGCTAGCCGCGCTCGTCGCGCCGCATTTTCATTTTCATTCGTATCGGCCCCAATCAAGTTTGGAGTTGCACTCAACCCAATCGAAATTGGAGTTGATCCCGATTGCTCTGTCGGAGTTGATGTTTCATTATCTTTCATTAAAGATACCGTGTCGGCAGTCGAAATTGAGGTTTCTTCCATTAGCTGATCGAGAAGTTCGTCGCAGTTCATTATTGCTAATTTTCTTAAAATTAATTTAACTATTCTAACAAGTCTCATAACTTTAACATATTGCCAAGCGCACCACCCGATACTTATGATCACCGTTATGCTCGCAACAAAGCTCACAGCGGAGCACCAAATTGTTAACATTGTTAACCATTGTTCAGCATTTGTTCAACATTTGTTAGGCATTGTTCAGCATTGTTCAGCAATTGCTAAGCATTGTTCAGCATTGTTCAGCAATTGCTAAGCATTGCAATAGCTTATTACTTTGCAAGAAAATTATAAAATTAATTAATTGATAACTTTATAAGCAGTTGGTTGATCAGTCTTTAGCAGAAGCTTAGCGTGCTTAGTTTCCGAAAGCATCTGTCGAACCTCCAGGCGCTCCTCGCGCGTTGGGATAACGTCATTCTCTCGAAGACAGTCATCGAATGAGTCTCGGTCCTTGCAGTGAAAGAGGGCGACCCATTTCGTTTGCTCGCGCAGATCCTTGAGGACGGCGTTGTTCTTTTGAGTGGAGATCCATACGCTTCGCCTAGCATGGCGGCCAGAAAATGCGAGCTCGAAGAGCATGTCCTTCTTTTTGGTCATCGCCGCCTTGGACGAGCAATCTCCAATCACGTATAGGATGGGCTCGCCCTGAAAGGCTTAGTAGAAGCCAGGCAGCCAATCGTGAAGCCTGTCGCCGGGGTCAACGACGTATACCTCAGGGTCGGTCCATATCCACGGGCGCCGCTGATAAGTCTCGTTGTGCCGCACAGTGGGACACAGGATCACAATGTGACGAAAGGCATCGCGGTAGGACCCCTCGAGCAAGTCCAGGATGAAAACCGTTTTTCCACATCCTGTCTGCCGACATATTATGGCAGAGTGAGCATCTCCAATCGTGAATTGGTATTGATTGCTAATTTTCTTAAAATTAGTTAAATCAGTAGAGTGCTGAGACGTATCGACCATCTTCGATGTTGAGTTGTGCGTCTGTAATTATATATAAGTACACGTTCAATGGTCCATTTCCATCCGCCTCTTTGGTTATCTGGATCGTCACACCCTCACTAGCGTTGTCAACTTGGCGTCCATGCCGTGTATTTGGTCGTCGTCGCTGGCTCGCATGTCTAGCCATAACGCGTATTTGGTATTCAGGAACTCCGCGAGGGAGACGGCCGAGAGCTGCAGGTCTTTGGCAACCGCGGCAACCTCCGGAGAGCGCTTAGAGCCGGCAGCAAACTGCTTTCTTACTTCGTCCCACTGCTGGTGCGCGCGAAGACCCGATTGAGTACTCCCTCGATCGTCACCTCTACCTTTGTGATTTTGGGGTTATAGAATTTGTCGGTTTTTCTAGCCCCGAGCGCGAACCGAGCATCATCGAACAACTTCAGTATACCTTTCATCGAGCGGGCGGGTACGTTGACATTAATATTCCACAATGTGTCGCTTTTGTCTTTCGTCATCTTGCGATGGCGAAGAACTCGGTCGTAAAGTATGGCAACGCGCCCGGCTTATTGGGTTCTGATCAATCGCGCGAGTTCGGGCATCGTGACCATGTCGTACTCCAGCGAAACATTGTCAATCGTATACGTCGATGCTATGTCGGTGGCTATGAGAACACGGCCGTAGTCGTTGAACGTTAGTTCGTATTCGAGGCGGTCAGCCGAAGCACTCTGATGTAGGGCATGTGACTCTCCAGCAACTCAAAGTCGAGCGGGGTGTAGAAGCGGTTGCCGTAAGCGGCCGCGATCGCGTTGTCACTCACGTTGTCACTTGCGTTGTCACTCGCGTTGTTATCTGCCTTGTTATCAGCCCCGATTCTAAGTTTGGTTACGTTCTTATTTTTGCTGGTGTCAATACCCTGATAGACCGCGTTTTCGCGCTCTTGCGCCGTCGTCCACAGGTCCTGATAACAATGGTAGACGTCGCTGTCATCGATCTACATCACCTCATTACCAGAAATCTTCATCATGGTCTTCTTGACGATGGCGCGACCCAGGTTCTGAACGACGGTTCGGTTAGCGTCCGTCGACGTCAGCGAAATAGTGAAAGCGAGGCAAACAGTCTCCGGCACAATGACGTCGTTAGCTCCGAGGTTCGGGAAACGGACTAAGAGCTGCTGGTTCTGGTCGATCGTCGATGGGTTGTTCGTAATAACGACACTCTGTATCACGTCTTTTGACCCGAGGGGCTCACGCAGTCTGCGTTATGGATTGAGTTTGCGACCGTATTGACTCGAAGACATAATTTAGTGAAACTATTAAACTCGTATGGTGTTGTCTTTAATACATAATTATATAATTATAAAGATGGCTGATTACCATATTGACATGGACGAAGTTGGCCTAGACGATTACATCGATGAGGATGATGATGACATCGATGATGATAACTATAACGAAACGCCCTTCATAAAGACTCCAGTTCCAATTCAATGGCAATTGGGGGGATTAGGTGGCGCTACCACTAGTCAAAATCGGGAATTACTCGAGGAAGCTGTAAACGACTACTACAACAGTTTGGCAGAAATCGGTCTGGTCCCATCTGTCGGCCGCGACTACTCGTTCGAATTGGATCTGAACGGTAGGTTGCGACTAAAAGCATCAAATATTCCAATCGTCAACATGAATACCGGAAAACCTCTAGTGCTGAACACCATTGCCGGAAACCGGGGCGGTGGCCAAATCGTAAAGAACGAACTAAGATTCGTAGATTGGAAGCGGGGTGCTGTAGAGGCCCTAAATTCTACCGACGAAACTATGGCGAAGACGGCCGCCGCGATAGAAACGGTCGAGCTCAGAGAGATCCCTCGTGTCGCCACCGACGCTATTCACACGGTGGAGACTCGTTCAGCGAAATAGACGAAATATTCAACCTCGACCAAGGGTCTAACGATGACCCACCGTTACCTCTTCGCGAACTCCGGGGACTTGATAAGGCTCTGCAAATAGTCCGGGGCGAACTGGTCCTTAACCTCTCCAAACTCACGGCGCTGGATGAACATATCGCGATAGAAGAAAGAAAACTTGGGGAAGCCGGTGGCGATAGAGAATCTACCGAGCGGATCACCGAACGCCTGCGGTCGTTGCGGGACGAAAGAGAAGCTCGCTTGCATGCTGCATCGGCTTGCCGTGAGGCTCTCCGCACACAAATAAGTCGGATCCGCGAAACAATCTCGAGGGTCCTGCACGAGGAGACGACACTCGGTGAGCGTCTTCGCACTCTGTTCAGAGAGCAGGGTGTCACGATAGCAAGCATCCTCGTTGCTATCGGCATGACTATATCGACCATAGTTCTAGCTTTCACTGGTGGCGCGGCACCACCACTCGCTCCAGCACCCACACCAGCACCCGCGCCATCCGGTGGAGCCAAGGAGTGGGTAAACAAACAACTAAAAGCCCTCGCCAGTCTCCTGGCTAAATTAGCCGAAAAGGCGACTGCCGCACTACCTGGATTGATCGGAAGTATCGTTTCTTACTTGCTATCTATATTAGCAAAAACGGCCGGATGGCTCGCCAAAAATACTTGGACTTTAATCGTGGCAATCGCCGGTCTCCTACTTTTACTCTCTCTCGAGTTCCTAAAACCAAAGCGCGAGTAGTCCGATCGCCACGAGGGCAACGACGAGCCCTAAGTTCTCCTCCTCGTGTGTTGTGCTTCCAATCTCGATTGGTGTTTCCGCTCTTGTTCCAATCCAATCGCGTTCGTCCAATCGAGATTTGGGGTTTGAGGGAAGAATTGGGGGAACTCAATTCGTGAATTGGGGGTCCTATTGCAGCGTGTGGAACAACGGCGGAACTCGGTGAAACACTGGGTTGAAATGAACTTGATGGGGGTTTTATGAAATCTTTTTCAAATTTATTTGAATTTCCACCTCCGCTCCCGACCGTCTTGGGGGGGAGTTTGATGATATCCGCGTTCACGTTCCTGTTGTGGCCGATTTTTTGATTGACGGTGGCGATTACGATCTGATTATTGTAACCGTCAACCCGGTCGTCTCGTAGTATCATATTGCTCGGCGCCATATAAAACCTATTCCAAATATGTAGTCTACTGGGGTGCTGGCATCCTGCAAAACGTCTTGATAATTCTGGATCGCCTTCTCCAGGTCCACCATAGCTGAGATGGAGTTTGCTTCTGTGCGCCGAGGATGGCCCAGACGTACGTGCGAATGGAGTCGTTGAGGCGAGTAACCCCGCCCTGCGTGAACCCTAGACCCGTATCTAACATAAATGTACCCCACGCGTCCTGAACCTCAGCAGCCTGCTGTATGTAATCGACGTGAGCCCGTTTCGGAGGTAACATTTTACAAGAAAACACGCCACAGTGCCGAGCTCCAGACACTTCCGGCCCGAAGGTCATCGTCGCTGGATCAAAATTCCCGGCGTTCCGACTGAAAAATGTGGTCGCCGGAGTGATCGTGTCTAAAATCAGTCTGCTTCCAATTCCCGGACTGGCCCCGAATGAGAACGTCCCCGAGGCCGGTGCTGGTAGGAAATGCTTTCTGTCTCCAGTCCTCATCTTTTGAAACGTTAAATTCGTTACACAGTCTTTCAAACGCCATACGGTGGTATGCGTTGGAAATGGGATCCCAGGCGTCGTCTTGAGGTAGTGAAATACCTAGTTCTTTGAGAATCCTCCTAATAGTATAATACGCATGAAAGTTGTAGACACTTCGGAGCATGACATTCTTGGATGTCAGATGGTCTTTATGTGAAACTCCACACCCGGCTGATGCGCACCATACAGCGAAATTTATTTGGTTCTGCCAAAACTGCATCGGTGTTGCTTTCCACCCGTTCACGGCCTCCATCGTAGTAATCTTGGGCAGCCTATATTGTAAAATGATGTCGGGGAAGTTGGTGGCAAATCCACTGTCCGGTCTAACCGTTACAGTTGGGTGTACAAGGGGATTAACAACGTCTTTTTGTGTGTATTTACCTCCAACTTTGTACTTTGCATTATAATTAAAGCTAAATGCTTTGGTATCCATAGAAAGATATTATTATGTTTGCTACTATCACTAATGTTCAAAAGAGTTGTGAATTTCAAAAGTCAATCGACAACTGCTGCGGAAAACGCCGGGTAGGCCTTAGATCGATCATGTTCACGGTCGGGTGGAAAAACATTGAAACGCTGAGCTTAGGAGATGTTGGCGAGAGTGCCATAGTACCTCATGGCCTTTGGAGTTTCGGAGATCTCCAAGCTTTTGTCGCGTCGAAGATTCCTGGTGTAGTCACTCTCGCAGTCTCGAAAGCCACGGGGCTAAGTTAAGGGTGTCACCAGGGTTGGGCTCACTGTTAGGATTTAAAATAACACACCCTGCCAACGATGATGGGATGTTTGATCCGGGCGAGCACGTCGGCACGACCCCAGTAAACTTCGCCGTCACTAAGACTCTCGGGGTGCACCTGGATCGGGTGAACACATCGTACAACACGGTAGACGGCACTCCCAGCACATTACTGAAAACCGTGCCCGCCAGCGACTGTTTCTTTGGGGCGATTGTGACCTTAGACTTCCCACACCCCGAGATGAAAGTTTTGGAATCGGGACACATCCACGAATTTACCGTCTCTATTCCTGATGATAAAGGGGGAGAGTTGAAGAACGATTACCCGATTTCGGTCGTCCTAGAAATTTCAAATTAATTAATTTTAAGAAAATTATAATTAAACGCATGTTCGTAATATATGTTATCAACATTATTGAAAATGAGTATATACGGACCAGGTAGTTCTTCCAATTTGGTGACAAATTCAAAGAATTTGGAACCGACAGAAGGGGGATTCATCCCGACAGAGAGCGACTTTTTAACTACCCAAAAAACAAAGGCCTTGATCAATAGAACTGTATCGGTGACCACGGACGAGATTCACAAGAGTCTACTGTCACAACTTAGAGAATATGCCCTGACTGTGAATACACAAAGTCGTGAAGAAACGCATACAGAACTAAACGATAAAAAAAATAACCACATTTCGGGAAGAGGCCCGGTTGGGGCTTGATAAAGCCCGAGAAGCCCACCAGGCTGACCTTACGGATATGTATGGGATGTTGTGCTCAGAGGACTCTCTCATCAGAGAAGCGGCACTTACCGAACTAGGAAAACAAATAACCAAATTTCGGAAAGAGACCCGGTTGGATCTTGATGGAGTCCGAACGGGTATTGAGAAAGTCCGAGCAGACCGCCAGGCGGACCTTACGGAGGCGTATGGGGTGTTGCGCTCAGAGGACTCTCTCATCACAGAAGCAACACTTACTGAACTAGATGGAAAAATAACCAAATTTCGAAAAGAGGCCCGGTTGGGTATTGAGGGAGTCCGAGAAGACCACCAGGTGGCCCTTACGGAGGCTTATGATGTGTTGCGCTTAGAGGACTCTCTCATCAGAGAAGCGGCACTTACTGAACTAGACGGAAAAATAATCGAATTTCGAAAAGAGACCCGGTTGGGGGTTGAGAAAGCCCGAGCAGACCACAAGGCGGCTCTTGCGGAGGCGTAGGATGTGTTGCGTTTAGAGGACTATCTCATCAGAGAAGCGGCGGTTGCTGAACTAGACGGGAAAATAACTGAATTTCAAAAAGAGGTCCGGTTGGGTGTTGGAAAAGCCCTAGAAGACCACCAGGCGACCACTACGGAGGCTTATGGGGTGTTGCGCTCAGAGGACTCTCTCATCAGAGAAGCGGCACTTACTGAACTAGACGGGAAAATAACCGAAGTTTCCGATAAACTGAAACATGTTCGTAGAGCCGCGACCAAAGCGCTTGAGGAGGCCTCTGAACAAATTCGTGCTGAGGCCCATACCTCTATCGGGGGGCTTGCCGGATTGTTGAAAACAATGAAAACGCAAAAACGTGTCATAACAGTTTGGGCTGAGAAGCGGGGCCCATTGGTTGAGGAGTTCTCTGAATATTCGTTCGGTGCCAAAGCGAGTAATAAATATGGGGGATACGCCATGACAGCTCCAGGTACACTTCTCCGAATGGCGGTCTGCTCGGTTAATGCTAATGGTAAATCTGTGGGCGCGGTCATGATAAATCTCGTACTGGATGGGGAAGAACGGGCAATTGGAGTCACTAAACTCGCTGGAGATAGTTCGTAGGTGGTTTTGTTCGCCGGTGATGATCTAATTAGACTTTCCGAAGGTAGTGTTATTAACTTTGTTACGAAAATCGCTGACCCAGCGAGTTCTTCCACTATTGTCTCATTGTTAATTGAACTTAATTTGTAAAATACTAATATATTGAAAATCATGAACGAATCACCGCTTCCAATTGTCAATACCAATCCAATTCACGAAAGAAGTTTAGATATTAGGTGTGATAATATCGTCGCTATGCAGGATATTTTAGTTAGAGAATATAGAAAAAGAAACGCTAAAAAATATAAGCGCGCGGCGAATATAGCTGAAGCATCTAGTACGGTTCTGGCAAGTTTATCTGTAATGAGTGGTGCGGGGCCTGCTGCAACGTTATCTACAATTGTAACGGTTCCACTTGCAGGGGTTTTGAGTGGAATTACCGTTTTATCTGGAATACTTTGTATGGTAATTAGGGCGTCGGGTGGAAAACTCGAGAAAAAATGTAGAAAACATTATAGAATATCCGTTCTCGCCAGGTCTAAGAAAAATAGCATCGACGTTATAGTGTCCAAAGCGTTGACCGATAATGAAATATCAAATTTAGAGTTTGAATCCGTGGTGGAAGAAATGGGGAGATATGAAGGATTAAAAAATGATATTAGAATCAAAGCGCGTGCCACCATGCCCAAGATTGAGACTACTGATTGGGATACATTTAGGGTAAAACTTGGAAATAAAGTCGGAGGAAATGTTACAGCACCACCATCAACAAAGTTTTAGGTCCCACCTAGGCTCGAACTCGGTGTTGTGATTACAACATAAATTAATTATTATTGTTTTTTTCTGTTCAATAATAATTTTTCACTATCCTTATAAGCGATATCGTAGAAATGTATATTCGTAAACGAATCGTTGGGTTTTAACAATTTTATATAATACACCTTAGTTGCATATCCGATACGCATTATCCGTCTTAATGTTTGTATTTGCCTCTTGTATAGTTCGCATAATTGCCGGTATAATATTGTAAATGCAACGTTTTTATCGGAGCGTAATAAATTACGCGGATATTTCATGTATTCGATATCGCCTAGTGTTTTCAATTTATATATAGGACTATAACCCCCGTATTCTTCGTAAACTTCTTCAACACAGTCATTATAAGTTTTCAATTCACATTGTATTTTATTATCCATTTTATCTAATAATATTTGTAGTGTTTTTTCTGTTCAATTTCCAATTTTATAAAATTAGTTTGATAATGTTTTTTTTACGGCGTTTATGTGTTGAAACACCGTGACTTATCAAAACTACACATCAGATCGATTCTATCTTTCTAATTGACTTCCCGATTTCAATTATTACAAAAACGATAATACTTGCGAGCACGTACTTCCTTGTTAACCATTCGATGAGTAGCCTGAGTGCCACCGCATGGTGGACATAACAGTGACTCGGATTTGGTCCCTACCCCACAATGCTGACATGGGCGAGGCGAAACGGACCCTCTTCTCATCCATGCCCGGTGATGTTTGCAATACTCGTAAATACCGGTACGAAAAAATCTCTCGTGACTACCTGTCTTCAACCACGCACACTTAACTAGAACCATTATGTTATTATATATACTGAGTATAACATAGGGATTCTTATCTCTAATAGGGTGTATCTTCTCATGCCAGAAATATATGGTCTCGCGGTTGATGAAAAATATGTTCCATTCTTCTCATACATACCCACCGAACAGTGGGGGGAAATCCAAGTAGTATAGGAGAGTCAACAATGATAACAAGTTTGGTGTGGGAGCCACCACACGTGGTGGGTGGCTTCCATATAAACTTGTATCATTTTGACTCTCCTATACTACTCTCTAACATAAACATTCCCTAACATAATATAATTTTCTAACATTTCCTAACATAAAACAATTTCCTAACATTCCTTAACATAAAATAATTTCCTATCATACCCTAACATAAAATAATTTTCTAACATTCCCTAACAAGAAACAATTTCCTAACATTCCCTAACATAAAATAATTTCATAACATTCCCTAACATAAAACAATTTCCTGACATAAAATCATTATGTAATATTAGAATGCGGGAAACGAAAATTGTCGTCTGTTGTTGGTTTACATGTTCTCATTATTATCAAAACAATGCAATTATACATGATTCTAAAGTGCTGTAAAATCATGTTTGTGGTAAGAAAAATAGAACATAAAGACGGAACCATTAAATCAGCACCGTAAGGGTTAAATGCACTGGGTGTCAGATATACAGTAAAGCCTCCCTAAACGGACACGAAGGCAGTCTATGTATCTTTAATTGTATGAGAGTTATTTTCATCAATCTCTGATGATAATGCCTGTTGAAATTCACAAATAACATATGCATGCCTTGGTATATACATATGTCTGATTTACAGTGAAACCTCTCTAAACCGGACACCCTGGGGACCTCCCAGGTTGTCCGGTTTAGAGAGGTTCCACTGTACCCAGAAAGTGTTGAAACAGGCCCGGATAAATAAAGTTCAATTGTAGATTTGTATCGTATTTCTGTATCGAAATGTACCTATATATGTTACATGTAACAAATAGGGGATTTATTTAAAAAATAATTATAATACTGAGAAAAAAAAATTATGTTTGCAACCATTTGTATTGTTTCAGTATTATGAATATGTTTTACAATCAATGGTTACTGAAATAGTTTATTTAAACTAGCGTCTATTAGGGGAACTTCTTTCTCAATGAGATACAGTCGAACCCCTCTAAGCCGGACACGAACAAATAGTTAGTTCTACTTAGTTGTAATCGGGTGCATTGTGTCTTGGAGTAGTTATATGTCTGTTTTATAGCACAACCTCTCTAAACCGGACAGAAAAAATAGTTAGTTCTAGTTAATTGTAATCGGGTGCATGCCATTCATCTCAGCTGAGTATGTCTGTTCGTGATCGCAAAACACCCAATCGTGTCTTGGAGTAGTTGTCTGTCTGTTGTACAGTAGAACCTCTCTAAACCGGACATTCTGAGGACCTCCCAGGGTATCCGGTTTAGAGAGGTTCCACTGTATAGTAGTATCATGATCATTTCACAACAAAAACATTTTTTTCTCGCAATTTTGTTTGTGAGAATGTGATCAAAATGGTGCGATTTATTTATTAACAGTGGAACCTCTCTAAACCGGAGAACCTGGGAGGTTTAGAGAGGTTCTACTGTAAAAACGGGATGGGCGAGGCTCTGCCATTCACGACACTAACCTACTGTTCTAGTTATCCCGTCAACAAATAGCTCATACGCAGTGATTAGGTCGTATTGACAGGATATCAAAAATGTTTCACGTCACCTTGTTTCACGACACATACGCACTGTGTTGACGAGATAAAATACAATATTTAGCAAACAAGGAAATAATAAAAACTCACCATGAAACCAAGTTAGGTGTACTGTTTGTACCCATTTTGACTCATCAGGGGCCAGTTTCACTAAGCTTCGTACGAATAAGCAACCTATGCTCAATAACTGTAAATACAATAATTGTTTACAAGAAAATATTTTAATGTGAAATTTACCGACTATCATAATTTTGCACTTACGAACATTTTAGTAGTACGAAATTTAGTAAAACGGCAGACAGGAACGTTTACCTCTGTCAATGAATCCTTTCAAGTTATAAGGGATGGTTCGTGCATCCTGTGCTGTTTGTAAACAATCTGTGTACGTGGGGGAAACAGAAAGAAGTTTAAGAGAGCGCGTGACAGTACACAGGTGGGACATGATGGAGCCGTTTCACTAAACTTCGTACGACTAAAATACTCATAATTGCAAAATTATTTCACATTAGTAATGTTTTCTTGTAAACGATTATTGGATTTACATGTATTGAGCATAGGCTGCATATGCAGCGTATGCTCAATACATGTTAATACGTCAATTGAAATTTCTAGACGATCCTATATTTGCACTTACGAAAATCTTAGTCGTACGAAGTTTAGTGAAGCGGGCCACAGGGCCGGTAGGGACAAGCCGTTTTCTAACCACTTCACCCTACCACACCATAATGTTGATGCTCTCCGTGTCCAGATTGTAGAGAAAATCAGTGACAATGCTACATGCTAGAGAGGAATTCTGGATCAAGAAGGTGAACGCGATGGGTTATGCGATCAGTGTAGAGCCGATCAGACTGCGCGGATGCGCAGGCTGATCTGGTTCTGCATTGTTTGCCATTCAGTCAGTAATAACCTGTCCCACTGCAAACATGCACTATACATGTATACCTATATCGGACTGCAGTAATGTGCTTAGTGATCAGGGTCTGCACTGACCGCCTACGCCATAGCCCCCCGTTCACCATTCAACGCTGCATATAACCGTATATGTTTTCCATACTGTTATGTAGATTCACAAACATGCCGATGTATGTCTGGCGACCAATGTAGCAGTTGTGCAAGTGTTCAACTTGGTATGCTATTGTATCTATACGGAGCCCCGCAGGCGAAATAGAATTCTTTCTTTTTTAAATTCGTTCCCACGAAATAACAATACGTTCCCTCGAATTAACAATTCGTTCCGACGAATTAACAATTCGTTCCCACAGGAACGAATGGTAATATCGTGGGAACGAATTGTTAATATCGTGGGAACGAATTGTTAATTCGAGGGAACGAATTGTTAAATTGAGGGAACTAATTCATATTTTGTGGGAAGGAATCAATAAAAAAAATAATCCATGTCACCTGCGGGGCTCCGTAGATCTATACATATATTTGTATTATGTGGGTTTTCGCTGTGGATGACGCGGTTGGTATACGGTGTCGGCGCAGATCAGCATGCGCTCCCGTGCAGTCTTATCAGGGTCTGCAAGATTTCTAACATGTCGCTGGTCAG
This sequence comes from Conchocele bisecta, assembly GCA_029237695.1. Lineage (NCBI taxonomy): Eukaryota > Metazoa > Mollusca > Bivalvia > Lucinida > Thyasiridae > Conchocele > Conchocele bisecta. The sequence continues at coordinate 5,754,516 of CM055277.1, read as the reverse complement.
CTGCTCAAAGGGCTAATATAATTGATATTCATGTCTTGATGTATCGACACCAAACTGTCTCAAGGCGGAGATATATTTAAGGGTCGGATTTCACTCTATTGTTGTTATATGCACATGCTAGCTATTATTTTTTCTGCAAAAACCAGGAACACACTTTTACGACGTTTCGGAACAAGGCCTTTATCAAGGAATATTCCACGCAGTCTGATCAGGGTCTGCAGGATTTCTAACATGTCGCTTGTCAGCTGCGCAACCCTCTTGCTTTAACAGTAATTTTGTTTCCCGTATTATTTATCCAGTACGCCATCTTTTATAACATTATGGCGTCGTGATGCTCATGCAATGGCGTCACGACGTCATGACGTTATGAATAAACATAAACATTGTGAAATCTAAAATTGATGTCAATTAGCGCTTAGCATAAACTTATTCCTTGATAAATGCCTTGTGCCGAAACGTCGGATATCGTATTATTGCGGAAAGCTTATTATTGTAAAACAGAGAGACATCTAATCCAAGACACGCGTGGGTGCTTTGCGAAGAGACATACTCAGCGGAGAGAAATGCAATTAACCCGATTACAATTAAGTAGAACTAACTTTGATTTGTGTCAGGTCTAGAGGGGTTCGACTGTATGTCATGTATTGTGCATGGAGCGAAAAACAACAGCAGCCTCGGAAATCCTACGCCTTTCCTAGCATTGCCTGACAAACTTGATATCAAAAGGCACCAGCCTGGAATTCTCTAGTTCCCATCTGTCAGCCAGAATACGCATGCTTTCCTTCCAATTTGCATATTCTAATTTGTATATTCTAATTCGCATATTCAAAACGGTTGCTGAATTACTGCACATTTGTTGCACATGCAGGAAATTTTCATCTACAGAAAGCACCGGTATTTCACTGTGCGACAGCGTAAAGTGTTGTTTCACATCGAATTAGGCGCCGGATTCCTTGACGAATATCCATTCAGCTGCATGCATAAGATACTGCATAAACACATGTTAGTCCAGTAACCGGCGCCATAAATTTGCGCCGTTTACTAGACGGAAAATGCGTTTATGCGATAGCTCTAAGTAGAGCTGAGTGGCACCCCTTCAGGAAACCGGTGCATCTCTCGACGTGAAACATTTTACGCCGGCGCGAAGTCACGGTGAAGCGCCGAGGAGAAGAAACTTGTCCCTTTTCTAACACAATAGGTGGCCCAACATTGCAAAAGGGACATTTGTGTATGACCACAGGTTCTTGAAGAACGTTTCATATTTCGTTGTGTTATGGGTTATTTCGGTATATCTGTACCCGATTTCATCAAAATTGCAAAGTATACTTTCCTAGCAAAGTATACTTTGAGGGAGAAATTTTCAATTTAAGGACAAATTTATTATTTTTTATTATACTGAATTTATTACATTATCACAGCCATTTTGGCTGTGATAATGTAATCAATTCAGTATAATAATTCTGCATACTTTTAATCATGAAATATATGCAGTGATTATTAGTTATATATGAAATAATGCATTTTGGGGAAAATAAATGATTACTCCCTCAAAGTATACTTTGCTAGAAAAGTATACTTTGCAATGTTGGTGAAATAGGCTATTGGTGGTTTAGGTGCATTGTTACCAACTTACAATTTACGTCACCTCCCGCGAGTTACACGAATAAGTACGAATTTATTGACAGTATAAAATGGGTTCGGAAAGGTGAATGTGTAGATAATTGACGATTTCTGCCGTGTGTAATGATGAGCATTAGTAGTTACACAAAACTATGCAAATTACCAAAAACCAAGGAAATCCACCTAAATATACCCAAAATTCACCAAAATACCCATATGACACCAACATACTGACCATCTGTTCAAACAAACACATGTGGTGGTTTGACCAGTCTATTGTCGTACAGCTCACATATCGAACCTGACTAAATAAATGGGGCTTATGGGATTTGTGACGAACTCCTGATCAAATAGCTCACTCCTATAGCCTGATAACAATATTTATTGTATACAACAGGCTCCAGTTTTGTTTGAGCAAATCCAGTTGCTCAAAATATCGACCCCATAGCCATAAGGAGGGTTATGAAAAATTCAGACTGCACTTGACTATGAAAATTACTCAGCAATCACCAATGCAACTCACAGATTGAAGTCACTATGAAAATTGTCATAACATTCCGTTTTGAGACAAACAATACTTAGTCATTATGAAAATTTTCATAAACCGTACTATCACTATGAAAAATTCATAAAATGTACTATCACTCTCACTATGAACATTTTCATAAACCGTAACATCCCTCTCACTATTAAAATTTTCATAAACCGTAATATGCCCTCTCACGATGAAAATTTGCATAAGCTGTACTATCCCTCTCACTATGAAAATATTCGTAAGCCGTACAATCGCTCTCACTATGAAAGTTTTCATAAACCGTAACATGCCTCTCACTATGAAAATGTTCATAAACCGTAATATTCCCTCTCACTATGAAAATTTTCTAAAGCCGTACAATCGCTCTCACTATGAAAGGTTCATAAAATGTACGATCGCTCTCGCTATGAACATTTTAATAAACCGTACAATCCCTCTTACTATGAAAATTGTCATCAACTGTAGCATCCCGCTCACTATGAAAATTTGCATAAACAGTAATATTCCCTCACTATGAACATTAAATTTTTCATAAAATGCAATATACCTCTCGCTATGAAAATCTTCATAAAGCGTAATATCACTCTCACTATGAACAATTTCATAAAATATAATATACCTCTCACTATTAAAATTTTCATAAACCGTTCTATCGCTCCCACATATTGTAGCCGCTATGAAAATGTTCCGAACGTTTCCGTTCTCAGCCAAACATTAGTCGCTATGAAAATTTGCATAATATTTCCGTTCTCTGACAATCATTAGTAACTATGAAAATGTTCATAAAAGTCACTATGAAAGAAAAAAGCACATGTATGTATATATACATGTAATGAGGTCAATATGAAAAGGTTCATAATATTATCGTTCTGAAACAAGCATTTGTCATTTGTCACTATGAACTTGGTCATAAAATGCAGTTAGGTTTAACTAATTGTTCCTATTGACGGTTAATTTTCACAATGTTAATGTTCCAAAAATATGTTAGTGATTGAAACAACTATTGCAAGCAGAAATAGGAACATAAATGTGATTGTGACTGGCTCCATTGGGTTTATGCTATTTATGTGTAGTTTTTGATCGAATATGACACATGTTTTGGCTAATAACGATATGCAATGTATGTTGCTTCCAAAACATGACGGGTGTTTAATTCATGGAATAGCGAACGATATAGACCCTGATCAGACTACACGGGTGTGCATACTATGCTGGTGGCCCGTTTTTCCAGTCTCATCCACAAATACAGTTGTTATACGCCAACAATGAATAAGTACTAAACCTGTTATTTTCAGACAGTCTAGAAATACACGCAAGCTTTGCAAAGTAACAAAACAGGTCAGTGAACTCGAAACAGTTGGACATGGTGTTTTAATTCATATATATATATATATATGACAAACATTACGTCACAAGTCATGATCGGAAACAGTGAAAACTAGAAAGAAAGTCCCAAATAACAAAGGAATTGCCCCTTAAATACAGAACCCAAATGGAATTCATCACGCGCAAATGAAGTCCACCTTACATTATGTATACATGTAAGTACGAAGACAACGACAATTGGTTGTATCGCTTTATACGAGTTAGCCACGACGCCTGCTGTGTGCAAACGCCCTGGCCAGACTTATCTCCCTGGTTCCTCTTACCTCTTTACCGCTCCCTGCTCTTTCTCCCGCTTACTCGAAAAGATATATATGTGTTGTCTTCCAGCTACTATTGTGGACCGAATGATCGACACATAATAAAAACCTCGCGCTCATGCAAAGTGTTAGTGAGCTATTTTTATATAGGCCAATCAAACTGCCGGTTAGAATAGATATCTACCAATCAGAAATTAGGTTATATAATGATATTGGCTATACCTACGGCTGTTGAGAAATTTCGCCCCCAAAAGAGTTCGGACCAATATTGGCTAATATAACGGGATATAGGAGACGGTCAATATAATGTCGTTCTGTCATGTCATGTCATGTCAAGTTAGAAGCGTGCCGCTATCTGCAATACGTTTCGCATTAATCTGCAAACACTGAAACATATGTTAAAATAGCAAGAGCATGAATACAATGTGGTTAAAATATAAAAGAGCACATAAATCTCATCCGGCCACACTGTCCCCCTTCTTCGAAACAAATGTCCTCCGCGACATTTCCATGGAAGAATCTGCAATTAAAATATTAAGAATTAATAACTGCTGAAAACACGGCGGATGAAATATCTTCCGGCATGACTGAAAAAGCAGAATCTTCAAGCAGTGTCTTCAGCAATGCAGCTTTATTCTTCCATAGCACGCGGGATTCTGTAGGCTGTTGGGACATGTGATATGCTCCAGATGACATCCAATTCGGTCTCTTTCTCTCTCTCCCCGATCTTCTAAGTTGCACCTCCTCCGCAGTCTCTTCCCCATCTGAAACATCCAAAGGAGTTTCCAACTCTGTGGTTATCCCCGGAACTTCTGCAGCTTCCTCCTCTTCAGAAGTGTGAGCGTCCTCACCCTGCTCCATCGTGCGCGTAAATCTGACGCATACTTTCCCAGTGGCTGGGTTACTTCATTTTGGTCTAAGCCGAACGCAAGATCCACAGGAAGACGACGTTGTCTCCCAAACATCAAGTGGAATGGAGTCTGTCCTGTGGTATCGTGTCTCGTAGAGTTGTACGCATGGACAAGTGGTCCTATGTGAGCGACCCAATCAGACTTCTTAGAGACATCCAAGGTGCCAAGCATGTCAATAAGAGTCCGGTTGAACCGTTCACACATACCATTGCCCATGGGATGGTACGGGGTCGTCCTAGACTTCGCAATCTTTGTAATCGAGCACACTTCCTTCATCAACTTGGACTCGAAGTTGGCTCCTTGGTGTGAGTGTATCCTCTTCGGCAGCCCGTAGTGGCGCAAAAATTGGTTGATGAAGGCATCAGCGGTGGTTTTCGCCGTCATGTTCTTTGTGGGAATGGCCTGTGCATATCTGGTGAAATGGTCCGTAATGACTAGAACATACTGGATTCCACCTTTGGCAACATCCAAGTGTAAACAATCCATGCACACCAATTATAATGGTTGTGTAGTCTGGATGCTAACCAAAGGAGCTCTATGGGTACCATGGGTCTTGAATCGGACACAGCGGCCACAATTCTTAACCCAGTGTTCTACATCACTCGCCATTCCAGGCCAGAAGAATCTATCTCTAATCAAAGACAGGGTTCTGTCTCTGCCAGGGTGGTCAACATCGTTATGGAGCATTCCCATAACTTTGTTGATCCACTCGGCAGGAAGAATCAACTGAAGACTTGACTTGTCCTGTACGATTACTTCTCTCGGTACAAAACACCGCCTACAAGCTTCAGCTTGTCGAAAGTGCGCGAAAATGAAAGATGATCCTTGGATCCAGCGTGGGGGACCGGTTTTTTCCCGCTTCTTACTGCCTGAATCCAAGGCTTCAAAATAGTATCTCTGTACTGCGCCTGACGAATTTCGCTGACTGACATCTGTGTCATGTCATCAGTGCCAAGATTATCAAGAACATCTTCGGACATTGAAATAGTTTCAATGTAAGGTTGGCACTGAATTCCATGACACACAGCTTGTACCGTGTCCACCGAAACAGATTCGGTGTTCAATGGATGTCGGGACATGGCGTCCGCATCAACATTGCCCTTTCCAGGCCTGTACTTGATGTCAACATCGAAACTGGAAAGGGCGGCAAGCCATCTATGGCCTGTAGCGTCCAACTTGGCGCTAGTCAGGACGTAAGTCAGAGGATTATTGTCCGTCAAAACCGTGAACTTATGGCCATACAGATAGTCCGAAAACTTCTCTGTGACTGCCCATTTTAAAGCAAGAAACTCCAGCTTGTGAGCAGGATAATTCCGTTCCGTCTTGTTCAGTCCATGGCTGGCGAAATAAATAGCCCTCTTCCCGCCGTCCTGCTCCTGGCACAAAACTGCTCCTAAGCCCTTCTGACTGGCATATACATGTAGTTCGAAAGGTGTAGTAAAATCGGGAAAACCCAGAACAGGAGGCGACGTCAAGATCTTTTTAACATTGGAAAAAGATTCCTCCTGCTCCGGAACCCAGTGCCAACGCCTAGGTGGTGTCAATGGCTTGCCTTTCCGCCTCTTTTTGGTTGCGGTTGTCGGCATAATGTCAGTTAGGGGACGAGCTACTGCCGCAAATTTTGCGACGAACCTCCGGTAATATCCGGCAAAACCGAGAAATTGGCGCACTTCCTCAGCGTTCCGCGGACGCGGCCAATTCACCACCTTCTCGGTTTTAGCTGGGTCAACTTCAGTCGCCTCACCCGACACAATGTGACCTACGTACTTCACTTTCTTTTTAAGAAAGGAGCACTTCTTGGGCGACAATTTTAGGCCACATTGGCGTAATCTGAGAAGGTGGTGAATTGGCCGCGTCCGCAGAACGCTGAGGAAGTTGGGCGTCAAATGTCACAGGGTGAGAAAAATGTGCTCCGGCCCGGGGCTCGAACCAGGGACCTCTGGTTTACCGTACCATCGCTCTAACCGACTGAGCTAGCCGTGCACGAATATACACTTCCTCCCCTCAGTGAGTTACGTACCGCGACATACTTCCCCGCCAAGTTGGAATTCGTCCCCGAATTCTATATTTAATTCGTCTCTGAATTCCACATATTTGGTACATTTTGGGTAGTATATATATCAGTCACGGTCCCTCATTGGGCGCCATTTGTAACAGTACTTCCATAGCCCGGTAAGGGAATACCATTGGAGGGGGGTGGGTTATGAAGATAACGACAATTGGTTGTATCGCTTTATATGAGTTAGGCCCGACGCCTGCTGTGGGCAAACGCCCTGGCCAGACTTATCTCCCTGGTTCCTCTCACCTCTTTACCGCTCCCTGCTCTTTCTCCCGCTTACTCGAAAAGATGTATATGTGTTGTCTTCCAACTACTATCGTGGACCGAATGATCGAAACATAATAAAAACCCAGCGCAAGAAATATTTGACAGCTCATGCAAAGTGTTAGTGAGCTATTTTTATATAGGCCAATCAAACTGCCGGTTAGAATAAATATCTACCAATCAGAAATTAGGTTATATAATGATATTGGCTATACCTACGGCTGTTGAGAAATTTCGCCCCCAAAAGAGTTCGGACCAATATTGGCTAATATAACGGGATATAGGAGACGGTCAATATAATGTCGTTCTGTCATGTCATGTCATGTCAAGTTAGAAGCGTGCCGCTATCTGCAATACGTTTCGCATTAATCTGCAAACACTGAAACATATGTTAAAATAGCAAGAGCATGAATACAATGTGGTTAAAATATAAAAGAGCACGTAAATCTCATCCGGCCACACTTGTATGTAGGGTTGGTAAGCACAACTAAATAACGTATACATGCCTGAGTAAAGTCCAGAGTTCCGCAATCAAAACGGAAAGCGAGATATACCGCCGAAATTATAGGCATGGTCTAGTCTGACCAAAGTGCCAGTCAGGGTCGGTTATCTAATTAATGGGTTCATACGTTCAATCAGCCAATCAGATGTTCCATAATATTCGCGGCAAAAACGATGGGGGCGGGATTAAATGCTGCGCGGGTATTCATGTCTGGATGCATGACTAACCCTTACAATGTGGAATTCCTCTTTGTCGTCTGCCTTTTAATTGTATATGTATGTTGTTTACAGTATGGATACATGTAGGTACGATTATCATAATACTTGTATGTAGGGTCGGCCCTAAGCAAAACTAAATAACGTATACATGCCTGAGTAAAATCTAGTGTTCCGCATTCAAAACGGAAAGCGAGACATACCGGCGAAATGTGCCAGTCAGGGTCGGTTATCTAATTAATGGGTTCATACGCCCAGTCAGACAATCAGATGCTCCACAATATTCGCGATGGGGGCGGGATTAAATGCTGCGCTGGTCTGACTTTAAATGTTAGTTTTACACCGGTCTCGGTAGAGCCGGTGGCATATCGTGTTTGGACTGTGTGTTCGTGTGTCCGTCCGTCCGTCCGTCCGTCCGTCACAAATTCGCTGGTGTTTCGAAAATAAATCTGAAACCCTGTGGAATTCGTATGCCCACAGGCCACATTTTCTTCTACGTAATGAAAACCTGTTTTGTAAACACCTGATAATTGTCTCTAATGTAGACAATTATCACGTGCTGTCCAACATGTGCATTGTTAAAACATGTCTGAAAAACATAAAAGCAGACGATAATCTCCGGTTTTGGCCTTTTAAGAGATAATTATAAGTTTAATACGTTTCACTAAATGTAAAGGCTTTGATTTAACGACGGCACTGGCTCGATGACCTTGCATGTCGGGACCGACTATTTAAGTCCCCATCCGATAATCTGTTTCACTACAAGACACGTGTATGTAAATACGTGTAATGGGGTAATGGATTGTACAATTGTTATACTAACACTTCTTTCTGAAACATACAGTACATTTCTATTTACATAACGTTTACATATTATTGCACAATACATGGATCCAACAAACCCCTAGTGAAATATTGCAGTTCACAATATTCGGGGCTCTTCCGTTCACGGATAAATACAACCACATGCGGAGAATACAATGCAAAGGAGATGATTATCATGAACCGAACATGTTCGCACAGTAGTTCACCTAACTGTTGATCGAGTGAAATGACAGATTGAACCAAAAATCATTCTATGATAAATAGACGTACATATATGTACTAAACTCTATTTACAAACATACACTATTAATTATGAGTACATAATTATAATTGAATTTAATTACACTGCATTACATAAGCGTTATGAAGGAGGATTCCTTCCAAATATGCGTTTCTTTCATTTCTACTTCGTTGAGAGTGACCTAACAATCTTGCTAATACACCGTTTATGTAAGTTTATGGTAATAGCTTTGTATTATATTGTAGAATTGTTTCTCAATGACAATGTAATAGCGAATTATCAACGTCAACGCCCTGCATGTTTTCCCTATATGTTAGTGCGCGAAAAGTAAATACAATTACGCAATTGTTTACCGTTGACCGTGGTGTAGCCATATAGTGCATCATGTGCAGCTAATACAAAATATGACGATAACTTACCGTGATATGGTCCAAAAACGTTTATATACAAGTACATGTAATCAACGGATCGTCATGTCACCGTCACACTTCACCGGCAATCATACCTAGCGGATAATTATAATATCACCAGAAAATTGAATTACAATGGTACCACATTTATTATAATTATCATGAGAGTATTCGAATAATTCCAGTGCGTCAGATAACCACATGGAGGGATTCTCATGTGCAGTACTCCATGACTAAAAGTATTAAAATCAGTGCATTCACTTAGGAAACAGAACATGATAAAACAACTCATATGTGCACCACATTCATCGGATCCCCAAATACAATAACACACGTTTATGTCACAATGCAATTATGCGTATACAACAAATACGCAGGCAGTATACTTGGTTATGCTGTTGCTGATATATCATTGTCACGGTAGACCTCATTTTTGCACTGCTGTGTTCCTGTCGAAAATCAGTCCGTTCATGGAAGAAGGTAGCAGACAACATTTGCAACCAGTGTAGCCCTGGATCAGGTTAGATAAATAGATAGATATATATATATTTATTCTTTTTTATAGACATGATAGAGGGTGACTCGGTTGGTCGGAACCAATCGTCCCCGAGGCCCTCTTAAGAAGTGCATATACATACATAAATATACAATACTTGTTGCAATGATTACATGGTGTATGTATACGTGAATTTAATATGAAGAAACAATAATGATGAGCCATGACGAAAAATGATACCTGATTCCCTAAAGTCCCATATCAGACTGCGCATCGGTGCAGCAGCTTGATCTGGGTCTAATACGTTTATTTCTCAGTGATAATTTCAGTGTTTGCTATAAGATGCTTAACTGGTTCTCGTCCGTCTGATATAGGGTTACACGGTCGCTAAGCTCCACAAGACCAATTGTATCATGGCAAATCAAACACACTGTCATTATGAACTATATATGAGCCGCGTCGCGAGAAAACCTGTCTTCAGGAGTCTGACGACGTCACAAGATATGACGTCGTGAACTGAGCTGACGTAATTTCCGCGGAGATTTGCATATTGCACTCTGACTTCGAAGTTCAGTTGCTTGTTTGAGAACAATATGCTACGATACTCGCTCAATGCAAGGCGAGTTGACTCTCCAAATAGCAAAATGCTACCGTAACACTCACAAAACAAACACAAGGCGGTGTACCAAGCTGATATTGTGGTAACAAATGTCTGCAAACATGTTAGAGCGGGGTCGGGTCTGACCGGCCGTCAGCACTAACGAGCCCCCCATCAGTAAACACGTTTAAACCTAAGTTGATATATTATATTGCGCATGTGTCGTTCATTTCCCCGTGAGTTTTAAATTTGCGACAATCTGTGCAGATATTATTGCCAATACTAATTAAATCGTTTTCCATAGAACAACATCTGCAAACCAAGACTTGCATAAATATGAATTATCACATTGAATGTACGTAACACATTGCTGTATACATGTATACATGAATGTACGTAACACATTATTGTATACATACATGAATGCAGATTTATGCAGAGTGTGTCTACATATCTGCATATTGGAATACCGATATAGTAAGTTAAGGCTTGTCACATTCAAATGAAGGTGGTTTTCTACAATTATTATAGGGTTAAATGTATTGTAATTTTGAAATTTGCGGAGTATATCAGAAAATGATAGGTCGAAAAATATGTTTAAACATGTTTTCCGACCTATCATTTTCTGATATACGCCGCAAATTTCAAAATTACAATGCGGTTAACCTATTTCTAATGCACTCCTTTACTGTTTTACTAACTTTATCGAGTCTCGTTGGAAAATCATACCGGATTGCAAGCTGGTTGAGCAGGTCATACCGAACGGATCACACAAATAATATTTTCTACGAAGAAAATAGTTTCAACTGAATTACAAGATATTAGCGATTTTTACATGAATGTATATACGTTTATGTTGCTGATTTCATTATTTTTAAATAATAAACATGATAAAAGCAATAAATTTGTCGTTAGAATTATAATTGCCTTAATTACTACTTTGCGCATTTAATGTCACTCCAGTGCAACAATATTTCAATGGCGGCCACCTGTCAAACTTCCCTGATGTTGATACATATTTTGATAACTCGTCTAATCATGATATGAGCCGCTTCGCGAGAAAACCTGTCGTCGGGAGTCTGACGACGTCACAAGATATGACGCCGTAAACTTAGCTGACGTAATTTCCGCTGAGAATTGCATGTTGCACTCCCAAAACAAACACAAGACGGTGTACATGGTGTAACAAGCTGATATTGCGATAACAAGTGCCTGCAAAAATGTTAGAGCGGGGTCGGGTCTGACCGGCCGTCGGCACTAACCGGCCCATCAGTAAACACGTTTAAACCTAAGTTGATATTTATATTGCGCATTTGCCGAAAGTTAATTTCCTTGTGAGTTTTAAATTTGCGACAAACAATGCAGAGAGTATTGCCAATACGAATTAAATCGTTTTCTATAGAACAACATATGTAGACGAAGACTTGCATAACAAATATTATGCGATATGTACGTAACACATTGTTGTATATATGAATGCAGATTTATCCGAACATTGGAACGTCGATATTGTAAGTTAAGGCTTGTCACATTCAAATGAAGGTTAGCGTGACATAGACAGCAAACATACAGATGGCCAATACGAATTAAATCGTTTTCTATAGAACAACATCTGTAGACGAAGACTTGCATAATAAATATTAAGCAATATGTACGTAACACACTGTTGTATATATGAATGCAGACTTATCCGAACATTGGAACACCGATATTGTAAGTTAAGGCTTGTCACATTCAAATGAAGGTTAGCGTGACATAGACAGCAAAGTTACAGGTGGCCGAGTACAGCCGACATGAAAAATACCTAGTCGGCTGTATTCGGCCGAGAAACGCCACCCATATTTTCTTTTAATTTGAATAAGCGTGATGTCAGATCAACGGTTTTCCGGAGAAAAACAATATTTGCCGATTCGTCTTAGACAGAGTACATTCAATTACATTATCTGTACATTCTATGTGGAGGAATATAGTTTTATTTTGTCTGTCCGTCCGTTTCGTCCGTCCGTATGTGTAACAATGCATTTTGTGTTTCACCCACTTTAGATAGTGGAAATGGAAACATTGCGGTTTCCCGCGGTATCCGCACTTCAGCGTTTCAAAATTGCTTCTGTAGTTGATGAGATAGTTAGGAAAATGTAATAGAACGTGGGCTTAATTGGCAGGTGCCCTCGACGTATATTACCCAGCCCTGACCGTGCAGACTTCCAAGCGCTACCCTTGAATGTGGTCTCCCACTAGGCGAGTGAGATAGCGAGATGGAGTAGAAACTACATGTAAGCGATGTAGGCTTTTGCTCTCAAGCTATTAGAGTGACTGAACTGTAAGTACATAGTGAGTAACGCATGGAAGTAAGAGTACCTGTCATCAGACATGGACACTGCCTTTCAATGCTACAATTTGTTATATCCACTTTTTGAAGAAAAAAATGGAAATACATGTATTGTTTTCGTCACGGGTGTCCGTACGTCCGTCCGTCCGTCCATCCGTCCGTCAGTCACGTTTCTTGTAAGAAGTAACACTTTTTAACAGTAATAAGATAGGGACTTGAAACTTGATGTGTGCCTTCCTTATAATGTGTGTAGATGCGCAAAGTGAATTTTGATTTTTGATTCGACCTCCCGATCATAGAGTATCTCACCATTTCCGACTTAGCATATGGGAAAAGTGTGTTTATTGCAATGGCGCACCATCGACTGTGCACTAATGTTAATGTAAGTTAAAGGTACATGTACATGCCCACTCAGTAGGCACAAACTATTCTTTATATTATTTAAATAAGTGTATAATTGTGTCACCATTCCACCAGTTCTAAAAAAATAGGAGTGCCCGCTATACAGATATAATCAAATGGTAATATTTATTTTACTCATAGTGACTCGCGGTGGTATTAGGCTATTTTCATATGCAAATGAGGCATGACATTTTTTAATTATTTATACTAATTAAATGCGTCACCTGAACAAAATAATATTTCGACATATTATAAAGTATGATCATTACACATTAACAAACAAATACAGAGAAAACACTATTATCGCCCCTGATATCAGTGTGGACATTTACGTCTGATATAAATTGTATAGTAATGCCAATCAGTATGTGGGGTTTTATGGTGAATGAATGTTTATTTTGCCTGAAAATGTTATATCTACAGAATATACAAAACTCTCTATAAAGAACAGTGTGTGCCTACTGAGTGGTCATGTACCTTTAATGTTGAACGTATTGTCCTCCCATTTACAGGTGTATTCCCATCTATATTTGCTGAACTGTCGTATAGCCCCAATGAACCAACCAGTTAATTAATACAGAAATGGACAGTAAATATTGCTGTCTGTTTCATAATCTTCTGTGGTTTTCTACAATTATAAATTATTACAACGCTCAGTAAACAGGACGTCAAAAAGAAGACACCGGCATACCGAATCCGCCGTACACGCACAAGTTTATACTTGCTGGTACATGAACTTGCCAGTTTGTCTTTGTCGCTTTTCACTTTCATGTATTACCAAAAATATCAAGCTCACCCGTCTATACATTCATTATTCAATGTCAAACATGCTTTAGTTTGTCAACTTGCAAACTGTTGTAAATGTTGGCATATGTGTACCGGTAAATACGTAGATACTGTAACGTCGTTTTGACGTCGTTTGACGTCGCTTTTACGTGACGTCTCCTTTGCTCAAACGACCTGAAGAGTCGTGTTGTATAAAATCTTATAATGAATATTGCAGATATCATGATTAAATAAAAAGCATTCAATTCATCATACAAATACCAGTGTCATAGTAACAAAATTGTCAATTTGACCAAATATTTCCCGAAGACAGGTTTTCTCGCGACGCGGCTCATATCATACATCGTAATTTCGTGATTAGTGACGCTTAGGGGGGATGGGGGAGGCACAATTAACAATTTTATATTAATAGATAATACTGCTACTTCAGCTGCTATCGACCTTTCACCCACTTAAGACAATTACGGGGAAATGTATTTAACGACGTGGAACGTCTTATGTCGATTGGAATACTATTCCAGATCAGCTCGCCTGAGTATGAAAAGCTGTTTTTAAATAGATTACTTTCAGGTTTGGGAACTTCATAATTCATATCTGTTCCAGACCTTAACCAAACAAGTATTTTGCAAGTGATTTGTGCGCATTTCAAATAATTCACATACATATGGGGGAGGGGGTTGCACTGGGGTGCATCTGATCAGGGTTTATCATGTTTGTCAATGTCCCGGAACAGACAATAATACACAGACAATACGCATACACTGATCACAAACATGCGACATATGATATTAGTGTATTATCGTGTACCATTAGCGAAACAAACAAATTGTATGTATACCATTGACTATTTTAATTTACCATTTTATGCCATAATATAAATGTACGTTCTCGGGGTTGTTATGAAAATAAATGATCAGAAACGAGCAATGTTGAGTAGCATGTGAGCTGGTGGTGTCGGCAGCCCAGTTCGCGTATGGACCCGATACATGTTTTTCTTTTTTATGTTAGTATATCGTTTACCGAGATTGTACATGCATGTACATGTATGTACAGTAGATATGTGCTAGTATATGGATAAAATGCTATGTAACGCTAGTGTGAAGGTTCAAAGACGTACATGTATGTCAACATATTAATCGTTTCATTGACACAGTCCGATCATAATATACATATACACTGATAGCCATTCAGTCAGTGAATTATAGTGATTTTACTGCAGACTATGAGAATATTGCAGAGTGGTCGGGAATCCCGATCATTAGTTGCAATTGTCATAATTGTAAGTTTTTTTTTGTCAACCAGCTGCCAAGTGGCCATTACTTTACTCGTGTAGGATAAACGTTATAATGTGGCGTATGGGGCTCATACATGCGTTTTGCAACCAGTGTAGATCAAGATCAGCCTGTACATCCGTACAGTCTGATCAAGATCTGCACTGTTCTGCATTATATCAATGAAACACCCATCATGCTGCTATCAAGCATTATGTATATTTTAATGCTATATGGGTGTGCTATTTTATCAAGATCTACACTATTCACAAATGCCAGAAGCCCAATTTCTACAGTCACAGCCAAATATTTATTATCGTAATTATAAAACCGACAGCATTTATGTTGCAATATGGGTTAATTCGAAATGAAAACATATATATATTATAAATACATGTTATTTAAATAATTTATAGGTTCAGTGAAATACGAATATTGTTTTTTGTTCATTAACACAGCATAAATCAGTTTACTGAATTCCAATTTGAGTACAATGGTGTGGCCCACAGGGGCGTATAAAGTCATTAATTACCCAACTACAGTGTACATATTTTGTTATTGTACTATATGCTGATTCGTTGCAAATATTAAATCCGATGAGCCTGGATTCGCACCTACATATACTTACTAAAACCACCTACAGCGGCGGGAACAATAACTCATCAGGTAAGTCCCGGGTAGTACCGGCCTTTTCCGGGAAGTACCGGCTTTTAGGGGTCGCCTGTGTCACAGGTGGAAGACTCGGACCTAGGACCCAATAATTGACTCATTTGGAAAACGTTACCCCGCCCACCCATTTCCATACACTATATCGTACAGACTTTAAAAAGCTGTATAATGATGTATAGTGTATGGAAATGGGTGGGTGGGGTAACGTTTTCCAAATGAGCCAATTATCGAGTTCTAGGTCCGAGTCTTGCACATGTGGCCTGTGTGTGAATGAATTTATTCTCATAAGTTTGTCAAAGCTGGAAGTCGTTGTTGATCAGTGTGCATACTTCTAACGAACGATATGTGCATGTATTGCCGACAACGATCTAAGCAACATCCAGCTCTAAGCAGTGGAGCATGCAATACCCCAGAGACGCAATTATACCCCGGTATGAAATCCTTACAGCAATTCAAAATGGTCAGCTGGTCAGTCATATTGTAAATGATGGACTCACAATCCATTAGTTGAAAACTGACCTGACAGAGCTTACAGCGATCAGTCTTATGACGAACTATACACTGTTTGCTAACCAGACACGTAATAACATTTTCTGCCGTCCGTAAAAACCTATATGTCTGAACTGAGTTTGTCCTTCCTATGTTCATAGTGAGACTGTGCGGGGTGCACGCTGATCAGGATCTACGCTGGACACAAGGGCAAACACTTCATAGGTGTCATATTACGTCACCTACGCTGTGTAAACTATATTTGTATGGGATCACTGTCTTAACAATAATTTGAACCATTTGAACCTATTCTCTGTCTTATTTAAAACGTCATGGTGCAACAACACATCACAAACCATTTTATTGTTTTAAGGAATTAAGAGATCTCATATTAATATCGATCAATATCATGTTTCAACCGTGTCAACCCCACAAACAACCCAACCCACCCCACACATGTACACCCGTACTCCTACCAACAATCTACATACTCTTCCTTTCAATTAGCCACCACACATTATTCTCACCAAATGTCTAAAACAATCATATGTTATGGTATTGAACATATCTCCACATCAAAATATTAGCAATACATAAACTATTCATTTCGTGAACACTGTTCAAAGCATATGCCTTATTTTTTCACAAAGTTATCACAAACGAAATGTTCCTCACCAGTACATGTACCCTTTAATTAACTCAATGTTCCGTACTTTACATGTATATATCAACCCAGAAAGTGTTACACCTGCATACATGTACACGGTATAAGACTATATTATCACTACTTGATTATCATATACATGTAATAAACCGCCCGCTCTAATGAATGGAAACTGTGCGTCCTCGGTTGTCAGATCATTTCGTTTGTGAAACACAGTCACCTTTTATGCTTGCACATGTTTGTGTATATGAGTGGATATTATGTGTATGTTTGTATGCGATTGGCTTTGTTTATGGATATATGCCACTCGTTCCGCCGTGCTACATTTGTATATCCATATACAAATCAATGACCTATAAATAGTTCGTTTCCACGCCGCGTAGTAACGTATTATTATGGATGTGATTGGGGAAATGGGGCTCATGGGTTTTGCGACTAGTGCTGACCCAGATCATCCCGTGCACCCGTACAGTCTGGTCATGATATGATACATTCGCCATTACAGCAATGAAACACCCGCACTGCTTCTAGAAAGCAATATAAATCGTGAGCAGGCTACTGGAGTGTGGTATTGATCAATAGCTGTACTGGTCACAACTCCCATAAACCCCATTTATCCAGTCGCAGCCACATATTAAGACCTCACCATTGCGTACGTGATGTAGAGAGGAAACTAAGTTTCTTAATTTCCCAAAAAAAATACTTTTTAGTGCTTCCTTCTTGATATTTTACCAATCCATTCCTTCCTCTAATGTTTCTCTAGCATGCCCTTCAACAGCCATCACACTCAGACCACCTCTAACCCCAAGGTCAAGGTAACCATTTACCTTAACAGTGGGGCAAATTCTTTTTATTTTGTGTTTCCTTTCACACAGCTTATTGATATTCGTTTATAAAAACACCACTTGGCGCGCTTTGTTGTCTTCTGACAAACTCTTGTTACCAAATATATTTATACGCTTTTGTTTATGATGCGCCAGAGACGATGCATGTATCGAGAATGATGAAATAATACACAAGTTGTTGCGGCTTAACGGGAGTAAACTTTCCTTTTCCTTTTTCCTTCTCAGTATAGTTTACATATATATATAGTCTTTTCGGTTATATCTGGGAATAATATTTCTAGTTTGCATATTAACACACTGAAATTACCCTGCGAATTTTGGAACCGGTACGACGGTTCTGATGGCCATCCACTTACATGTAGCCACCGCAGCTGCACAATCGAGGTAGCTAGACCATGATAAACTGACACAACACGTAGTTCCGCAAAACGCGGCATGTTTAAACTATCCTGTAAGAACTTGCATAAGAGTGTCACATAAATCGTGCCAACACATAGCAGGGTTCCCGAATTGCGCGATGGCTTATCCGCGCGAGTCAATATGACTTAAAGGCCGTGGCTGAAAATACTCAATAAATATCTTGGGGCATCATTATTCTGGAATTAAACAGCACTGCTGAAACATTTACGGAACATTATCAGTATGCATGGGTTTAAATGCAGGACAGGGGTGATTACGATCTGACACTCCTTAGGTAAACCGTTATAATGGTAGTTAATTAGTGTGAATGGACCCCAACAGACTGGACATGCCACCTGTAATAGCTATCTGAAAAGCCATCTGGTTAGTGGCTGTACCAAGCAAGTCATTCTTCTGATAGCCAGCATATAAAATGTTTACTATTGCAACAGAGCACATGTATTATACCATCAAATATTTAACAATGGAAATTGGCTTGAATATATCTGCCAGTATAGACCAATCTCTGTTTCGCTAGTATATCTGCATATTTCAGTATTATCATGATATATGCTGGAATAAAAGTCAAAAGCCATGTATTTGCATTGCTTTAACCCTTCAAATGCAGGAAACGAAAATTGTCGTCTGCTGCTGTTCTATATATTTTCTTCTTTATCAGTAAAGCCATGGTTTGTCAGCACTTTAGAATCATTATACCTCCGCAACAAGCTGTGTATGTGGGGAGGGGTGGGGGGCTGGATTCAGGTTGTCTGTCTGTCCGTTCATCCGTCACTAAACTTAACATCAGAGAAATATGTTCTAACTTCCATTTTCTTCATAGAACATTCTTAATATTTCACGCATGCATTCCTCTAAGGGTCTATAAATCCACGATAAATTCACATACTTAGTCTCTTCCCAAAACTTAACATCGGTGAAATCTGTTATAACCTTTATTTCTTTCATCGTAAATTCTTAACATTTCACACACGCATTTCTCTAAAACTTAACATCGGAGAAATCATGCTATGACAAATCCATGACCGTGTCGCCCCCGCTAAGCCCAGGGTCACAGACCCACAGACTACAAATCACATTTAGGGTCACCTGGGCCCATTCGGGGGTATTCCGTAAGCATCGTTTACTGCCAAATCTAGTTTACATTGAAAGTTCTGCCAAAGAATGTTTTTGAGGAGACAAATGAAAATTAGAAAATAAACAGCAGACAACAAAAAATAATTCAGCAATGTAATGGGTTAATGCTATTAAGTTTATATAACTACATACTTATTATATAATAGACGCACCATGAAATTACCAGGCCAAACTATAGAGATTATGTTTGTATTTCACCCCTAAGTAACTGGAATGTTTTTTGATATGTTAATTTTGCAACTAATCCAATTGTCACAAAATGATTTTCAGAATAGTCCATTTATGAAAATGGGGTGTTTTTGTTGTAAAAAAAAAATGAAAATTACTTGCAAAAAGTGCAGACCCTGATGAGACGGCTCATCTGGATCCACACGTTTTGCCAATACCACTATATAGGCCTGTGGTGTTGAAAGGGTTAAATGGAGAAATTCTTACGAACGTTTCAATGTAAATAGATGGCCAAGTGTTTCAGCGATCTTGCGACAGTCAAAAAGAGCAAGGTCGTGCTAATGGAAGGTCATTCGTTTCTGATCACTGACTCAGGCTAGTGGCTATACTGTTAGATCTCAAACCTTTGGACTTGACCCATAGTTTGCGAAAAGTAGGTAATTGTCACGCGAATGCCATTGCAGTATTTTCGATTACAGTTCGGATCCAATGCACATATACATATCCCATACAAATACATTTGCCATTAGTTCATAATACAAATCTAACGACAAGGACGACGCCAACGGCATGTATCCCATCGCTGTGGTGGCTGGATCACAAACATGCACATTGATACGGTAAAAAGGTTGTAGGAGAATAGAGGAATGCGCATGCATCTATAGAAAGATAATATGGATAAGGACAAAGATACATATAAAGTTTCAAGTGAATCACTCGTATGGTAAATAGCTTATCGAAGAATGAATGTACTGAAGTGGGAATGTACTGAAGTTGGAAATGGATGATAATAAACATGCACATGACGTTTGAAGCCAATTAGTTGTACAGTAAGTAAGTTATAGGAGAATGGAGAAACGTGCACACATCTACTAGATAACAAAAGTTATATGTTATTGGCATTGGCAGTGGGCATGCGGAGAGCATGAGTGTGGTGGCGAATGGATATGTGGATGATAATAAACATGCACATGAAGTTTAAAGCTCAATTAGTTGTACAGTAAAGAAGTTATAGGACAATGGAGAAATGTGCACACATCTACTAGATGAAATATAATGATACTAAGATGATAATAAACAGTTATTTGACCTTGACCTTGGACATGGGAGAGAATGGGTGGGGCAGGGAATATGAAAGTATGGATGATAATGAACCTGTACATGAAGTTTCAAGCCCAATACTAGGATTAGGTAATACAGTACAGAAGTTATATGCGAATGTAAAACGTGACGGACAGACAGACGGGCGGATATACACACTGCGGTATATTTGCAAACCCACTTTCTTGTGCACCTGTAAATAGTCTGTCTGTGCACCTGGGTGCACACGACAAAATGTTGCACAATTACCTCTTGTACACACGAATGTATCTACAAGTATACCTGGTGGAAGATTGACGGACAGACGGACGGACAGCTTTTGCATCTCATTTTCGCTATGCGATAGAATAATAACTGGTCCGATGCATGCCACAAATTGCCACTGATAGTGACATATCAAGAAGTACGCAGTGTGCATAGGGGAGTCGGGAGCTATTGTAATGTGTAACCTGGCTACATGTACCATGATACTGCTGTTATCTCTGATGTGTGGAAGGACTGCCAGCAACCCAGATAATTACCCAATTATGTGTCTTAATGTTGTCTGGGGAACCTGGATGTTTATATAACTGACCTGGGCTGAATTTAATGAGATTATTTAATGTGATTTACGTCTTCCCAAGCGTGAACGACCACGGCCTTTTTAACCTGCACCTGCAATCAGAGAACATTCCAAAGTGTTATTCAGCGGCATTATGTTTATAACATAGCGACCAGCGCATTACCTGATCGGATCAGCGTACAATGTAATATCCATCTTTTCAGCCGGTTACCCATTTATTGAATTGAGCCATTTTCTACGGTGTTCCGTTAAGGCCATCATAATATATCTAACGGGTCGATACTACGATAGTACGATAGTACGATAGTACGATACTACGATGACGATAGTACGATACTATGATGACGATAGTATGATGCTACGATGACGATAGTACGATACTACGATACCACGATGGCGATAGTACGATACCACGATGACGATAACGCGATATCACGATTGTACGATGAAGATACTACGATATTATATCGTACTATCGTCATCGTAGTATCGTACTATCGTCATCGTACTGTCGTGATCTCGTAGCATCGACCCGATAGCGATATTGCGATGGCCTTAACGGAACACTGTTTATCGTAGTATCGTACTATCTTCATCGTGCTATCGTACTATCGTCATCGTGCTATCGTACTATCGTCATCGTAATATCGCCTTCCGGATGGGCATGCGCATTCGCATCAAAACAATGGATTACGAGGTAATTCGCCGGTATTTTGATACATATAATCATCATTAGACTGATTTAATTTCATTGAATAGGTATTTAAGATAGATATTTGAAAAAAATAATCTTTTTTTGCGCCGTTTGCGCCGAAATTCTTGTTTGCGCTATTAACAAGGTGTGTGATCACGTGATTTCCGAACCCGATTTTCCAACGTGACGTAATCTGTGACGTAATTTTTACAGTCGATTTCCATTAAAATCTTCCTAACAAACTGACGGATTTTGATGATATGTAGCGCACCAAATACGATGGTATATGTATTTTATGTGTGCTCTGAAAGTTCTTTACAATAACTTATAAACTTCACAAAGAGTCTACTGTAAACACAGCTACAAAACATGACGTCATGCCGTTCGGAAACCCCACCTTGATTAAGGCGTACCGCCATTTTTGCTAAGGCGATAGTACGATACTACGATGACGATAGTACGATACTACGATGCCGATAGTACGATATAATATCGTAGTATCGTCATCGTACATTTTCTTAGCTAAGACAGATTAATTGACAGGTCAAAACACGGTATGGATTTAACTAGTCAATTTTATGATTTATGCACATTACTGCCTTTGGATATAGACTATGCTGGCTTTCACTTCTTTTAATTGGTAAGAACTGGAGCAGTATGGTGGGAACATCCTGCATATTAAATTACCCGACAAACCCAATGCGCCTGAACCGGGATATGTACCATCTGATACCTCTGCAGTGCAGTGTCGGTGTATATGTAATGCGTGGCGAACGATAATATGGTGCGTGTATATAACCCCATGTGGCGGTCAAGTACCAATGTTAATGCAATTACATACACATGTATTGCGACCGTTATGTACGGATAAAATGTAATGATACAACAGGGTGAAATAGATGATGTGTGAAATAAGGTAATGGTGAAATAGTGTAAGATTATCAAAAACTTGATCTTATCTGTATCAGCCTGCACATTCACACAGTCTGATCATGCCAGAACAACATTTATTGACATGAGTTATGGAAATAACTATGTTGAGTAGTTTGTGATTAAAAATACAGATCATGATAATAGCCTACTTTGATCACACTTGCCGTAATTACATTTTCATCAGCCGGCGGCCGAAGTATGATTTTGTCTGGCATCGAATGGTTATCGGATTGATACAACGCATATTGTAATGTATTGCGAGTAACATATACACCGGCACGTTAAACGGAAACCAATATACAAGCATACACGCAGTACTATGCATGACACATATATTAAAATATCATAATTGGGGTAATACTGTATGTTTCTTATCAAATATGGTTCCTTTCACTGAACTTGTTCACAGTTCACATGCATTTCTCTCATGATACTCATATTGTCATATATAGTTCACAGGTTATGTGCATTGACTTGGCATTTACGTAAATATATGAATAGTTCAGTAATTTATCTTTCAAACATGCTTTCTCTGTTGCTACTACAGTTTGTTTCTGAAAGTTCATAATACTGCGTCTCAAATAATACCAATATGTTTGTGATCAAATCTGTTTCCTTCCACTGAACTTCTTCATATTTCACATGCATTTCTCTCATGATACTCGTATTGTCACATACAGTTCACAATTCTGCGCATTGACTTCGCATTTACGTAAATATAGTAATATGTCAGCAAATCATCTTTCAAACAGCCCTTTCTCTGATGGTCCTATAGTTTGTTGCTGAAATTTCACAATAATACGTCTCTACCAATACCAAATGCCGCGGCTGAAAATACTAGACAAAAATATCTTGGGAATCATTATTCATGGAATAAACAACACTGCCCGAAATATTTAGCGAACATTATCAGTATATATGGGTTTAAATGTAGGAAAATGGTGATTACTATGTGACTCTCCTATGGTAATCCGTTAATACATCGTGTTCCGTTTAGGCCATCGTAATATCGCTATCGGGTCGATACTACTATAACCCAACACTATGATGACGATGACGCGATATCGTGATAGCACGATGACGATACTACGATATATAGGACAATGGTGGTGATTACTATCCGACATTCTTATTGTAAACCGTTATATGGCAGTTTAACAGTATGAATGTACGGTGTTCCGTTTAGGCCATCGTAATATCGATATCGGGTCGATACAACAATAACACGATAACGATGATGCGATATCACGATAGCACGATGACGATATTACGATAGTATATCGTTATCGTAGCAGGGTACTATTGTCATAATTATATCGTACTATGTCATCGTAGCATCCCTGATTGTACATGTACATTTTGATCAGGAACTAAGCACACTGCTTCCAAATCTAACTAGCATACAACATCCGATCATACATCATGTACATAAGACAAGATATTTATATTTAATCGGAATTTAATCGCTGTGAAGTAGATCCCGTGAACGGGGTCAAGTTTGTTTTCTACGAATTCATATCTCCTTGCCGATCATCACCCGATTTCCAAATATCACTCGCAGGCTGGTGCACATCGACCTGTGTTAATTACTCACGCCTATTTCCATCGCGCAATTCGGGAACCCTGCTACGTGTTGGCACGATTTATGTGACACTCTTATGAAAATTATTACTGGATAGTGTAAACATGCCGCATGTTGCGGAAATAATTCTGATGCCAGTTTAGCAAGTCTGGCTACTGTTATAGTGTACCAATTGATGGACTGAATGGCAAACAGTATAAACCCTGACTGAACCATGCAGATGCATTGTCCAATCTGGGACTAGACTGGTTGCACCATTCTTTGGAGGTCATGAACTCTGAGTAACTCCAGTGTGCAGACCAGACATGACCCGGTCAAATAGCTTGGATCACGCACAATGAATGCAGGATCGCTGTTGCAATGATTAATTGCTGTCTGCAAGTTATTTTGCAATTTCATAGATCATGTAATAACTATTTTAAGACTGTACATTGATGACTAGTATTTGAATTACACTGAGTCAAAACGTAAAACTATTATAATAACTTGTATTGTAGTTATTTACAGTCATTTGCATGTTACAGGTGGTTCCAAATATGATTCAGACGGCATAAGAACAGTCATACCTGTTCCAAAACTCGCCAGAACCACTATTTATGCTTATATTTAACGGCGGCACTGGCTCTAGGACCTTGCATGCCGTCTCCCAAGAATGGGAGAAAGAACGGAGGTAGAGATATTTTGAGAGAAGCCGGTAATTCGTATTTACAGAGCAACTACGAATTATCGGTACCCATTTACAGCTGGGTGAACTGGAACAGTGTGGATAAAGTGTCTTGCTCAAGGACACAACGCACGCCGCTAGGCAGGCTCGAACCCACGACCCTTGGATCAGTAGTCCGACACACTAACCATTACGCCACGGCGCTCCACACGCCAGAACCACTAGTAATTTCAGTGTGTTTTTATACAAAATAGAAATAATATTCCGAAATGCTACCGAAAAGCCTATATATATGTAAACTATACTGAGAAGGAAAAAGGAAAATAAAAGTTTACTCCGAGACCCGTTAAGTTGCAATAACCTTTATTATTTGATGTTTAATCTCGATACACATGTCAGAATGTGTCTAGAGTGCAAGATACCTGCATAGTCTCTGGAGCATCATCTTTGGAAGATGCGGATCAATGGATTGGGTAACAAGAGTTGTCAGAAGACAACGAAGCGCGCCTGGTGGTGCTTTAGTTTAACGAACATCAAGAAGCTGTGTGAAAGGAAGCAGGACTTAAAATAAATTTGCCCCACTGTTAAGTTCGCGAAAGCGCTAAAATTTCTGTTTCATCATGTTTTATCGGCGAAGTGAATGCATCGATTTTTAATAAATTTAGTCATAGAGTACTGCACATGAGAATCGCCTCCATATGGTTATCTGGTGCACTGCATTTATTATAATCTTCTCATGAGAATGATAGCACATGTGGTACCATTGTAATTCAATTTACTAGTGATATATAAGTATCCGCAATGTATGATTGCCGGTGCAGTGTGACTGCGACATGACGATCCGTTGATTACTTGTGTAAACGTTTTGGGACCATATCCCGGTAGGGTATCGTCCCATTTTGCATTAGCTGCACAGGATGCACTATATGACTACACCACGGTCAACAATTGCGCCATTTTATTTACGTTTCGCGCACTAAAATATAGGGAAAACCTGTAGGGCGTTGACGTTCATAATTCGCTATATTGTTATTGAGAAACAAATCTACAATATGACACAACACTATTACCATACACTTACCTAAGAAAGTGTGTATTAGCAAGATTGTTATGTCACTTTCCACGAAGTAGAAATGAAATAAACGCAAATTTGGAAGGACTACTCCGTAATAACGCTTATGTAATGCAGTGTAATTAAATTCAATTAGAGTTATGTACTCAGAACTAATATTGTATGCGTGTTACCCCATTACACGTTTCTACATACACGTGTCTTATAGTGAAACAAACTAAACTTATAATGATCTCTTAAAAGGCCAAAACCGGATATTATCGTCTGCTTTTATATTTTTCAGACATGTTTGAACAATGCACATGTTGGACAGCACATGATAATTGTCTACATTTGAGACAATTATCAGGTGCTTACAAACCAGGTTTTCATTACGTACAAGAAAATGTGGCCTGTCGGCACACGAATTCCACAGGGTGGCAGACATATTTTCGAAACTCCAGCGAACTTGTGAAGGACAGACACAAGGATACAGTCCAAACACAATATGCCACCGGCTCTACCGAGACCGGTGTAAAACTAAAATTAAAAGACAGACGACAAAAAAGAATACATGAATACACGCGCAGCATTTAATCCCGCCCCCATCGATTTTGCCGCGAATATTATGGAACATCTGATTGGCTGACTGAACGTATGAACCCATTAATTAGATAACCGACCCTGACTGGCACTTTGGTCAGACTAGACCATGCCTATAATGTCGGCGGTATATCTCGCTTTCCGTTTTGACTGCGGAACTCTGGACTTTACTCAGGCATGTATACGTTATTTAGTTGTGCTTACCAACCCTACATACAAGTATTATGATAATCGTACCTACATGTATACATAATGTAAGGTGAACGTCACTTGCGTCATGAATTCCATATGGTTCTGTATTTAAGGGGCAATTCCTTTGTTATTTGCGACTTTCTTTCTAGTTTTCACTGTTTCCGATCATGACTTGTGACGTAATGTTTGTCATACATGTATATAGTATGGTCACCTTTTAACTCGTTTGTTTATATTTTCAGCGGATATGACACTACAGGAATATGTTAATCTATTTGATGGAAAGAACGCTTTTTTGTGATTCCCGATGCGTAAGGAAGACAAATGATAGTTGGTAACGACACGTGTGCATACATGTGAATTAGAACACCATATCCGACTGTTTAAGGTCGATATCACTGAACTGTTTTGCATGTATGTCTAGACAGTCTGCTTTATTGTGCATGCCCTACATGAAAATACATGGTTTAGTGCTTATTCATTGTTTGCGTATAACCACTGTATTGTGTGTTCATGTAGTGTTGCGTGTTCTATTCATATATATATGTGTGTGTGTATATATATGTATCTATATGTGTGTGTGTATGTGTGTATATATATGTATGTATATGTGTGTATATATACATGTATATATATGTTGGTATTGTGTGTTATTGTTGTTTTGTGTGTTCTATTCAAGCTGGAAACGGAACATTTGCGGTAAAAGTTGTTTTTCTTTTATATCTGCGCTGTCTGCACGCGGATCTCACTATTCGCTGTCTGCACACGGATCTCACTGTTCGCACTGAATCTACTTTGTGATCTACTTATAAATGTGTCATGCCGAAACTGAGAGGGCATATGAAAATGTATATTTCTCTGATGAATAGATTATACTTCATATGGTAAAACATGTTCGCACAGCCATATTGTGGTAAGCATTGTCCACCATATATCCATTTTTATAAGATTTTCTTACTTCCTTGTGGACAGATATCTTACATGATGAACACATTCTGCATGTTTGACCCTGTAGTCCATACTTCATATACTCAAGTAGAATCGCAACATCTACCTGTAAAATGAGGGTATTTATGATAACCTTAACTTACTTTGTTCTAATCACCTATCTCTGGTCTTACCTCCATCTTCCTTCTTTTGAGCAACACGATGCAATATCAGTAGACATTTTATCAGCTACGTACAGGGTATACATGTATCATTGCACCCTAACTCTCCATGGCAACTAACATATGCACTTTAAACGTCCGAGGACTAGGATCTAAGTTAAAACGGACTCAAATATTCCAGTGGCTCAAGGATAACAATTACGAGATATGTTTTGTGCAGGAAACTCATTCAGTAATAAAAATAGAAAAGGAGTGGGAAACTGACTGGGGGCAGAAGGATTCTTTAGTGGAAAGTCAAGCAACTCTGAAGGAGTCTGTATTCTGTTTAATTCTAATTTAACATATAATGTTCTCAAATACACAGAAATAATTCCCGGTAGAATTCAGGCAATTGAAATTGATATAAACAATAAACAGATTCTGCTTATAAATGTATATGGGCCAAATATCGAAGATAAAACATTTTTTAAAAAGCTAGAAGATTTTATTTCTGAAAATGAAAATTCACGAATTATTATAGGTGGTGATTTCAATGTAGTCCTAAACTTTGATTTGGATAAAAGAGGTGGGTTACAAAGTACAAACAAACAGAACAGAGAAATTATGTTAAATAATATAGAAAAATATGATTTTACTGATATATGGAGGCAAAAACACGGAACAAAAAAAAAATATACATGGCATTCTAATTCTAGACCACCTATCCTATGTAGACTAGGTTATTTTTTACTATCGGACAATTTGGTGAATACTGTTTCTAAAAGTGAAATCAAATGTAGTTTAAAAACAGATCATTCATTGGTACAAATCATGATAAATATCAATGATCAGCCTAGAGGCCCAGGATATTTTAAATTGAATAATTCAATTCTTTTCGAAAATTATTATAAAACAATTATTACAAACATTATAGCGGAAATTGCCAATATTAACCATGAAGCAAACCCTAACACTTTATGGGAGTTAATTAAAGGAACAATCAGAAATGAAACTATCAAATATACTACAAAACGTATTAGAAAAGATAAAACAGACGAAAATAAATTACAGCAGCAAATTGATCTATTAAGTAATGACAATATTCAAACACCTGAAGCAATCAATGAATTAAATAATTGTAAAAGCCGTCTAGAAGAAATTTACAAAAGACGAGCAGAAAGTATTATTTTTCGATCGAAAGTAAATTGGGTGGAGGCTAGAGAAAAGAATACAAAATTTTTTGCGGCGCTTGAAAAAAGAAAATTTGAAAGAAAAATTATTTCACAGCTAACTGTAAATGGAAAACTTGTTACAGACAAGGAACAAATTCTACTAGAAGAAAAACATTATTATGAAAAACTATATAAGAAAAAAGAATGTACAGATACTGATATTATTTTTTTCCCAAATGATTATAATAATAAGTTAAATGATGAGGAGAAAAGTAAATGTGAAGGAATATTGACAGAAGCTGAATGTTCTAATGACTTAAAAGAAATGCAAAACAATAAGAGTCCTGGGTCGGATGGAATAACTGTAGAATGTTTAAAAATGTTTTGGAATGACATAAAAAGTAATTTGGTAAAATCATGAAACTTTTCGATGGAGCAAGGCGAACTAACAACACTACAAAAACAAAGTGTTATAAATTTAATTCCAAAAACAGGCAAAGATACAACACACCTCGCCAACTGGAGACCAATAAGTTTGCTAAATATCGACTACAAAATAGCAACAAAGGCCATTGCAAATAGAATAAAAAAGGTATTAAATAATTTAATAGATTCTTCACAAACAGGATTTATTAAAGGTAGATATATTGGAGAAAATATAAGGCTCTTATCCGAAGTAATTGAACACGCAAATGATAAAAATATACCAGGAATCTTATTATTCGCCGATTTTGAAAAAGCATTTGATAGTATAAGCCATGAGTATATAATTAAGGTATTAACCTTTCTAAACTTCGGACCCAGCTTAATCAAATGGATTGAAATATTTTATCATAATATATCTAGTTGTGTAACAAATAATGGCTATCTTTCAGATTGTTTTCCTTGGGAAGAGGAGTAAGACAAGGATGTCCATTATCTCCTTATTTATTCATAATCGCAATAGAAATACTCTCGCACAGTGTCAGAAAAAATAAATTAATAAAAGGAATAACTATAAATAGTGAAGAAATAAAAAATACTATGTTCGCGGATGATGCTACATTTTGCATGGACGGGTCTAGACAATCTCTCGAAATATTAATTAGTACAATAGATAATTTTGGAAACATTTCAGGTTTACGTTTAAACTATTCTAAGTCAATATTGTTTAGAACAGGTTCGACGAAGAACTCTACAACTACGTACTGTGATGATAAACCATTTTCATGGACTGCAGATGTGGCCAAAACTTTAGGGATATATTTTTGTAATGATAAAAATAAAGTGCATAGTTTAAACATAGATCCTAAAATAAAGGAATTTCAGCAATGTTTAGGCAAATGGAAAAAAAGAAAGTTCACCATACTAGGTAAAATAACTGTCATCCAAAATTACTATTCCCTTTAACAGTTCTAGACAATCCGGAGCAGGAGACTTTAAAGCAAATTATACGCATTATGTTTGATTTTCTCTGGGATTCAAAGCCTGATAAAATTAGTAGAAAAATTATTGTTAAAACGTTCGAAGAAGGCGGGCTAAAAATGATAGAATTAGAATCGTTTATTGATGCACTAAAGGCTACATGGGTCAAACGACTTGCAGAAACTGAAAATCACGGAAAATGGAAAGTACTATATTTAAATTATTTGAAGTCTTTTGGTGGTGTACATATATTTGAAGGAAATGTAAACCAAACAGACGTAAAACATTTGATAAAAAATAATTTTTTGACAGATGTTCTTAAATCATGGTGCAAGCTAAACTCCTGCGATAATCCAGAAACAATATCACAGCACATTTTATGGAACAATTCGAAAATAAAAGGTAATGGAAGAATGTTTTACTACAAGGAATGGGCTAATAAGGGGATTAAATATATAAAACAACTATACGATTATAGAACTACATCATTCTTCAATTTTACAAAAATAAAAGAACTATTTGATGTTAGTAATAACGATTACCTAAAATTCTTCAAACTGATTTCGTGCATTCCTCAAGACTGGAGAACACGAATTAAAAATGAAAGAATAAACACGATTAATACAAAGATACTATTAATAGAACAAATAAAAACCACGACCAAATGTAATAAGAAGCTATATAACATGTTTCTTAATCAACAGAAACCGGTTATGCATAAAGCCAAGACAAAATGGGATGACGAATTCGCGGATAAAAATATAAATTGGAAGATAGTCTACACAAATCATTTTACAAACACTATAAGTTCTAAACTTAGGAATTTTCAGTACAAATTTTTGATGAGAATTGTTGCTACAAACGATTATTTACTTAAGTGTAACATTGTCAGCTCCAATTTGTGTGATTTTTGCGCCATGGCTCCAGAAACAAATAAGCACCTTTTTTGGGAATGCACTATAAGCCAACATTTTTGGTCACAGCTGAATACCTTTTTAAACAATAATAATATTGTATGTAATTTTGATTGGCACACTGTTTGCTTCGGGCAATATGAGCAAGACAACAAGTTTTTCAACTTTTGTATCATACTAGGAACATATTTATATACATGTAAATTACGAAACACGGAACCTAAATTTCCAGAGTTTATGTCTTACCTAAAGGCAACACAAAATATTGAAAAAGAAATTGCAATGAATAGAAATAAGCTCATAGTTCATGAACGAAAATGGAATGTTATCCAATTAGACTAACACTCATTTAGAGATACACGAACCTTCTGATTATACATACAAATATTACAATTAGGTATAACAGCATATACCGTAATAGTATTGTATCGTGATGTGTTGCTCAATTATTATTCACTAAACCTATTTCACCATATCTCATTTTCAACTCTATTCTCTCATCTAAATAACATTCTTAAATAAATCCAACCTAACCATGTATGAACAATACGTTATAATCTATAATTATTTACAATACATGTACTCATAGTTGATTGTAAACAAGGAGTGTAACCTATAAATTCATGTTGTTAAACTGCTTGTAACTCATTTATTGTTTGTATATGACTATGTATGGAAATAAAAAACTTAAAACTGATAACCACTATATTTATGGATGAAACTGGAAAAACGGGGCTTATGGGGTATGCCACCAGCGTAGTATGGACATCCGTGTAGTCTGATCGGCGTCTACACCGTTCGCTATTCCATGAATGAAACGCCCGTCATGTTTCTAAAGCAACATACATTGTATATCGTTATTAGCCAAAATAGGTGTCATATTTGATCAGGAACTACACATAAATCGCATAAACCCAAAGTTGCCTGTCACAGTCACATTTATGTTCCTATTTCTGCTTGCATTAGCTGTTTCAATCACTAACCAACTAACTAATATTTGACAAGAATGTTTAATACACGTGCCGCAGTTATGGTATAATTCAGAGAGTGCGTTAACTTGACATATATTTGGAACATTAACATTGTGAAAATTAACCGTCGATAGGAACAATTAGTAAACCTAACTACATTTTATGACCAAGTTCTTTGTAACAAATGCTTGTTTCAGAACGATAATATTATGACCCTTTTCATATTGACCTCATTACATGTATGTGCTTTTTGCTTTCATAGTGACTTTTATGAAAATTTAAATAGCTACTAATGATTGTCAGAGAACGGAATCTTATAAAAAAATTCATAGCGACTAATGTTTGTCTGAGAAACGCGAATGTTAGGAACATTTTCATAGCGGCTACAATATGTGGGCGCGATGGTACGTTTTATGAACATTTTTATAGCGACTAAAATTTGTCTGAAGGCAGTAGTTTTCATAGCGACTTCATAGCGGCTTATGAAAATTTTCATAGTGAGAGGGATAGTACGGCTTACGAACATTTTCATAGTGAGAGAGAACATTACGGTTTATGAACATTTTTATAGTGACAGGGATGTTACGTTTTATGAAAATTTTCATAGTGAGAGCTATTGTACAGCTTATGCAAATTTTCATAGTGAGAGGGAATATTACGGTTTATGAAAATTTTAATAGTGAGAGGGATGTTACGGTTTATGAAAATTTTCATAGTGAGAGCGATTGTACGGCTTCAAGAAAATGTTCATAGCGAGAGGGATAGTACAGCTTATGCAAATTTGCATAGTGAGAGGGAATATTACGGTCTATGAAAATTTTAATAGTGAGATACGGTTTATGAAAATGTTCATAGTGAGAGCGATTGTACGGCTTAGGAAAATTTTCATAGCGAGATGGATATTACTGTTTATGAAAGTTTCATCATAGTGAGAGGGATAGTACGGCTTAAGAAAATGTTCATAGCGAGAGGGATATTGCGGTTTATGCAAATGTTCATAGTGACAGGGAATATGACGGTTTATGAAAATTTGCATAGTGAGAGCGATAGTACGGCTTAAGAAAATTTTCATAGTGAGAGGGATAGTACAGCTTATGCAAATTTTCATAGTGAGAGGGAATATTACGGTCTATGAAAATTTTAATAGTGAGATACGGTTTTATGAAAATGTTCATAGTGAGAGCGATTGTACGGCTTAGGAAAATTTTCATAGCGAGATGGATATTACGGTTTATGAAAGTTTCATAGTGAGAGGGATAGTACATTTTATGAATTTTTCATAGTGAGATCGATTGTACGGCTTATGATAATTTTCATAGTGATAGTACGGTTTATGAAAATTTTCATAATGAATGTTATGAAAATGTGACTTCAATATGTGAGTTGCATTGGTGATGGCTGAGTAATTTTCATAGTCAAGTGCAGTCCGAATTTTTCATAACCCTCCTTATGGCTATGGGGTCCATATTTTGAGCAACTGGATTTGCTCAAACAAAACTGGAGCCTGTTGTACTAGTTTTGTCTTTTGTGTGTATCAAAACCGAAACGAAGGCGGGGAGGCATGGTGCGACGGGAATAGCTCCGCCATGATCCGCCCATGTGTTGTAAACTATTTTAGCCGTGTGTATGCCTAAGCGAATTATTGCTGTATTAGGGAGCATTCCTTTCCTTGTCAAACTAGCTTGGGCAAGCTGCTGTACGAATGAACTGAGCACATGATGCGGGTGTGTTTGAGTCACTGTGGGTAGTGCAATAAATACATATATATACAAGCATAAGGACAAACACACTCTGGAACTGTTTCTTGAAAGTAATATATAGCTATAGTTGTGATAAGGTGTTGTGATGGTTCGCCAATACGTTTTGACTTGTTCCGAATATCAAGAAGGAATACACCCTTAAAAACTGAAATCGGTTAATATAACACCGTCCATTCGAGTACGGAGTGTTGCCGCGTTACGTTTGCGTCGTGTATGTGGCGGTGACTGTGAAATCGGAGTAGTACTATTAATTGATGGGTATTACATTATATGATTATCACATCGCTGGTTGTCTGTGATTCTCATACTGCAAATTTATATTTCACGTTTTACTAGATCTAATCAAAAATTTAAATTACCATTAATTATAATATATACAGCTAAAGATGCAATCACGGGGTGGCGACTACTATATGTACCTGAGTATTTGTGGGGGAAGAGAGGGGGGGGGGGTCATTTACCCTATGTTAATTACTGGGTACCTACATACTGATCCATAACCTATTTGAAGATTTACAGTCGGAGACATGCATACTATTATAGTGAAAACAAGAAATGCGTCTGTCGAACGCGGATGCCACCTGCAGCATATTTGAGAAACTGTGACAAATTGGTTAACCGAAAAGTGTGACGGACGGATAGACGGACGGACGGACAGACGGACAGACAGACAGACAGACGGATATACGGACGGTCCAAACACTATATGCCACCCGTTTCTTCGAAACCCGGTGGCATAATAAGTGTTGAAGACAAGCATTGTTCCTCATGGTCGTATTTGTCATTGGTTATTCAAGATGGCAACTCGAATATATATCTGTGGAGATAATTGTGCAGTGCATATGATTTGCGAAGATGAAATTTGCAAACAAAATGAGGAGAGTCTGTGTTCGTGGAAGGGGCATACAGTTGAAACTTGGATCATCATTGTACTGTCGGTACTGTACTGTATTTTGTGTTTGCTTTTTTTACAGCAGGAAATTCTACGGCGAGTACAGAGGGATGTAATATTTTAGAATAACCTGATACTTACCTCCTGGGGGTTAATGTATCTACCCAGAGTGCGCCGGCTG
Source organism: Conchocele bisecta (assembly GCA_029237695.1). NCBI lineage: Eukaryota > Metazoa > Mollusca > Bivalvia > Lucinida > Thyasiridae > Conchocele > Conchocele bisecta. The sequence goes on along the minus strand of CM055277.1, from coordinate 5,719,256 downwards.
AGACCCGTGGCCTCCTCCATGCGCCTGAGTGGGTCATCCAAATACATGGCATGACCCACTCGCTTCTCTGATGAGAAAAATCTTCTCAATTCACTTAAAACGTCTTTCAGTTCGGCCATCTTGTAAAAAGAACGTTTTTATTTCAGAAAAAAAGCAAGCCATTTCTTTCTTGCGCGGTAAGAACCGGAAGTAAAAGAAGGGATTGCAATGAGAGAAATAGATAATTGGATCTATAAAAAATAAATATACATCAGATAAAAACGTAATTTTTATTTAGTGTAACATAGAGATCTACATATCTATAGTATAGATTTCAACAAACAAGGCCTTTGAAAAGCTTTTTCACAGGAACTTGTGTTACAAACGCATGTGCGCTCTCAATTGCCTTCATTGGTTCCATCTGAATGGCTACAGCAACATTTCAGACAAAACCATAATTCTAAACTTATTACCATTGAAAAATACAACCCAGTTTGTCACATTTACTGACCAACATAATTTCACAATATTCGATTGCGAAGACCCCTTACTCATAACCATTGGACTCGTCCGCATCGGAATTACCGCCATCTTGTTTTGACCATAGGAGCTTTATGGGATGAACGAAAAGCCGATGTGATAATCCAGTTACACTGATGATGTCTATGTATCTCGTATACTATACATCCTGCGATAGGAGTCATTAACAAATCGGTTTCGTTCATCCCATAAAGTGCCTATGGTTTTGACACACGAAAAAACACCGACGGTTCATTCAAAACAGAACAGATTTAGGACATTTATTTTAACTGACAACTAGAAATAAATGTGTAATTACAATTTAGAATGTTCAGTTAGTGTAGTACAATAGGTAAGTCTCATTCCGAACCATTACGTTTATAGTTGCTTATTTGTTCTTGACATTTTGAAAATCGGTCAAATTGTCAATTCTTGCAAACCAGACGGACATTTGTATGGCAAGTGCCGTCCGTGGCAGTTTTTTTTAAATAACTTAATTATTTGACGGATTTTTGTGAAATAAAAAGGAGGCTCATTTCTAAAAAACTGCTTTGGATAGTTTTAGAAAAAAAAATAATAAGTTTGGCGTGTTTTGATAGCAATACATTTTGGGCAGCATTCCACGAAACAGACACGAAACCAATATTTGACCGAATTTCACGAAATAAAAAGAAGGCTCATTCTTATCTTTTCCTTTAATTTAATACTATCGAAAAAAATATTGTTTTTGAATTGTTTATATGGCCGTAAAATTTGAGCAGCTTTCGTGAAACAGACTATAAGCGTGGACATGCCGACTGACTACACGAGGGACACATATGCCAGTTTATGCAGTGTATGTGTCCCGGATGTGGGACGGTGGCTCGTAGGTAGGGAAATCACCCAATCGCTTGACCATCATCGTGTGGCAGTCAGACATGTCGAAGGGACAACTACCACATAAAGATACCTACATGTATCACTAAGTAAGATATGAGCATTTGTCTATCGGGCTGATAATTTGTTGAAATTACACCACCCTCCCAATGCAAGAAACCCTCCCAATGCATATTAATATGAACCATTTTATCACGATACATATCTCTTAGATAGGACTACATATTCCATGTTTGCAAAAATTTCAACTTTAATTCCGTAATGTATCCACGTAATGTATCCACCGTATCAATTTAGCTTAGTTATTACTATACTATATTTGTACATGTTTAGCCATTGTGTCATTCCATTTTCATGCTCGTATTAAACATACCACATGTTTTCCTGTATTATGTGACCTCAGAGAATAAACGATTATATATACCTCCATTAACATGATTAAAGGAATATTATCGAGACGGTTTACATGAGGGGTGACAAAATATAATTACATGTACGTCCAGGAATAAATTAAGAAATTATGAAAGGCATATTGAAGGCCATTTTATTTTTTATATCGTACAATATTTTCTTTAAATGCGCCTAGAAGTATATGTTTCGACCACCATTTGAACCGTCTCATCGAGACGGTTCAAATGAGTGGTCACAACATATACTATCATTGAGAAATATATATTTTTTTAAAATCAGATTAATATTGTGAGATATTCCGAATTAGTGTCAACCTTCACCCGTAGTGTCACTTGACAATTCAGTTGAAATGAATCACATATCTAGTCACGTTTGGACAGTCACTTTTAAATGCCTCATTGCTAAATATACTTGTACGATTCCTTACAGTTAGGCGGTCGATAGACATACAATGTATGCCATACATTCTGAATTTAGTCGAACATTTCTTTTTGTCCATATTACATGTACCACCGCGAGTCACTATCAGTAAAATATAGATTACTAAATGATTACATCTTAATAGCGGGCACATGTAATTTTTAGAACTGGTGGAATAGTGACTACATTTATTTAATTCATATAAAGAACATTTCGTGCCTGCTTAATGGGCATGTACCTTTTATGGACATGCATGCGGCATTTCATTACATAATGGGACTTATTACATGCATGTATGTGTGCCTGGATGAATGTGTTCTTTACCGGGTAAATCCAGATCAGTCTGTGCATCTGAACAGTCTGATGAGGATCTACACTGTTTGCATTACATCAATGAAACACTTTTCTCATAAGCAATATAGATCGTCATCAGGCTACAGGAATGTGGTATTTGATCAGGAACTACACTGGTTGCAAGTCATAAATATGTTGCGAAATCTATACCGATCCGTTTCCACCACACGGAGGCTGCGCTGTCTGGTTTAGCTCTACACTGCCAGTGAACCCTTTCACCCGTAAGTAACTGGAATGGATAAATGTTAATTTTGCAACCAATCCAAACCTCACAAAATGATTTTCAGACTAGTCCATTTATGAAAAGAGGTGTTTTTGTTCTCCAAAATATGAAAATTACTTTCAGAAAGTGAAGCGCAGATCCTGATTAGACGGATCGTCACGTGTCGGCTCATCTGGAACTACACGTTTGCCAATGCCACTATACATGCCTGTGGCGTTGAAATTGACCGTTTGACGCTATAACTTAGTGTTACATGTGAGAGGCATAATAATCCTCTGAAAGAAACCGGATATCTAGTGCTATAAGTGTGTTCTGTAAGAGGCATAATAATCCTCTGAAAGAAACCGGATATCTAGTGCTATAAGTGTGTTCTGTAAGAGGCATAATAATCCTCAGTACAAACACACACAGATATACAGACAACCAGTCATGAGATGTGATGATAATATGTGCATGTACATATTACAATGAACAACACAACAACAGTATATATAAACAGAACAATAAATCGGTTCTAGATTTATAGCAACAAAACAAACACAAAAGGTATTTGTGGAAAAGGGGGATGTAACGGTATTGTAACTTGGGACGAGTTGACCAGCGCTCGCACGGTCATTCCCCGTTGGATAGACGCCAGACAGAAATATGAGTTATGTCCCATAGGCAGAATATACGCCATTTGTAGATAGAAACAATGAAGGTCATTTGCAGAACCACGAGGGTTTTAGTAATATTTAATTACATCCACTCGACGATACAATACAACTCTGCCTTCTTTCCTGAAACATATACATGATATATATTAAAAAAAATAAATACATGTGTAATTGTCGGATATTGTAACTGCACATTTAGTTAAAATATAATAACTTATTTTTATTATTTCTTCTCGGAAGTATATGTTGTATACACCATCTGAACATTCTTGCGGAGACGGTTCAGATGAGTTGTCACAACATTTACATGCACTTTTGATGAGAAATAAAAAAGACAAGGTGTTAAAGTATTCTCTTACTTGATACTTGGGGTCCAGTGTGTCGCCAGACAGATTCAATGGTTGCAGGGGAAATAACTGGGTCAACAAACCGGGGAATACCACTGCATACGGGGGAATGTCAGGTGGAACAGCATCTGTAATGACACACAGACCAATATGCACAACATTTGTACAGCAAGCAAACTATAGTCAACTTACACTCTCTAGTACTGGTGAGAGACGTCTATCTTCAACAAGGAACACCGGCAGAATAGCCAACATTCACAGGTGCACATGAAATACGCACATAATGCCTACGTCATAGGCTCGACGAGTCCACTTCCTGTGCAGGTAGCACAGGTACCTGTAACGAGAAACACTACACTCCCCCCAACTCTATAAAAGGTAGGGGTGTGCTACTCGAAGGAACATATCTATCCGCTTGGCTCAGCTATCATCCCGGAATCTGCTTTCTGCTCAATCTACTAACCTGTAACGCAAACCAAAACGAAGCAGTTAACATTTTCATCAGATTACAAAAGGATACAGCCAAAAAGGATATTCAGCCTGATAGCTCTCGTCAGTCATATTCGCCCTCGTCCGTTCACGGTGTCCTCAGAAGACGTCTGGTATTGCCGTGTGTTCCCGAGCCATCACCATAATGGTCCATCGGCTCAGGGAACTTGAGTCATTATGGTATCTTATACACATGCAGTAGCAGCATTCTATCTGCAATACCATTTATATTGCAGCCCGTTTGACTCATATAACACTGTGCTCAGTGTTAAACTATAACTTGGCCCATTATTGTATTGTCCACAAATACATATAACTTGCTAACGGTTTCTCCTTGTCTGCTCACACATACTGTATGATGGTGCATGTAATATTGAGCTTACATGTTGTTCTGTCTCTGCACATCTGGAAATGCGTCTTTGTGTTTGCATGACAACACTGTGTGGAACGTTGATCACCAAGTATGTCTATGAACACAAACTAAACTTGCATTGACTGTATGCGTGTCCAAATATGGGTGTGTGTGTGTTCCCAGATGAATTATGGCACAGTGTTCATATATTGGTCATCCTTAATTGTAGAATACCACATGTTGCGCTGGAACCGGATCGTGGTCTGGAAGGATGGAATAATATTCTGCATAGTCAATCAGAACTTTGTGTGCTCTTCTTCACTCCTTGATTTGTACCGTCTGTTCAACTGTTACATTAAGCTAGTGTTAGTAGTCACTTCCAACATGTGTGTGTGTGTGGGTATGTGTGTAGAATCTACACGTGTACATTTTATTGTAAATCAGTGTAACATGTTGTATGTCAGTCTCGTATGGTAGTTAGTTTTCACTGATAGTGTGTTTTCCCAGAGGAAACCTTCAACACAGTCGTTCAGTTCTGTATCATTGGACATGTCCTAGTGGAGGCACTTGAACTGATACCACGGTCGATACAGCACTCGGACAGCAACGACAGGGCATCGCACTCGTTTGTTAGTCCTTTTTGTCATGTTCAATTTACGGCGACCTATGTATGATGCTGAGGTTGGATACATGTCTGACCTTTCTGGGATAACATCCACATACACTTTTCAACACAGAAAAACACAATGGGCCATGTCTGCTGGATGTTGAGGACGCAGTTGAATGGGCCCAAGGCCAACGGCTGACCGGGCTATCTATCACACTCGCGTTTGAGCTCAATCCAGGATATATACGAGTTGAATGTAACCAACAAGGTGTCCAACATTGAAAATACACAAAGTGACATGTATAGAAATATTCAATGTTTTGAGGCCAGTATGAAGACCTTATGTGGGCGGTTAGACAATGTCGTGTCATGCGTGGACTTGCATTCAAAAATGCTAAAACTTATCGCATACAAAAGCATAGACGGGGAGGCCAGAGGTAGGCGAAACAATTTATTATTCCGTGGGATCGGTGAGCGAGACAATGAAGACTGTTTAGAGGTGATGAAAGGTTTTCTACATAGGAAATTGTGTCTTGATTCCCGCGACATCTCCATAGCGCGCGCTCACAGGTTAGGCCGTCCCCGTTACCGTTATATACGTCCGATTATTGTTGCGTTTACTGAGTTCACAGACACTGAGCTGATCATGAGCAATGCTCGCCATTTGAAGGGGACAGGTTACGGAATTGACAGGGATTATCCGCGAGAAATAACCGATGCCCGGAAAAAACTGTACCCTGCTTTCAAGTTAGCACGTGAAACAGGTAAAAAGCCGAGCATAAAATACCCAGCCCGGTTGGTTGTAGACGGCAAAACGCAACAGGATGAGCTGCCCGACTGGTATGAAACTATGCAGGGTGACAGAATAGGCATGCTGAACGAGTTGCCCCGTGGTGCATATTCGACGTCGACAGTCGCGGACGCTAGTGGCAACGTTAACGCTCCGAAAGAGACACCGCCAGTGACACGCCAACATCAATCCCCGAGTTTGCCCAGCGCCACTAGACCGCCACGTTTTGATAGGGCTACAGACGGGCAGCCACGTCCGCAGACTCTGATTGGCCAGCGTTTTACTAAACCGCCTCCACCACAACGTAGTTTCGATTCGCCGAGGCAGCCAGTTCCACCGACGTCCCAGTACCTGCCGCCACCCACTTCATATCCGTGCTTCCCACCGCGACCACCTCCACAGATGCACAGCTATTCCGATGTTACAAGACAGCCAGGTGTATTCAGTGGGAATACAACATACACCAGTATATTCCCCAGTGTTAGTACAGCATACACCAGTGTACCAAGTGCAAACACCGCATACACCAACGTACCAAGTGTGAGTCACATACACACCAGTGTAGCCAGTGTCGATACCGCGCACACCAGTGTAGTCGGCGCAAACACCACACACACCAGTGTAGCCAGTGCACCCAGCACAAACACCACATACAATGTTTTGTCGACACAGCCCAGCAATGTGCCTGTTACTCAGATTGTGTCAGGTCCCTCATATATCACCAGTACGCCAATAAACAATACAAACAAGCGAAAACCGTCACAATCGCCAACAGTAGATGACTCGTCGGTCGCGCTTTCACCTGAGACTGACCATTCGCAGTCATTATTACCAAGTGTCGCCAGACAATCGAACACAAATGTAAACACTAACAATAGTACTACGAATCATGAACATATAAACATTAGCATAAACTCAGGCACCCACAGATCAAGTTCATGTAAACGTCACCAGACACGTGCTAGCCAGTCGGCCAATAGTGCGAATCGTGCAGTTGGCGCGAACGCACCACGTGATGTTACAAGCCACACAATGACTCGGTCAGTGAGCAGATCACGTGATATAAACAGTGGCGGTTCACAATAGCACAGCGGGGAGAGTAGGCCAAATACAATTACGTTTGCATTGCTAAATGTGCAAGGTCTTGTCACGAAGAGAATTAATAAATTACATTCACCTGAACTTTTAGAAATATTCAAACATAACGATATAATTGTGTTTACCGAAACCTGGACGGATTCATTATCTGATATACATGTTGACTCATTTACCCATTATCCATTACACAGGTCTTGCAAACATAGCAATGCGAAACGTAACTCTGGGGGCATTGTAGTCTATGTGAAGGATTATTTAGCTAATGACGTCACTTTATATTTAGAACACTCCGACGCATACATGTGGCTAAAATTGAATAGTAATTTATTCAATCTACCACATGATTTGTATATGTGTATTTCCTATATTATTCCTGAGAATTCTAGCCGGCAAGCTTTTGTTGAATCGAACATTTTTAATTATGTGCTTGATGATATTAGTATCATTCAGAATAATACAAAAAATGAATGTAATTTTTATGATGTTGGGCGACCTAAATAGCAGATGCGGATTATTAACATGATTATGTATCGATGGATCACGCTGAACACGTAGATACGTTGCCCGATGATTATATATGTGATAACGATTTACCGAGATTGTCACAGGATACTGGAATTAATTCAAACGGGCGATTATTGATCGAACTTTGTAAATCCTCCGGATTACGTATTGTAAACGGCAGAGTGTGTGGTGAGACGGGCAAATGTATACGTGGGCAGCAGAGGTAGTGTCTCGTTGACTAGTCATGTATTATTACATTTATTTTCCACATTTTGTGTTTGAGACCAAAATATTATCATGTGTATTTTTATTTTTCAATGAGTTGTAGTCGTACTGAGCAGAATTCAGTTCACCAAAGTACGAATAATAGCCAACAATTAACGCATAAATTTGTGTGGCAAAATGATAATATAGATGCCTACAAAAGCGCGTTGTGCTCACCTGGCGTTACCGAGCAACTCGATCGACTAACACAAACATTACGTAATGAGTCGTCTGAAAATGATATTGATAACGCCGTTTCTAGTTTTAATAATCTGATTGACTCTGTTTGCGAACCTTTATTTAAAAAACCGATAAAAGCACAAAATAAAAACATAGCGGAATCAGTAAAATACAAATTAGACGAAACTACTGAATCGGCAAAACGCATATTTTTCAATAATCTGAATAAATACAGGAGGGATGATACAAATTATAATCGAACACAACTAGTAAAGTCGAGGAGTGATTACAAGCAGTGTCATCGTAATTACATGTATGAACAAGCAAAATCCCAAATCAATAAGTTATTATTACAAGCTAGACGAAAAAATGCCAAACAGTACTGGCAAAATGTTGAAAGAAACTGCAGGCTTACCCAAATCAAACACAATTTCTGCTGATTCTTTTGTACAGTATTTCAAAGCCATAAATAATCCAACAGACCATTTTTTCCAGCCAGATGAAGATATTATTCATTTTAATGAGGTATATTTTGAATCGGAAATAAAAATAATGTTCGCTGAATTGAATATCGAAATTTCTAAGGAAGAACTTTTGCAATAAATTTCCCAGTTATCAAATGGACGGAGTGGGGGACCAGATAGTATTTAAAACGAATTTCTAATTCATGGAAAAATACTAATTTAACACCATTTCTGCACAAACTGTTTAATACAACTTTCAATAATGGTTATTTCCCGGAGGCCTGGTCTGAAGGTTATATAGTACCACTTCATAAAAAAGGTAACGTAAATGATGTAGGTAACTATAGGGGAATTACATTACTTAGTACTATTGGAAAATTATTTTCAAGAATATTAAATAATAGGCTCACACTGTGGGCCGAGAAATATTTTATATGTTTTGAATCACAAGCTGGCTTTAGAAAACATATGTCAACTGTTGATCATATATTTATACTACATGGAATGATTACCCATCTACTTAACCAAGGGAAACAACTACACTGCGCTTTTGTTGATTTTACGAAGGCATTCGATTATATTGTGAGAGAAAATATCTGGTATAAATTAATACGCATAGGAGTGAGGGGCAACATGTTAAGTGTAATAAAATCTATGTATGATAACATAAAATCAAAAGTAAAATTTAATAATCAATTAAGCGAAGAATTTACCTGTATGCTAGGGGGTGCGTCAAGGGGAATGCTTATCACCATTTATATTTGCAATGTATATAAATGATTTAGAAGATGAGTTCTATTTAAACGGAATTGATGGGATAGACATTGGCATGATACATATTTTGTTGTTATTAATATGCTGATGACATTGCAATTTTAGCAACGTCAGCAAGTACATTTACAAAAAGGGCTAGACACATTATACAATTATTGCCAAAAATGGAAACTTACAGTAAATACTAAGAAAACTAAAATTATGATTTTTAGAAAAGGCGGCCGACTTCCCCGTAAATTTGAAATTCTATTATAACGATTACGAAATAGAAATAGTAACACAATTTTCATACTTAGGAGTGGTTTTCACGCCAGGTGGCTCCTTTTCAGAGGCCAATAATACCTTATCGGACAGGCACAAAAGGCAATTTCAAATTATATACATATTTGAAACAATTTACTGACTTATACCCCTAAGCATATGCTGGAATTATTTGATAAACTTGTCCTCCCTATCCTGAATTATGCCGGTGAAGTATGGGGGTTTTCACAGTCCATGCAAATTGAAAGAGTGCATTTACAATTTTGTAAACGCGTGCTAGGTGTCAAAATATCAACACAAAACGATTTTGTTTACGGTGAACTAGGCAGAACATCACTTAGAACAGGTCGTTTTATATAATATAATTAAATATGGTTCAAAGTAATCGATCAAGTGATCGGAAATATATTAAATGTATATATCACATGATGCTTAATGATATTGAACGGTCACCAACTGTGAAAAATTGGGTCTCTCTGATTAAATCTATGTTAACACAGCTTGTTTTTACCATGTATGCTTTCGCAAGGTGTGGGGACGTCATAAGATTTTTATCAACATTAAAACAACGCTTAACAGACAATTTCGTTCAGGACTGAACACTAGAATAAATGAAGCTAGTAGAGCTTTATTTTATAAAAATATTTCATCTTTTGAATATCAATGCTATCTCGATTTCATCATGTAAACAAGTTTAGAGTGGCTCTAATCAGACTGCGTATCTGCCCACAGGCTGGAGGTTGAAACCGCAGATGCATAGACCAATTAGCACACCCTTTGATGATCGTAAATGTAAATTCTTGTAACGTGTTAGAAGATGAATTTCATTTCTTGTTTATATGTCCTGCTACAATGACTTGAGGGCGTACGCTACATCGGCCAATATTATAGAAGTAGACCTAACATGTTAAAATTAGTAACACTGTTTCATTCAGATAGAGCGTCTTATATAAGAAACCTTGGTAATTTCGTTTTCAGAGCGTTCGATAAACGTAACGAAATTATATCTCAACTAAACAGATATATGTAGTAATTTATTCTTGAAATAACTGGAAATCAATTGTGTATACTTACATTTATATACAATGCACAGTACATTCTTTGAACAGGCTGTGCGAATGCGCTGGCTGATCTGGGACTCCGCTGATCTCCAAGTCGACATGTGCATTTATGTCATTTTGTACCATACAATCATATACCGTTTGTTTACAGTATGGCATGTATTATATGTGAATGTACATGACTGTATTATTCATGTGACTAGTTGTTTTACGCTATTGTGATGCTGATTTAAAGCGAATTTGCCAAAAACAAAAACTCTCCCGAAATTAAACAAATTATTTAACTACTAGTAAGCTTTGTATGCTTTGTTTCGTTAAATTATCCTATACTTGTGTGGAAAGTAGATACATGTATTATAATATGTGCACTATTACTTTAAAACGATACTTGGAATACATTGTATGATCAAAGTATTCCTGTTTGAGGGAAAGAACGCCATGACGCTACCACTGTTGCATTGTTTTATGTATGTGTATGTACTTATATAGACATGTAATACTATACCACATTTAGAAAGAAGACATACATGTATATGGGTGTGTATATGTGCGTATATGTGTGTACATGTATGTGCATGTATCTATTTGCCTATTTGCCACGACTGTGGTGTTTCTAAATTTATTATATTTAGTAGTTACCCATGTACGCCGTCTTGCATTGTACGTATATTATACCATAGTCATGTATGTATGCTCATGAGGCAGATGCCTCGATGCAATAAACTAAACTATGACTGTAAACTATGTAACCAAGGCCAACGACTGACCGGCTGACCGGGATATCTATCCCACTCGAGTTATTCGATCCAGGATGTACTGCTAACCTCCGGAGGATTATGCCAGCAGACCACACCATTCCTGGATAACAATGCTCTACATACATGATTAGTACATGCAATATATGTCCTGTACATAGGGTTTCGCCCCCAGGACGTAGGGGAAACACTAACTGTACATGCGCGGCACCAGACACAACATATTCCCGTATAGCATCATAACTGGTCATCATCCACATACACTCCCGCCTGCGATTCGCTTACCAAGAATTGCAATCCAGCGGTCCTTGAATTGCAATTCTTCCCCTCTGGAATTTCAGTCTAATTGCGGTCCAAACGCGGTCCCGTTTTTGCGGTCATTCTTTCGCGATACCGTTTGTGCGGTCATTCTTTCGCGGTCCAGTTTGTGCGGTCATTCTTTCGCGATACCGTTTGTGCGGTCATTCTTTCGCTATTTGCGGTAAAAACTTACCGTATCATCGTATAGTACAGTTTGTTTATATTATCAGTGATTATACAAACGTACTATACGAATAGTATACAAACATACGATATCCGTTCGTATATACGATATATCCGTACGGATATGGTATGAATATAAAGTGGGTCATCCTGTGGTTAAAATATACCGATGCACCGGTTCATTTCGAATGCAAACATCCGGTTTTCATTTCGATCATCTGCCACAATTTTAAGTTTTTCAAAATGAATAAATTTTCAGTTTTACGATACAGAAACAATATTTAAAACTGAGGATTGTGAAGTACTGTATCACAGTACATATACATGTGTGTTCAATATACAGTAATTCATCACTCTACTCCGCACCACCGTCGGGGACACAAAACAATGATCCCCCACGCACACCAGCCATCTACATTTGGCGTCCTGAAAGTTCCGGTCTATATCCCACAGTGGGAACAATGTGTATCACCACACCACCAGTTTTTTGTCTATGACTACACTACACTACACCCCCCCCCCCCCCCCCCCCCCCCCCCCCACGACCATCACTTCTGTCTGTAACGCAGGATACGCCAGATGACGTGGCCGACTGATCAAGTGATAAACTAGTCGGTGCGATGACCGACTGATCAAGTGCTATACAGTCTGGTGCGATTGGACCGACTGTAGCAAGGCCGCTAATCAACTAGTCTTGGTGCGATGGCCGACTGATCAAGCCGCTAAACTAGTCTTGGTGCGATGGCCGACTGCTATACAAGTCTACTAGTCTATCCTGGTGCGATGGCCGACTGATCAAGTTCTACTAGTCGTGTGTGCAATGCCGGACCTGATCGAGTAGCTATACTAGTCCTGGTGCGATGGCCGACTAATCAAGGGCTAAACTAGTCTCAGTGCGATGGCCAACTGATCAAGGGCTAAACTATTCCTGGTGCGATGGTCGACTGATCAAGTTCTAAACTAGTCCTGGTGCGATGGCCGACTGATCAAGTTATAAACTAGTCCTGGTGCGATGGCCGAGTCTGATCAGTGCTATACTAGTCCTGGTGCGATGGCCGACTGACAAGTTCTACACCTAGTCCTGTGCGATGGCCGACTGATCAAGTGCTATACTAGTCCTGGTGAGATGAAACTGATCAAGTTTTAAACTAAAGTCCTGGTGCGATGGCCGACTGATCAAGTTCTACTAGTCTGGAGAAACGATGTCCGACTGAGCAATGTGACTAGCTAGCTTCCTGGTGTGATGGCTGACTGATCAAGTTCTAAACTAGTCCTGGTGTGATGGCCTACTGATCAAGTGCTAAACTAGTCCTGGTGCGATGGCCGACTGAACAAGTGCTAAACTAGTCATGGTGCGATGGCCGACTGATCAAATCGCATGCCAAATAACTAGATGGCCATGGCCTGCATGTCGTGCCCGCCGAGGCATTTGATAGTACAAACAATTTTTTTTATTGCAACAAAGCTTTAGCCCGTTGACGTAAAAACATGCCGCACCCGCCGAGGCTTTGATAGTAAACCCAAAAACTTTAACTAAAAAACACTTTAACCAAAAACTTTATCCTGAATGCACACCAATGTGCCAACTATATCGCTCTGTCTGCAAGCGAGCCCAACAAAAACTTTAAGGGAAATTTGAAAGTAATTTGACCGTGACATTGGGCACATATAAATAATAATGAAAATGTGGGTGACAAATACACCGTATGTGAAGTTTCGAGTGAATTGGTGAAGCGGTTTCAGAGATATAATGTTCTTAAAGGTGCATGCCCACTCAGTAGGCACAAAATGTTCTTTATATCAGAGACATCATCTGAGACATTTTCGGGCAAAATAAACATTAATTCACCATTAATACACATATTTATTGGCATTATTATACATTTTATATCAGACGTAAATTTCCACACAGCTATCGGGGGCGATAACCGTGTTTCCTAAAATGTTACCAAGACATTACTATTTATTTTTTGATGTGCAATGATCATACTTTATAATCTGTCGAAAACATTATTTTTTCAGGGAAACACATTTAATTAGTATAAGTAATTAAAAAATATATCATGCCCCATTTGCCTATGAAAATAGCCTGATATCACCGCGTGTCACTATCAGTGAAATAAACATTACTAAATGATTATACCATATAACGGGCACTCGTAATGTTTAGAACTGGTGGAATAGTGACAAAATTATACACTTATTTAATTCCTACAAATAACTGAGAATACACATAACTTTAATTGTTGTGCCTACTGAGTGGGTATGTACCTTTAATTAGCATAAATTATTAAAAACAAGAAATGCGTCTGTCGAACGCGGATGCCACCTGCAACATATTTGAGAAACTGTGACAAAGTGGTTAACCGAAAAGTGTGACGGACGGACAGACGGACGGACGGTCCAAACACTATATGCCACCCGTTTCTTCGAAACCCTGTAGCGTAAAAATATCATGCCTCATTTGAATATGAAAATAGCTTGATACCACTGCTAGTCATTATCAGTAAAATAAATATTACTAAATGATTATATATGGATAGCGGGCACACATAATTTTTAGAACTGGTGGAATAGTGACACAATTATACACTTATTTAATTGCTATAAAGAACAGTTTGTGCCTACTGAGTGGGCATGTACCTTTAAAAACGTTAACCTTAAATCAAAAAAAATTAACCGGACGGATGTACGTACGTACGTATGTAGGCCAATGTAACAACTATATCGCACTGAGTAGTATAAAGGGAGTCAAAATGACATCATTTATAACCCTTTATACTACCCCCACCACCCCCGAAAAACCATAAATTGGTTAACGAGGAAATAGTCCCCCACCAACCACGAAAAATTGGTCGTGAAAAAAAACATAATATTTTCCCGACAGTAAATTTATGATAAAATAATTATTTCAATGTGCCCACGAGTGATAGTTTATATTCCAACACCCCACTTTTTTCTTTTTCTCCTCCAATATAGCTAATTTATTTCTACGATGTCGAATTGTAGTCCAATTATATTGGTGTCATAAATACCTTATGTTTTTTTCACGTCCAATTGAACATATAAATTTAATATGTTATAATAAAAATATTATAACAAAATGGATAATAAAATACGCAACGAATTGGAATTGTATAATGACCTTGCCGAAGAATTTTACGCCGCTGTTTCTACAGTATTAAAACACGGTAAAATGACAATACTATGTGGTATCGAATACATGAAATATCAGCGTAATTTATTACGCTGCTGATAAAAACGTTGCATTTAACAATATTAAACCGGCAATTATGTCGCCGGTATAAGTCTCAAATTTATGTAATGAAGCGACTAAATAGGATCAATAGGATCGTAGAAACACTACCGAAATATTATCAAACTAATTTTATAAAACAGTTTAAAATCAAAGATTCGTTTACGGATATGCGTTTCTACAATATCGCTTTTAACGAAGAAATTGGAAAATTATTAGAAGAAATTGGAAATTATTGAACAGAAAAAAAAACAACTATTAGAGAAAATGGATAATACAATACAATTGGAATTGAAAATTTTTAATAACTGTGTTGAAGAAATTTATGAATCTTATGGGGGTTATAATCCTGTATATAAATTCTATAAAATGAGAACACTAGGCGATATCGAATATATGAAATACCAGCGTAATTTTATTACGCTCCGATAAAAACGTTGCATTTACAATATTATACCGGCAATTATGTCAACCATACAAGAGGCAAATACAAACATTAAGACGGATAATGCGTATCGGATATGAAACTAAGGTGTATTATATAAAATTGTTAAAACCCAACGATTTATTTACGAATATACATTTCTACGATATCGCTTATAAAGAAATTGAAAAAATTATTATTGAACAGCAATGTTTGATGCTAAGACAAATAACATCTCCCTGAAACCGCGTGTCCCATTTATCCCCATGAACCTGCTAAGGTCAAAGATCGTGTCTGACACCGGCCGGAGTTGTCTGCCCATTTCAAGCGGTCGGACTCCGAACGCCGTTGTCATGCAGTGTTTACCATAGCGACCACATGTGAGGGATAGAAATAAATAAATAAAAAATGTTTAGCTCCAACCCGCGGCGCGAACCCACGACCCCTCGTCTCTATAGATTATCGCCTTAAGCCTTAAACCACACGACCACGAAGGCTGTTATGATAAACATTACCTAGTGTTGTACAATTATCAATTACACGGGTTATGACCATGTGTAAATTGATAGCCAAGGTAAACAGAGCCGAGTGTATCAATTACACAGACGGTGTGTACAGTGTAATACTCGACTGAATTTGTAATTCTCAGTGAAAAACATATGTTGTATAGGTATGTAAATTTG